>CM067371.1:71106790-71706790 GCA_034401795.1 Chaetoderma sp. LZ-2023a | reverse complement strand
CCTACCATTAGTGACAATTGTATTATCAACTGATTAGTTTTACAACAATATGATGGAAAGCTGTTGCTACTATAGGCAGCAACAGTTTTCAGTAAACTTGTTATAAATATATTTGTAGTCACATGCACCATAGCAAACATACAACTGGTATGGACCTATGCTAGGCACTTACTATGCGCTCACCTTGGAAGCCAGCATAAGAATGACTAATGTTAGTATTACGAGAATGGTTATATACCGTAATTTCCCGACTAAAGGCCGCCCTCGAATATAGGACGCTGTCCCAAATTTGACCAAAATCTGCCCAAAAAACTTATAATCAAGTGTAAGACGCTGTTAAATTTAGAAAAAACGTACCTTTAAAAAATCGAAAATTGGTATAAAAAATAACCATCACTCTGCGCTTTGTTTAATGCATGATTAAAATTATCATGGTGGAAGAGAAATTATTAAATAGGACCGCCTAAATATCGTGTATCTTCAATAAAGATTGTTTATTACATCAAAATCAATCTAATTTTGGCATAAAATGTCTCCTTGAAAACATACAAATCGTGTGATAGAAACAGATTGTAATGGCTCTTTTGCGTTTGGAGGCGCTGTGTGATCTTATGCGCTAACAGGAGTTGGTTATCTGGCTCTTTTGTGATTGGAGGCACTGTGTAATCTTAAGCGTTAACGAGAGTTGGTTCTAAAATGGGTATGGGAATATTCAGATGGTCACTAGTTGTAATGGCTCTTTTGCGTTTGGAGGCGCTGTGTGATCTTATGCGCTAACGGGAGTTGGTTATCTGGCTCTTTTGTGATTGGAGGCGCTGTGTAATCTTATGTGCTAACGGGAGTTGGTTATCAAACGGGTACGGAAACATTCAGTTCCTATTGCGCAATGATATATAGCAATTTCTGAGTCCAGAATATTTAGATCCGAGTACTCGCTCTAATTAGAATAAAGATCTTTTGCGATTGGAGGCGAATCACGTGATTTATACACGTATCTTTTCTCGACGCCATTTTATGTCAAATTCTGGATTAATTTTGATGTAATAAGTGATATGTATTAAAGAATAAGCAATATTTAGGCGCCCCAATTTAATAATTTCACTTCCGCTTGGTGTTTTTTTAGTATACATTAAACATAGTCGTCAGGCGGCGCGAATTGTCTAGGGTAACATATAGTTCAATTTCCGTGGTATAATCTGTGAATTTTTAAGAAAAACTTTGACCCAAGAATGTGCGGAAGGAATGTTCTTGATTATAGTACGCACCCCCTTTCTAGTAGATGTATTTTGACAAAAAAACTGCGTCCATTAGTCAAATTTTTATGGTACCAACAATTGAGCGCCGCCGAAGACAATAGCATCTGAAATAATGGCGCCAGCAAATATCTATCTAAAATAGCGACTACAGCTCTAGTTAGTTAGTGTCCATAAAGTAACAAATAGTCCTAAATTTAGCTAGGATGTGTATCTTTTATCAATAGTATAGATGAGAACCATAACTGCTTGGGTGATTTCAACCATGTCTCGAAGGACCCTAGGGATAATGCGCCAGAAATTATATACAGAACTTTGGTTTGTCAATTTTTCTGACAGCCATCTTGAATTTTCTGAAAATTTTGGGAAATCAGTTAAAAGGCTACTTCTCAATAACCACATTTCTGATTTCAACCAAACTGAGCCGGAAGGACCGTAGGCTGCTACACTTCAGAACTTATATACAGAATTTTGACTGCTTGATTTTCTTTGGGTGGTCATCTTGAATTTTCTGAAAAGTAACAATTCGTTTATAACACTAATCTTCATTAACCACTTGTTCCAGTGGCCATCTTGTTATCGAAAATGTCATCTCAGGAACTGCTGTATGGATCAGGTTGAATCTCATTGGATTTAATTTAATCGATAACTAAGGGTGATTCAAGTTTGTTCAAGAGAACTTGATCCTTGATAAAACATGGTTGTCATGGACCAATCAAAATTTTGGCTTTGGTTGCCATAATGGATTTTTTTTTATTGGCTGCATGTAACTTAAGGTTCAATCTGATTGTGTGGTCAGTGTTCATCATTAATTTCCCACTAAATATAGTTTGTACTGAATTCCCAATTTTGTATTTTATGTTGTTATTGCTGAATTTAAAGTATTATGTCTGTTCAAATGCTAATGGTCCATGTGAGCATTAAGGCCCTTCGGCCTCTTGTGTCCAAAATGAAGACCCGCTATCATTAATCTGAAAGAGAATAGAAATTATGTATCTGGTATTTAGCCATCTATATTATAATAACAGCTTTATAAGTCGATATATTTCGTGTTATATTATCCTTTCTTGTGTACCATCAGTTTGCCTATTACATCTATTTCAGGGTGGCTATTTGTTGAGCCCAAGTGGCTTTGCTCAGATGACCCACATGTTAAGCAGTCTAGCTAATGGCAAAGTTGTTCTTGTTTTAGAGGTATGTATTCCTGTTTCTCAAATCGGTGGTCATTGTCACACACATCAGATAATTCATGAATCCAGAGTCTCAGTTAATCATATGACATCATAATCAACTATGTGATGTGTCTGGTTACGTCATAATCAATTACGTCATGAAAGACTCGATTTAGTCCATCTTAAATGCGTAATAGTTCGTCTCGTCGTACGAATTGTATGTCTTTGCTATTTAATTAACATGCTGTTGAACATTTCGAAACTAATTTGACTCGGCGCTTCAGCAGCACCCAGTCAAATTAGTTTCAAAATATTCAACAGCTTACCTGTATAGTTTTCTAAAAATTGAGATTCAAAGAGTGCAGAGATTGATCGCTCCCAACACGGGCATAGCGTGGATAGAGCTTAGCTAGAGAGGTGAGGGGGGGGGGGCATAGCTAAAACTGGATTCATCCATTCCACCGTATGTGTATGCTACTGATGTGCTTAATACTTTAACCCTTTCATGGTGAAGCCGAATAAAACCGGAAGACAGTCTCTGAAAATTCACCACTTTAATGACTGCCTCGATAACCCAGCTAGTCATTCTAGGGAGAAATTTTCAAAATTAGTCTTCTCTTGGCCTACAAATGGTCATTCAATAAACAGATAATTTGATTTTCTTGCCCAAATTAATGAATTTTCAGTCAAGTTGATTGAAAAAATATTTATTCTCGCACGATTCACGTGTACCATAGGAAATTCACAATTAGAATTGAACTACTATGCTCTTACTATATGAGCTATCAGCCAACAGTGCAATGACTTTTATCAGCATTACAGGAATGGTTTTTTACCGAGCATGGCGCAACAGGGGAAGCATAAGAATTCCAAATGATGGCGGCTACAAATATAAAACTAAAATGGCGGCTTCAAAGAAGACTATAATCACTGAATTTTCTACCGATGTCCTATAAGCCTTTAATGGTCAAAGTTGGTCAAGAAAATCAAAATATTTATTTATTGAATGTCCATTTGCAGGCCAAGAGACGACTATTTTTGGAAATTTATCAGTGAAATAACTGGCTTGGTTATCGAGCCAGTCATTCCAGTGATAAATTTTCAAAAATAGTCTCTTGGCCTGCAAATTGGCATTCCTCAAGACCCGTGCAGAGGCCGGTTATGGCCGGCTTGACTATTAAATTGTTAACTTATTCGTCATAATGTAAACTGTGTGACCCTATTTCTGGAGAATATATGTTAATGGCATATTTTCTTTAACATCAATACTACTAATCAATAGAACATGTCGCCTCAATAATGTAAGCTTTAACCATTTAATAGTCAAGTTTGGTCAAGAAAATTAACTTTTGCTGAGTGAATACTACCCATTTGCAGGCCAAGAGAGGACTTTTTGAAAATTTACCACTTAAAATGATTTACTCAATTATTGAATCAGTCTTTCCAGTGGGAAATTTTCAAAAATAGTTTTCTCTTGGCATGCAAATGGACATCTCCCAAGATCACTACAGAGGCCAGTTTGGCTTGTTTGACCGGTAAAGGGTTATGTTAATAATGTGTGTCAAGGGGTTTGCGCCTCTTGTTTAGCATTGGTAACAGCTGTATTCACTTAAAGAGCGATGGCTTTTTTCACAATCTCATTATTCATAATCCTTAGTCACAGCTTGTTATCAATTTATTTTTGAGTTTTTGTAAACTATTTCTATGTGGCACTGGATGTAAGCTTATATGTTGAAGAATATTTTGAAACTGACTTTACTGGGAGCTATCAGGTAGAAACAGCTTCCAGTTAAATTAGATTGAAAATATTTAACAGATTAACTGTGTGAAATTGATGAGCTGTCATTTCACGATGAGTGTTACCGCTGCGCTCTTTTCCTCAGATAAGCACATAATTGAATGTATATGTGACCCCGAGCCATCACAACTACTATGAATGTGTAAATGTTCTGTAATAATTTATTTATATGTATTCATGAGCATGCTGTAATTGTTATTCGAATGCCATTTTCACAGATCACTAATGTGTTGTGCCAGAATCAATTACGGTCATGTCTGGCCAACATCAGTATTCTGTTCCCCTGATTTTATTTAAGCTGTAATTTCGATCTTTCCCACATGCAGTCTCCAAACCTCGAGTATATACTAGATGTATTGTAGGTTAAATGTGTGTTTCCTTATCAAATGTAGGTCAGCTAAAGATTTTACGCAGTCTCACTGAACATCAACGACAATTTTTGTGTGTCAAGGCTAAAAATTTCACAATCTTTTCATATATGGTCACCGAACGTGGGCTACACCTATGTAGTACTAGAATAAAGATGTGTGTTGCATAGCAAACATGGATCAGATTGACTTGGCTTTCATGGTCCACTGAACTTCAATTGAAATTTATATCTGACTAGGGTTGCACGATTATTCACTTTTCATAATCGTGATCATTTAAAAAAAATAATCGCGATTATACAATTAATATACACATGGGTATACATACATGGACAGAATATGCCAGTTGTTGCTGATTGCAAACAAAGGAATGTATCAAGATTTTTCTAGACGGTAAACGGAAGGTACCATATTTCGCGTAATTGTAGCCTATGCTCTAATAGAAGCCAACCCCCTAACTTTTACATATGAGCTCCAATGATTTCTTAGCAGTTTCAAAATGGCAAAACTCTGTATTGGAATTCCACCGCCTAACTCAGCAGATTTATAGGAAAATTGATAAGAATAGCGTGTATAATAATAACAATCGTGTCACATGGTGTGTCTACTTCAGACTGATCTCTGCCCTGATACATTTCCGGCCCCTCTAGAAGTCAATACAGGCCTCGGATTTGTAAATCTCGACTACCTATTAGATTAATACTAATAGTAGGCCACATATGTTCAAGATATAATAAAGTTTATTCCACATTTAAATAGTCAAAATGCGCTTAAAACAGTCTTGGCATGATTAAATATTTAAATATTTATAAATATATTTTAAGACCAAATTTATGTACCAAACAAGTATGGGAGAAAATGTGCATCAATTTTGTAACGCCGATCAATATTAAATGATCCAAATTGAATTATTACGAACGACAATATAGCCGGCTTCTTAAGTTGGCGGGCCAGCGGCTCTTGCGATGGGAGGCAGCGTGTTCTCGCAAGATATTATACGCTATCAGGAGTTTATCAAATGCGTGCCCATTATTCAGATCAGTATAATACTCAGTTCCTATCGCGCAATGATAATACAAACCGTGTATATAGAAATTCCCGAGTTCCGAGTCCCCGATTCCAGAATATTTATATCCGAGTACTCGCTCTAAAATAAACTCTTCAATTGGAGGTGAATCACGTGATTTGTATTTTTTTCGCGACGCCATTTTATATCAAATTGTGGATTAATTTTGATGTAATAAACGACCTTTATTAAAGGATACACGATATTTAGGTGCTCAAATCAAATAATTTTACTTCCCCAGTGATGTTTTGAGGTATTTTTACGGGAGAAAATGCGTTGAATTTCCATGGTATCAGTTTTAGAACTTTTTGGGGAAAACCGTTAGCGCATAGCTATTCAGAGAATGGGGAAACCAGGATAAGCGTGTGTGATTACAACAACAATGACAAATAGCGACCAAGTGAACAATCTTTATTCATCTAAAACTAATCATGAGTCAATACAAAGAAATCAGTTATTTATTTAGTTTATTTAATCATTCACACATTCGGCTGATAGCTGTTTCCATGATTGGTAACGCGAGCAGAGTTTCACAAACGTAAAAGTGTCTTTAACATGGCGATTATACGATTATTTCATTTTATAATCGTCCACAATCATTTTGAATTATATAATCGCGATTAATCGAATAATCGAAAAATCGTGCAACCCTATATCTGACCTATAATTTTAACCATCATCCACCAATAGCAATTAAATTTGACATATTGGTGTATTTTCAGCTACAACCTTTCATGGGTCATTTGAGGGATCTGATCTGTCACTCAAGTAACTGACGTCATAATAAATTTTGTCATTAGTTCGCGGATGTCACACTGATGCCCTAATGATGTATAACGTATTCAGTAAAATTGAAAAGTCTGTCACTAGTGTACAAATAGTATGTATATGGTGAATTTACAATTTAATAATCATTCTATTGAATATTTTGAAAATAATTTGACTTGGAGATGTTGCTGCCATAGGCAGCAGTAGCCCCAGTCAAATTAGTTTCAAAACATTCAACAGATTACATGTATAATTATCTTGAAATCTATCTTCTGGGAATTAAGGTTTAAAAGTTTGTAATTGATTGCAACACAGGTAAAAAAAATGGGATGAGCTTAGTTAGAAATGGGTGGGGCATAGCTAGAAATGATTCCCTCTTTCATCTTTGTGATGCAATGGAGGATTCCTGTTTATCAATTAATCATATGACATCACACATGTAATCAACTACGTGATGTGTAGGATGACATCATAATCAATTACATCATGAACGATTCGATTTAGTCTGTCTTAAGCTCTTAATAGTTTGTCAGGTTGTACGAATTGTCTGTCTTTCCTATGTAATAAGCATGCTGTTGAATATTTTGAAACTAATTTAACGGGGCGCCACCAAGTCAAATTAGTTTCAAAATTTTCAACAGCTTAAGTGTATAATTTTCTGGAAATTGATATTCAGGCAGTTCAGGGATCGATCGATCCCAACACGGGTGAAGTGTGGGTAAAGCTTAGATCAAGATGGCTGGGGCATAGCTAAAACTGGATTCCTCAATCGCATCACTGAAGCTCTGTTCACCTATCAGTAGTTCCCACAGCGAGCCTGGCGGTGAAACGATTTCCAGGAGCATTGGTAAATCACCTGGCCTGAAAACACAAGTGAGCTTATGCCACGGCGAACATCCATCTGTCCATGCAGCTGGACGTACATTCGCCTTCAATATTTTCATTTAAACAATGTCTTCTGATGAAACACTTGGCCAATCATAATCAAATTTGGAACTGATTGGGTTAGTGGCCATTTAGGATGTTGCCGTGTTTACAGAAACATCATTAACCCTTTAACACTCATATCAGCCAAATATGGCTTCGGCAGTGATCTTGGAAAATGTCCATTTGCAGACCATGAGATGATTTTTGAGAATTTACCACTGGAATGACTGGCTCGATAACTGAGCCACTCATTCCAGTGGACATTTTTTCTAAATAGTCTTCTCTTGGTCTACAAATGGATATTTTCTACGAGAAACTTTAAATTTTCTTGAATAAATTTGAGGCTTAAATTAGGGTTAAACATTTCTGAAACTGCTTGGCTCAAGAGTTTATTCTATTATTCTGTAGACCGAAATGATCACTTTGTCTGGGACCATCTTCGTTATAGATTTTGACAGAACAGAGGAAATGGCAATATATAGCTCTTGTCTGTTGAATAGGAATTTGACACTTTTGAATCTTGAAGCAAAGATGATTAGTTGATTTATTCAGTTTCCATCTCAGGTTTTGTGTTAGTTTTAGGAACACTTTTGAAACTCTCTGAAATTACGTATCCACTTGCGAAGCTCAAGCAGCTTCATATGTTTAACCCTTTAACACTCAAATTTGTTCAAGAAAATCTCAATTTTCTCATATAAAATGTCCATTTGCAGACCAAGAAAAGTCTATTTTTGAAAATTTACCACTGCAATGACTGGCTCGGTTATCGAGCCAGTCATTCCAGTGATAAATTTTTTTAAATAGGCTTCTCTTAATCTGCAAATGGACATTTCTCAAGATCAATACAGAAGCCATTTTTTGCTGATATGAGAGTTAAAGGGATAAGAGAACTAGCTTTATTAGTTTGTCTGGAAACAACCTAGGCTAACCTATGTTTAACAGCAACAACTTCTGACCTAGCCCCTTAGGCCTCTTGTTTTGAATTATTGTGATATTACTAAAAGATTTTATATGGGAAAATTAAGTGCTTAAATTCAACAATCATCGCTTAGCCAGTGAGTGGTCAAGCCGGCAAAAACGGCTTCTGCAATGCTTTTTAGAACTGTCCATTTGCAGACCAAAATAAGACAATTTTTGAAAATTGATCACTAATGACTTGCTCAATTACAGAGCCAGTAGTTCCAGTGGTAAATTTTCAAACATAATGTCTTGGCCTGCAAGTGGATATTAATTAACCCTTTAACATGCATGTCAGCCAAAAAGGGCTTCTGCAATGGTCTTGAGAAATGTCGATTTGCAGACCAAGAGTAGAGTATTTTTTTAAATTTAGGGCTGGCATGACTGGCTCGATAACCGAGCCAGTCATTTCAGTGGTAAATTTGTAAAAAATAGTCTTCATTTGGTTTGCAAATCAACAATTCCTTTAGGAAAATTGAAATTTTCTTGAACAAATTTAAGGCTTAAAGGGTTAAATTAGCAGAAATTTGCTTTGCAAATCCAGACCACTTAAGAGTTAAGCTAGTGTAATACTGTTAATATTAAATGGATGTCTACATATTTGATAAAAATGATTGCTTGTTTATATTATCATGTATGACGTCTCACTGATATAAGTTTGTGTCTACAGGGTGGTTATAACCTGACCTCTATCTCTGAGTGTATGGCCACATGCACTAGTATCTTACTAGGTGACCCATGTCCTGCACTAGAATCACCTGTTATTCCAAACTGGAGGTAATAAAATTATACCTGATGGATGGATGTATGAATGAATAGGGGGATGGATGGATACATGGGTGGGTGGCCAAGGTGGCTGGGTCGATCAATTGATCAAATGATTAATTGATTCATCAATTCATCGATGGGTTGTGTGTGAGAAGTCAGGAAATTCTCCTCTAATAATTCATAGAAAACACATCTGTTATTACACACACACACACACATATGCACACACACTGACTGGTTTCAGGGTTAGGGGGTTTGGGTTGGGGTGGGTGGTGGTGTCTGTGGTAACAAAACATGGAATTTCGGAACATAGGTCCCGAAAATCTTGTTGCTACAATAACTACACTTTACTATAGAATTGGATGAGACCTGACAGGGTGATTCTACACTGCCCAAGCATGTGCCTAATGTTAAAAGTTTTTGAATCGGTCATACATGACTGATTTGTGGAGTGGTGGTGCAAAGAACGTGGAATTTCAGTACGTAGGTCCCAAAAAGCTTGTCGCTGCAACACTTACAATTTGAGAGATAATTTGATGAAACTTGACAGGATGATTGTATACCACCCAAACATGTGCACAATGATTTTCTTTGAGGGTGGACAGGCAAAATAGTATGGAATTTTGGGTTAAAAACATGCCATTTTGGTACATAATTTAGTACATATGTCCTAAAAATCTTGTCGCTGCAACTCTTGCCAGCAGTTTGAGAGTGAATTGGATGAAACATGGCAGAATAATTGTACACCACCCCAAGATATTCCTAGTGTTAAAAGTTTTTGCATTGGTCATACATTTTAGGGGCAAAAACCATGGAATTTTGGATAATCTTATTTCTGCAACTCTTAAGAATTGGATGAAACTTGACAGGATGATTGTATATACCACCAAAAGATGTGACTAATGTTTTTAAAGATTTTGCATCATTCATGCATGACTGATATGTGGTGGGTGGGCAAAAAACTCGGAATTTCGGCAAGTATGTTCCCAAAATCTTGCCGCTACAACTGCTCCTACAGTTTGAGAGAGAATTTGCTAACACTACAAGATCATTGTATACAACACAAAAATTTGCTTACTATTAAAAATCTTTTGCATTGCTCATGCATGACTGATTTTGGAATTGGGAAAAAAGATGGAATTTGGAAACACATGTCGGAGATGTACTCATGTTGGAACAGTGGGGTTGGTGCGTGCGTGCACGTGCGCGTGTCAGCCTGCAGCGGACTTTCATATATGTCCAACTACATATTATTTTCTCTCATTAGCTCACCTGACCTAAAAGGCCAAGTGAGCTTATGTCGTGGCGACCGTCCGTGTTCCGTCCATCGTCCGTCCATCCGTCAACTTTTCCTTTAAAACGACTTCGTCTCAAGAACCACTGGGCGGATTTCAATTATATTTGGCAGGCAGCATCCCTAGGGCATAGAGATTCAAGTTTGTTCAAACGAAGTCAATCAGCCAAAACCCAAGCTGGCCGCCGGCCAAAATGGCCAATTTTTAGAAACACTAAAAAATCATCTTCTCCGAAACTGCTGGAGGAATTGATTCAAAACTCATAGCACATCATCTATTGCAAAGGTAGACCCAAGTTTGTTCAAGACATCTTGATTGGCCTATTTGCCTGGCAGCCATCTTGGATGACTTAGTTTTCGCGAAAATGACTTCTTCCGAACCGCCTACGGGATAGGTCTGAAATTTGGTAAATATGCTTAGGAACCAAGGTCCATTCAAGTCTGTCCAAGGGAAGTTTGTACGTTAAAAAACATGGCCGCCATCACACAATCAAAATTGGTCATATTGGCTTTTTTGTATTTGATGTATTTTGATGGCGAAATTGCTTTATATTTGTTTATCAGCGTGACGAGTTCAAATATGCCACTTTTGAGACTATTGGATAAACGGTTTGGCTAACATCTTGGTTTGTTTTGCCGCCATAGGCTCCCATGGTAAATCAATGGGCCTATAGTAAAGCAATGGGGAATTCATCTTCTTCTTTTCGATCGCTGGTATCACACTTGGAGAGCCGTTCTCAAGATGAAATCTGTGGTTTTCTGCAGTTCTTCCACAGGCCCATACAGCTTTTCAAGAAAAGAGGTTGACAAAGGCCAGATCTCTTCTCTCAGCAGCTGATACGTACTGCAACATTGAAGTATGTGCTCTGTTGTCTGTTCAGCATCTCCACAAGGACAAGCGGGCGATGTCGTAAGGTGGAACCGCCTGTACATGTGTTGGTTTAGTCTGTTGTGTCCAGTTCTGAGACGAAAAATGGTCACTTGCTCTGGCCTCGAGAGATGATGGTAGGCATCGTCTGATTGAGGTGTTCTATAGAGTGACTTGATGATAGTCTTCATCTCTGTATGTGTAACCATGTTTTCTGTCTGATTCTCTTCTGCACCCACCTTTGCCATCTTGTCTGCTTCCTCAATTCCTTGGACTCCACAGTGTGAGGGGATCCACTGCAATGCTATCCGAAAGCATTTGATGGTTTGTAGTGCTTCTTCAAGTTGTGGCAGCTTACCTTTGGTGATAGCCTCAAGGACGGAGCGGGCATCAGATAAAAAGACAATCTGTGCAATAGGGTCTGCTGTTCTATTGATGGTATTGGCTGCATGGACCAGTGCTTCGACTTAAGCTCTGTAGTTTGTGCAGTGTTTGCCTATTGGTATTGCAGCTGACTCATGTCCGCTTGGATACTGTATGTGCAGTCCGGCCCCTCCGCTCCTAATTGCATCTTTGGCTGATCCATCTGTGTAGATCCTTATCCATGTCTCCTGAGGGTACATTTCTTCCAGCATGGCTAGGGTCAGGGCCTTCTTGCTCACATCACTGTGTTCATCTTTGGTTGTGAGATGAGGTACTGTGGTGCGAATAGCTATGCTCTCTAGTTTGTTTTCCCAGGGTGGAGGATCAAGGGTGTGGTTTGGGTCTTCTATTTGTGCTGGCAACATTTCTCGGTGTGTCCTTTGAAGTGCTTTTGTCTCTTTCACAAAACTTGATCTTTTAAGTCTTCATGATGACAGCTGTGCTTGCCTGATCTTCATCGGGTGGTTGTTGAACGATTTGAACTTTGCAGCTTGGATCAGTGCTTTGCATTCCCTTCTTTTACTAAGTGGGGGGATGCCTGCTGTCTGCTCCATTTTTTCTATTGGTGTTGATCTCATTCCACTAGTGATGATGCACGGTGCCTGGTTTTGTACTCTGTCACGGTTCTGTTGATGAAATTTAGCTGCTGTCATCCATGAGCTGGATCCATACTCAAGGTGTGGTCATACGGCACCTAGGTAGATGGTCTTGAGGATCCTTTCATTGCCACCCCACTTTGTTCCTGCCAGCTTCTTCATGATGTTAGCTTTCTTCTGGCCTTTGCCTCTGCATTCTGGATGTGCTCCTTCCATGGTAATCTTCTGTCATAGGTGACTCCCAGGTATGTCTGCTGGTCCTCGTACTCGAGTGGAGTACCGCCCAGTGTCAGATTGCCAACCTTGGTTTTGGTGGACAGTGAGAATAGCGTGGCTGATGATTTTTCTTTGTTGATGGTAATACACCAGTGATTGGGCAAGCTGTAATTCTGTCCAAGGCGAGCTGCATTCTGTACGTGGCAGTCGTTGTGTACTCCTCGGTGCACCAGAGTACGAGGTCATCTGCATAGAGGGCTGCTTGGATTGGGCAGCTCTGCTACAATGTCATTAATGAAGAGTATGAACAGAGTTGGTGATAATACTCTGTCTTGTGGTACCCCTTGTCTCAGCAATACATTCTGTCCAGATTGTCCATCCACCAGCACCCTAGCTCTGCGATTGTGTAGGTATGACTTGGTCCATCGGAACATGTTGCCACCGATGCCTGTGTGCCAGAGCTTCACGAGGAGGCCATCCTTCCACACCTTGTCAAATGCCTTCTGCAGATCGATAAAGGCAGCTGGCATCACCTTCTTGGCTTGAAAAGTGTCCTCTATGACCTGTGTAAGATGTGTTGTTTGATCTTCTGTGCTCCTGTATCTTCTGAAGCCAGCCTGCTCTGAAACTAATGTTCACCGACACCAGGTACCACTGCAACCGCTGGTTGACGATGTGCTCCAAGGTCTTGCATATGCAGCTTGTAAGACTGATAGGACGGTAGCTCAGCACTATCGTCTTGTTCTTCCCTTTTTTCAGAATAGGAGTCATTCTGGCTTCCTTCCAGCACTGAGGAACCTCTCCATTGGTCCAACTGAGATTAAAGATGTCTAGCAACTTGCGGAGAGATGCATTACCAAGGTGTTGGATCATTTCATTCGTAATGCCATCTGGCCCGGGAGATTTCTTCTTCTTCAATTGGCGGATAGACTTCTTCAGTTCTGCTAAACTAATGTCAACTTTCATTGCATCGTGAGTGTTGGTGGCTGTTCTTTCCTTTTGCTCTTTTCTAACCTCTGACGCATTCGTGGTATAGAAATGTTGCTTTCTTTTGCATATGCCTTCGCAAAGGCATCTGCAGCCATCTTTCCTGACAGTGTTTGTCCATCTTCTTCAAGAGTAATCTTCTCTCCCCCGACACCCTCATCATTCAGTGCTTTAGTCAGTCTCCATAGCTTTGTGGTGTGTCTCTCTAAATTAAACCCTGCCGTCTTTTCCCTCCAGCTTCTTCTTTTGGCCTCCAGCTTGGTCTTTAGATACCTGGCTTTAGTTTGTTGTAGCGTGAAGTGGTTTTCATGACAGGGATTACTCTCTGCATCTTCTCTGGCCTTGTCTAGTTTATCATGTGCTGCTTGCAGTTCTGTTGTCCAGTAGGGGTGGTAGTTTTTCCTGAACCCTCGAGGAATCGTTTCGTTGGCAGCCTTGAGGATACTTGAATTAAATTCCTTGACCACATTGTTGATGTTTCTCCCTTCTACTGCTATATTTTGGGTAAGCTCATTGGAATGAATGCCGAACAGACTCCAACTTGCCTTTTTGTAGTTCCACCTTGAATGTTGAGGTGAACTTGTCGAAATACTTTCAGAAAGAGAGAGGAGGACTGGGCGGTGGTCGCTTCCTCCTAACTGTGATCCGACCACTCTACTGAGGTTTCTGTGAATGTCTTCTGTACAAAATGCCAATTCCGGCATTGTTGTCGAGTGCCACCGGCGCGAGTAGAAGGTAGGCTGATCTGTGGGATCGTTGACAAGTAAAAGGTGCTTTTCATCTTGCCATGCTTCAATGTCTTCTCGTTTATCAAGTGTTCTGTATCCCCAGCTCTGAGACTGGCTATTAGTCTCCCGCAATGAGGAAGTGGCAGTCCGGGACCTGGATTGTGTCAAGTGAGAGATTCTTGTCATTAGGGCAGTAATAATTGACAATGTCAATCACAGAGTTGCTGGTTGTTACCTTGATCTTGATATATTCTGCCTCTTCCATAAAGGTTTTGATCTGGCTGGCGTTCACGCTGTTTCGGACCAAGGTGATCACCCCGCCTTTCTTTCTTCCTCTTCGATCACACCGGAAAATCTGGTAACCTCTGATCTTAAATGGTTTTCCTTCTTGCAGGTGTGTCTCTTGGATGCAGCAGATATCAATGTTGTTTTCGTACAGGAACTGTTTGAGCTCTGATTTCTTGTTGGTAACCCCTTCTGCGTTCCAGTGCATGATGTTGATACTGGGGTTCTCTTTGGGTTTGGTCTTCTCTTTCGGTTGGCCAGTAGCTCTCCATCCACGTCCCCTGGCTCCACAAGATGAGTTGATGGGACCTCCAGTAGCTGAGGGTGGGCTCCTTCGAGGCGTGGAGCCCGGCGCTGCACTTGCCTAGCAGATCTTCACAGGGCGAGCACCATTTCGGTTGATTCGATCTCCCAAGTGTCATTCATTTGCGTTGTGCATAATGCTCTGGTTAGCCCCTCCAAATGTGGGAATTCTTTAAACGACTTCTTCTCAAGAACCACTGGGCCAATTTCAATTATATTTTGGAGGAAGCATTCATAGGGCATAGAGATCTAAGTTTGTTCAAATGAAGCGGATCGGTCAAAATCCAAGATGGCCGTCGGCCAAAATGGCTGATTTTTAGAAACACTTAAAAAAATCTTCTCCGAAACCGCTGGAGGAATTGATTCAAACCTCATAACACATCATCTGAGGCAACGGTAGACCCAAGTTTGTTCAAGGCAACCTGATTGGCCGATTTGCTTGGCGGCCATCTTGGATGGCCTAGTTTTCGCGAAAGCGACCTCCCGAACCACTGAAGGGATAGAGCTGAAATTTTGTAAATATGCTTAGGGACCAAGCGCCTTTCAAGTTTGTTCAAGGGAAGTTTGTTCGTTAAAAAACATGGCCACCATCAACCAATCAAAATTCAGCGTTTCTTGGTCATATTGACATTTTTGTATTTGATGTATTTTGATGGCGAAAATTGCTTTATATATGCTTATCAGTGTGGCGAGTTCAAATATGCCACTTTCGAGGCGATCGGATAAAGGGCTTGGCTGCCATCTTGGTTTGTTTTCCCGCCATAGGCTCCCATAGTAAAGCAATGGGCCCATAGTAAAGCAATGGGGAATTCTTTAAACGACTTCTTCTCAAGAACCACTGTGCCGATTTCAATTATATTTGGGAGGAAGCATTCATAGGGCATAGAGATCTAAGTTTGTTCAAATGAACCCGATCGGCCAATTTGGCCGGTGGCCATCTTGGATTTAGGCCGATTTTAGGAAATGTCTTTAAAAATCTTCTCCGAAACTGCTTGGGGGATTGATGCAAACCTCATGAAATATGATTTATGGCAAGGGAACTTGATTTGTCAAATGGTTCGGTGGCCATCTTGGTTGACCTAGTTGTAGCGAAAATGAATTATTCTCCAGAAGCGCTGAAGGGATCGGGCCAAAATTTGGCAGATATGGTTAGGGCCTAAGGGCCATTAAAGTTTGTTCAAGAGAAGTTGATCTGTCAAAAAACATGGCCGCAGTGGGCCAATCAAAATATAGCATGTTTGGTGGACATATTGGATTTTTTTATTTGATGGATTTTGAGGCTGAAATTGGTTTTATGTGTTTTTGGGTATTCTGATCTCAAATTTGCAATTTTCGAAACTGTCGGATAAACGGTTTGGTGGCCATCTTGTTGATAAAGAGCATTCTAGTTGAAATGCCTATTGTCCAGGTGAGCGATACAGGCCCCTTGGGCCTCTTGTTCTCTAATGCGCTGACCATCCTGTCTTCCTGCATGCCTGATGATAGTTTATTCAACATAATTACAGCCTTTGCTTTTATGTTCTACCTTAACATGCAGTGATTTGGTATCTGATTTTTCTGTCCGCAGTGCTGTTCAAACTATTACAAAAGTGCTGGACATTCAGAAGAAGTACTGGAAGTCTCTCAAATTCACAGGTAACATAGACACTTTCAAATAAGCTAGAGTCAATTGACCTTTCCACTTTTAGCTATGCCCGACCTATCTCTAGCTAAGCTCCACCCAGACTTCGCTTGTGTTGGGATTGATCGATCTCTGAAATTTCTAGAAAACTATACCAGTAAGCTATTGAATATTTTGGAATTAATTTGACTGGGCACTGTTGCTGCCTATGGCATCCAGTCAAATTAGTTTCCAAATATTTCACTTCAAGAGTATACTTACCTCCCTAATACTTTTGATATTGCTAAATATTGGCTTTCACTCAATAAACACTCAGATTTAAAACAGTTAGGTGCCCCTACTGGGCAGGGAGTCAGAGCGTAGTCTGGCGGATGCCAGCCCCACCACCGCGCATGCGCAGACTAGCACTTTCTCTTTGCTAGATTATTGGCAAAGAGAACACACATGTCTTTTTGAGTCATAAGCTTTTCTTGCTCTTAAACTGTTATTTGGTGTATATTTTGGAGTGATAGTATCTGATTTGTATGGCAGGAGGGAACACTTCGCCACAGGAGGACTTAGGACCTTTAAATCAGGTGACTTCTAGTAAAATTAGCGAGTTTTCTTCCCGTTGTATTGTGTTTCCGGGACTCGCGTTTACCGTGATAAGCGCCTTGGTTAGTTGGTTTATGTCAACTCGGTGCTACCTAGGACTAATTTCTCTTTCTGTTTATGTCCACAGGTCTGTATGACGCTAGGTGGTGACTTTACAGCAGCAGAGAGTTAGTTTTCTCTCCACCATGGTTCCATTTCCTACTAACACTGTTAGGTTATCTAACCAAATGAAAAAATATGTCCAGTGAGTTGGAGGCCTAGTATAAAGGTCTTCTCACTTTGCCCTCTTGATCCAATTCCTTCCCCATGAGGTGGAGAGAGTTAAGAGGCGTGCAGATGGTGGAGTTCTCCGGTTCGTCACGTTGGATGGTTTGTCTATACAAAGTGTCAGGTATCTAGTTATTGATAATGTGGTGATGTTAATTATTGTAAACAAACAAAGGGAGATAATTAACATTTTTGCCAGAAAAGAGTTATCTATATGTATCTGATGGTTGTGTAGTCGACTTATCCATTCAGCATACAATTCGTCCTTGCACTTGGATGTTTTGTTGGGATCGAATTTTTCCTGTCACGGGATTAATGACGTCATAATCAGCCTGGCTATGTGTTTATCAGCAATTCAAGCGCTATGCTGGTTTCTGATGTATATTGATCTTTATGATCGTTTTCCTTCTCTTTGAGTTGGATTGAGTTTCTAAGCTTAACTAGTTGCTCATACTCCTTGTCCTTTGCCCTGTTTCAGGGACCGGGTTGCGCATCCTGTGGACGTTTTCTTCATGAAAAGTTCTGGCCTCATCTGTGCTATCAATGTAGCCCTTGTGGTCCCTTGGTTAATTGTGACATATGTAAGCACTGGGGGGGCGAGTTAATGTCCGAATTCTTGTGCTGCTTACAGGCGACGGACAAGGTGGTAGAGGAGGAGAAGAAGAAGAAGCGGAAACGAGAGGTTGTAAGTAGGAAGGGTAAGGGGAAGGTCTCGTCCGCGGTGGATATGGAGGCCTTCCGGACCGAGATGTTGGGAGAGATGAAGAGGACGATAAAGGATTTGGTTCCAGGGTTGCTTCGTGGCATGCTTCCTGGACCAAATCCTTTACTGTCCTCATCATCGGCTTCGGAGCAGGTAATCCCCGCCTCTGGATCGATTTTCCTTAGTCCGCTTCCGTTGTTCGACGATTCAGAGGTGGCCCCATTAGAGGGGGCGTTCCACGGCCCTGGCAGCAGGCTTATTGCCGCGCAGATAGGGGACCGTGGACGGTTGTCGCTGGAACCCGCGGGCTGCTTATCAGTCCAGGGGTATCCACACGCCGCGGTGGCCAGTACCTCCTATGGCACCGTTCCTGGTCAGCCCGGGTTAGCTCTCTTTGCTGACCCGGGGTCTAATCTTTCTGACCAGGGTGATGAGGATTACCTGCTAGGGTCGCCGTCTGACGACGTGGACATGGATGAAGACGTTTGTGCACCCCTCGCGGGGAATACAGGCGCCTTATTCCACGGTTTTACTCACCCTGGAGTAAAGTCCGCGGCTCAGGTGGTGGCCCAGGGTGCTGCTGATGGCCAGCGGTACCGCATACCTCGGCTTGCCGAGGGTGTTGCTGGTGCTGGCCGGGCCCGTGGTGAGACTATATATACCCCGCGCTCTGCCACGGTGCCTGCTCCTGGTCAAACCAGTGATATTCTCATGCCAGTGCTGTCAGGCCCGCGTGTTTTCCCTGGCTTGCCAGGTGTATCAGCATACCCGCCGTCAAGCTCTACTGCTTGCGCTCAGGAGGAAGACGAAGGACCCCGTCTTGTAGAGCGCTCGCAGTTAGCCACGGAGGAGGATTGGTATGACGCTTGCCAGTGGTTGGTGAGCGTTAGGCCTGATCTGCCCGTGGTGCAGTCGGCTAGCCAGCGTGTTCACACGCCGTGGTTAGCTGGGAAACCGACTGCTAACGCTATGCCTTCTCTGCCGCTGGCGGAGCATGTCGTTGACATGTTCAAGGCGGCGGAGTCGTCCATTAAGTCGAGTGGACGTCTCGCGAAGGCCCCTCGCGAGGTGGCCAGGCGTTGTCGCATCGTGCCCCAGGATTACCAGCGGTACGGTGTGGTACCCAAGCCCAGCGTGGATGACCGCACGGCTTTGGGTGAGGATGCTCGGCCAGGCTCCCGTTCTGACACGGGTGTCTTGTGCTCGAACGCGTTGCGTTCGGCGAATACCGCGTTGCGTGATGCGGAGGAGAGTGGGAGGGCTTCGATTGCCGCTCTGTCCCACGTCTCCCAGCTGTTACAGGGGGTAGTAACGGCATCCGCATCGCGCCAGCCAAGTCCGGTCACTGTCCAGCGAACCATCCAGGATGGTATTAACCTGGCGCTGGACTGTATGACTCGGGCGGTGACCAGGAGTGTCAGGGCAAGACGCACGTTTGCCCTGGACAATCTGTGCCCGTCTCAGGACCTGTACAATGGGCTACTGCGTACGCCTATGACGGGCCCTGGTCTTTTTGGAGGTGAGGGATGTCGACACCTCCAGGAGACGGTCACCCTGGTGAATAACCAGAGGGCGCTGCGCGAGCAGTTTGATGTGCTGCGTCGTGCTAACGTTCGCGCCGCGGCCCCGGCGTATCGTCCCCTGCAGGCTCGAGGTGGTGCTGGCCAGGTCAGAGGCCAGCCACCGTCGCAGCGTCGGCCTCGGCCGCGTGCGATTCTGCCAGCAGCGAGGGGGGCGCAGGTTCCTCAGGCGCCGTCAGCCAGGCAGCCGCCCGCGCACCGAGATGCGCGCGGGGCGGGGCGGGGCGCGCGAGGATCTGGGCGTGGTTATCGGTCCTGACAGGACGCTTACCGCGGTAAGAACCACTCCGGTGTGTATGGCGACGGAGACAGTGCCGCTCTTGCATGCCTCGTGTCCACCGCGGTCCCTAGGTGGACCGGTGGGAGGCCGGCTAGCCGACCACATGCAAGAGTGGGAACGGTTAACTCAGGACCGTTTAGTCTTGCGATGGCTTTCCGTCGGGTATCATCCAGAGTGGGTGACAGGCCCGCCGTCGCGACTGTCTCTGGTGCCAGTCTGGACTCCCATTCCGAGAGATCCAGAGCAAAGGTTGTGTATCGAGGAGGAGATAAATTCCCTCATACAAAAGGGAGCTATTCAGCCGGCACAAAGGTGTCCGGGCTTCTATTCAACCCTGTTCTTAGTAACAAAACGCACCGGAGGGTGGAGACCGATTCTCAACCTCAAGCCATTGAACAAGTTCATCGAGACGCCCAGTTTCAAGATGGAAACGGTGCGCTCGGTGTTGGCGGGGTTGGAGAGGGGGATGTGGACGGCGTCGATAGATTTGAAGGACGCTTATTTCCACATCCCCATCCACGGGAGTTTCTGTCACTTCCTGAGATTTGCATTCCAGGGCAGACAGTGGGAATTCAGGGTGTTGCCCTTCGGAATTTCCACGGCTCCTCGGGTTTTCACCCGTGCGATCACAGCATACCTCCGCAGGAGAAGCATAGCAGTCCACACGTACATAGACGACTGGCTGTTGAAAGCGCACACCCGGGAAAGTTTGTCCGCCAATCTGGAGATTGTTTTGAAAATTCTCACAGACTTGGGCTGGATGATCAATTTCCCAAAATCAGAGCTGACTCCATCCCAGAAGTTTGTTTACCTGGGGATGTTCTTCGATCTAGAGACAGGATATGTTTATCCTACTCAGGAGAGAGTTCAGATACTCATCTCATTGATTCAGTCAGTGTGCGACAGTCGTCATGTCCTGGCACGGGTTTACTTGAGAATGCTGGGGTTGATGGTTTCGTTGGAACCAGTCATTCCTCAGGCCGCCTTACGCAGGCGGCCGATCCAGTTGTTTCTCATGACACAATGGACCCAGAGTACAGGTTCGCTGGACTCGAATGTGTCAGTGTTGGCGCCTCTGATTCACCACCTGCAATGGTGGTTGAATACAGAGAATCTCTTGCCGGGGGTTTTGCTAACCCCTCCCCACCCTCAGGTGACTGTGTATACAGATGCATCGATGGAGGGCTGGGGAGCTTGCCTGGAAGAATCCACGATATCAGGGCTTTGGAATCTGGAACAGTCAAAGGAACATATAAATCTACTGGAGCTAAGAGCAGTAGTCCTGGGCCTGGAACATTTCTTACAGAAAGTTCAGGGCAAGATTGTTCTTATTCGTTCAGACAACTCAACAGTTGTGACTTACATAAACCGCCAGGGCGGAACGAAGTCGCCCAGTCTCTGTATGATGACATGGAAACTGCTTTGTTGGTGTCTGGATCACCAGATTACCTTGAAAGCAGTTCATATTCCGGGAAGGTTAAACCTGCTAGCAGACTCATTGAGCCGAAGGATGAGTGTTTTACCCACGGAATGGCAACTAAATCAATGTGTGGCGGATCGTCTGTTCGACCATTGGGGGAAACCCAACATCGATTTGTTCGCAACGAAGAAGAATGCGAAGATGACGACGTACGTCTCTCCGATTCCGGATCCAAGCGCTTTCGCAACAGATGCGTTAGCTATCAGCTGGGGGAGAATGTATGCATAAGCATTCCCTCCAGCAATCCTGATTCCAAAAATTCTTCAGAAAATCAGACAAGAGGAATGCCAAGTGCTTCTGATCGCCCCGGATTGGCCAAGCCGATCATGGTATACGGATCTGCTGGACCTTCTGGTCTGCAATCCGGTTCCTCTGCCTCTGATGGACGATATTATCTTCCAGGGCAAGGCCCTTCACAACAATCCGTCAATGTTCAGATTGACTGCGTGGATGTTGTCAAGGAATCTAGAATTAAGGAGGGCTTTTCTGAGCAAGCAGCCATGTTTATGGCCAAAGCCAGGAGGGGGTCAACCTCCAGAGCATATAATTATAAAATCAACAGATTTGCAGAATGGTGCTCAAAAAGATGTATTGATCCAATGGATTCATCTATTCAAGTAGTAGCTGATTTCCTCTGTCACCTCTATGATGCCTATAGCCTCAAGCCTAACTCTATTGCTGGTTATAAGTCAGCATTAATGTCTGTTATTCCTTGCTTGGCTAAGAGGGGAAGTGATGAAGTAAATACATTGAATGTATTAATTAAAGGCATGGGCAATCTAAGACCAAGGAATCCACCTGTGATTCCGTCTTGGAGTTTATCGCTAGTGCTTCAAGTACTAGGTGATAAGCCTTTTGAACCACTTAGTTCCATTTCTATGAAACTATTAACACTGAAGACTGTGTTTTTAATTGCTGCGGCCTCGGCTAGGCGTAGGAGTGAGATTCATGCCTTATCAGCCGAGGATGACCGTTTTGTGGTTTCAGGGGAAGGCCTTAAGCTGCTACCTAGGATTAATTTCTTGGCTAAAAATCAGTCGTTGAAATATCCAGGTCAACCTATTATTTTGCCTGCTTTAACTAGAGATGATCCTAATTCTAAAGCATGGTGTCCCGTCCGGGCGCTGCGCCGGTACAAACAACGTACGGCGGCATGGCGCACCGACCAGTCAGCGTTATGGTTGTCATATATTGAACCCCATGGGAGGGCTTCTAAGGACACCATTTCCAGGTGGATTGTGGAATGCATTCAGTTTTGCCATAAATCCGCCACCGGGAAGCAGGTTGACGTGGCCAAGGCTCACAGTGTCCGCGGCGTAGTGACATCCACGGCCCTATTTAATGGGGTCCCTGTGGATGATATTATGTCGGTGGCTCAGTGGCACTGTGAGTCAAGTTTTACAGACCATTATCTCCGTGACACCTCTAATCCTCTCGCCTTGTCGGTTTTGAAAAAATAAATCGGTTTATATTTTTTGAGGTGGTTTTTCCTCATTACTTATATATTTCACAATTAATTTATGGAAACACCCACTTTTTTGGGCCTGCATCAGTCTTTACCAATGGGAAGATGATGTCAGCAGCCTTTTCAACAAGGTCAGTCTTGTTCATGTGTTGTCCGTTGTTGATTGTATTGTCACGATTACCCGTTATTAATATGGTGATGGTTTGTGTATTTGTGTGGTTCATTGTTGAGAGTTACGAAAATGGAGCTTTTTCGTCTCTGTCCTGTAGTACATGGCACTTGTACGTAGAGAGCGTATAGGACATTGAGGTCAGTCGACTCTTCCTCCCTGGAAGGAGGGGGTGGGGGAGCGCATATGACATTCGGTCATCTCTCATACATCGGTGGTGTTATCCGATGGTTAGTCAAACCCTGACTGTTTTTTCTTACAGTTTCAGAAGTTTAAGTGCCTTAAACGCAGAAAAGCGTATAGGGATGAGCTGGTCTTTTGACCTCGCCTCCCTCCCGCCAGATTCACTTTCGAATTCTGGCAATATCAAAAGTATTAGGGAGGTAAGTATACTCTTGAAGTGAAATAAACGAAATCTAGGATTTCTTTTTTCACGAGAGAGTTGATACTTACCTCCCTAGATACGGACCCGGCCTCTCCACCCCACAGAGGCTCGGTCTTCAGGCTCTTAATAGTTGCATGTGTGTCAGCCAATAATCTAGTCAGAGGAAGTGCTAGTCTGCGCATGCGCGGTGGTGGGGCTGGCATCTGCCAGACTACGCTCTGACTCCCTGCCCAGTAGGGGCACCTAACTGTTTTAAATCTGAGTGTTTATTGAGTGAAAGCCAATATTTAGCAATATCAAAAGTATTAGGGAGGTAAGTATCAACTCTCTCGTGAAAAAAGAAATCCTAGATTTCGTTTATTCAACAGCATGTTTATTAAATAGTACAATTCGTACAACGTGTTGGACTATTAAGAGTTAAAGACGGGCCATATATAATTATTATGATGTAATGATTATGACGTCATCTTGTACGCCGATTATGACGTCAAATTATAGATGGCTACTCTGGAAAGGTGAATTAGACCGTTAATTGGGTAAGATTTTACAAGAACATTTTAATCTTTGCTCATTGACAAAGTGAAGTCGAGGGTTTTTTTAATCTTTGCTCATTGGCAAAGTGAAGTCGAGTTTGAAAATTTTTCACATGAATGGATGGCTTGTTTATCAAACCAGTCATTACAGTGGTTAAATTTCGAAACTAGTCTTCCCTTGGCCTGTAAATCAACATTTGTAAAGACCACAGCAAAAGCCAGTTTTGGTCAGCTGGACAAGTAACGGGTTAACAATGCTACTCATTCATGTGTTCTCAGTAAATACCCATCGTACTAACATATGCCCACTACTCATTCATGTGTTCTCAGTAAATACCCATCGTACTAACATATGCCCACTCACATCGCTTCGCTGTTCGAGGCCATACTTGCACATCCGTGATTTCTCGCTATGTTGACTGCCGGTTTTCAGGTAGCAAATCAGATTTCTGCCTACTTCAATCTCGCTATAAATCTAAAAATAGAGGCGTAGCTTCGCGCCGATATCGATGGAGCGCTTGCGAGACACAAATGCCAATCTATGTGATTGACAGTATTTAGTATGATGATAACAACCAAGCAATTTTGTTAGGCAGTAGTTGACTGACCTTATTTATGAAGTTTCGCGAACTTAGCACAGACATCAAAAGCATGCAAGCACGGGACTCGATATGAGCGCATTAGTGGGAGGACGAGACCATACGATAGAGCGATGGTAAATACCAGGTCGAATGCCAGTGTGTATATTGTCGTCAGTGCTGGATCTCTGCCTGCCTGTCTCTGTCTATGTCTGTCTGTCTCTGTCTGTCTGTCTGTCCATCCATCTACTCACCAGCCAGACCGCTTGCCTGCTGCCTGTGTGTCTGTCTGTTTGTTTGCCTGTCTCTGTTTTCCTGTCTGATATCTGTAACTTTAGCCGATTGTTAGATAGATAGATAGATAATGAATTTATATTGCGCTGAACTCCATGCGCATGCTCTAAGCGCTGTACAATATTATTACCTGGTCATTCGGCCTTTTTCATTCCTGCACAATCTCAGCTCCCTTTGGGAGCATACAGCCCGGCTGCCATTTATAGGTGCTCAATGACTTTTTTGCCGACATTCTGTATTGCCGACACTGCCCTCACAGGTACCTATTTTACAGACAGGTGTACTGGAACAACGCGGAGTGAAGTGTCTTGCTCAGGGACACAACATGGTAGCCCGGCCGAGAATCGATCACGCGACATTAGAGTCACAAGATCGACTCCCTAACCACTTGGCCACCGCGCCTCTACAGTTGGCTTTAGTATGAGGAGGGTGCATACCAAAGGTGGGACGAAAATTTAATACCAATTCAGCAATGTCACGCAGTCAAATTATTTTTTACAATTAATAAGATAAATCGATCCCTAGAATTGTGATATAATATCTGTTTATCTTCTCAGTGCCATTGCCTTCTGGACCACCTTGCAATGAAATGACTGAGGAAAGCCCTCAAAGGTAAGTACAGATATATAAATGTATCACTCCACTCATGCATATAATTTGTGTGCTGCTTCTCTGTCTATTCATCGATCTTGCCATAATCCATGCAATAAATTTATGCCTTCTTTTTACATTGGCACCACTCCCAACCAGTCTGCTACAGAAGAAGATTGTGTCCAATTTGGAGAGGAATTCTGTTTGCTAAAATCCTTTATGACAATAGCTCTGGGATCCATTTCTAGCTAAGCTCCACTCACCTTTACTTGTCTAAATTTCAAGGTAACTATAAAATTAATGTAAGCTGTTGAATATTTTGATATTAATTTGACTGGGTGTTAGGCAGCAACAGCTCTTTGTCAAATTAGTTTCAGAATATTCAGCAACATCTTTATTAAATTGTAAATTTATTAAATACATACAATTCCCACATTTTAGTGACAGACTACATCATTTTGATTGTGACATCTGGCAACATGTGAAGTCAAATACATGAGTGACAGATCAGATCTTTCCATTGAATACGTTCTATGAGATCCAACAGATTAGAAAAAGTTCTGTTTTATAGATATTCACTCTTTTGTGTATGTCAAAATTACATGTGAATAATGTCCAAAGGCCACCTGCATATTGTGCAAACAGGCCTCCAAAATGCATTTCCTATGTAACCTGGCTTGCATTTAACTCTAGTGGTTAAGCCCACCAAATCCTGCCTCTATATTGGTCTTGGGTGATATCCATTTTCAGGTCAAGATAGGATCATTTTTTAACATTTAGCGCTGGAATCGCTACCTCTGTTATCGAGTCAATCATTCCTGTGGTAAATTTTCAGAAATATCTTGACCACTGGAATGGCCAGTTGTGGCCGGCGTGACCATTAAAGGCTTAATCTGATGCTATCACGTTTATTTGAGAGTGAATTTGATTTCATTCTGTAACATTTTATTTTTTGCAACAGTGATCTTTAACATGCAAACTTGTTCGAAAAACTATAAAAGATTATTTTTGAAAATTTTCCACTGGATTGACTGACTCGGTTATGGCGCCATTCATTCCAGTCGTAAATTTTCAAAAATGGTTTGTTTTGTCTGCAAATTAACATTTCAAAGACCAGTGCAGAAGGCTTTTGTGGCTGGCTTGAGTGTTAAAGGGTTAATGCTGTTGGTATGACCACTGACTCAGTGATGTTGCTCCCAATGACCAGAGCTTAGGCATAAGCTATTCTCACAAATGGACTATTGATGTCCTCATCATATATGTTCCATTATATCTTGACTGTACTGAATTACTGATTCAGCATTAACTAGGAATTTTAGGAATCATTGTGAAATACATTACATACAATATAAATTTTATAAGCAATATTTATTTCATCATTCATTAGTCGACCAACATAACTGTAAGCAATGTATGTGCGTGTGCACATGCACGCACGCACGCACACACGCACGCACGCACACACACAGAGTGTGCATATATACACACATGCACAAACACATGCACGCGTACACACTCCATATGCATGCATGCAGGCTTGCACGCAATGCACATGAAAAGTGTCCTCCAGTAAAGGTATATCTAGGAATTTTTGTCTCGCCTGCGAACGTGAAGTTAGACATAGATCTCACTTTCATTTTCTAACAATGACCGCGTCAACGTTAAGTTTTGCATTTAGAAAATGGCTTTGGCTTATTTTTCAAGCTTGATTAAGCCTATCTGAACTAAGCTTGAATACATGGTTGCCTATTCTTTTGGGAATCTGTATGATTGATTTTGACACTCAGTCAAATTAGTTTTAAAATATTTAACAGGTTGCCTGCATAGTTTTCTGGATATTGATTGTCAGGGAGTTCAGGACTCAATCCATCCTTATACGAGCGAGGTGTGGGTGGAGCATAGCTAGAGATGGGTTGTGCATAGCTAAAACGGGAAATGTCCATTTCTAACAGCATATACATGGAAGGTGTTGAAAATAATTTGGCTGAAGGTTGTTGATGTAGACCGGGTTAATTTAAAACACATTTGAATACAAGCTGTTGTTGTCTTTGGTAGCAACAGTTTCTAGGCAAATTTGTTTCAAGACGGGACATATTTTGAGCCTTAAAATATTTATCATATCTGGGCTACAGGGTTGATAAGGTTAACGAGAATTCTTTTAGAATTAAATCTTGGTTCATACAAGAATTGGACCAATTCATTCAAAGACCTTTCAAGTATGTCTCACTTTCAAGGATTCTAAAACTCGGCTATCTATATCAGCAGCCTTACATTGTATGCAACTTTTGCCTCTATTGGGAAAAACATATTTTCAAGTACTTTTCAACGTCTTACTGCCATTTTCAAATGCTTGTCACGGCAAATTTAAAATTCAAGGAATGATGACAAAATTCAGGTATATTTCAAATTTGTATGAACCCGACAAATGTCTCACCTGTCCTCATTGTCGATAAGCATCAGACGGTCGTGACCTTGATGTTTGACCGTGTTTTATACTAAGTTCCCAGTGCCCTTGACTTTGTGACCTCTATGTCACCCAGTCAAATTAGTTTCAAAATATTCAACAGACTGTTTATTAAATGATAAAGCCATACAATTCGTACAACATGTCTGACTATTAAGCGTTAACCCTTTAAGGCTCATATCAGCCAGAAACGACTTATGCAGTGGTGTTGAGAAATGTCCATTTGCAGACCAAGAGAAGACTATTTTTGAAAATTTAAGGGTTGAAGTTAAAGATGGACTAAATTTCATAATTAATTGTCATCCTACATGTCACGTAGTTGACTATGACGTCAAATGATGGATGGATGGATAAACTGGAAAGGTCCATTGAGATAAGAGTGATTTCATTGATGAAAGGGTTAAATTAGTCTATCCGATGAACACGTGGATTATTATCCAGTAGGACCTGCAATGTCAGTACGCTAATCCAATTGACTCTTTAATGGTCAAGCTTGATAATGAAAATCAATTATTTTGCTTAGTGGATATCCATTAATTTATATGACAAGAAAAGATTATTATTGAAACTTTATGACTGGCTCGGTTATTTAACTATTGATAAGTTTTCAAAAAACAGTCTTCTCTTAGTCTGCAAATAAACATTCTTCAAGACCGATACTGAAGCCATGTTTAGTCGGCTTGTTCATTGACCCTTTAATGACGAAATTGCTCAAGAAAATCTAAATATTTCCTTACTAAATGTGTATTTGTAGGTCAATAGAAGACTATTTTTTAGAATTTACCACTGGAATGACTGTCTCGGTCATTCCCATGATAAATTTTCTAAAACAGTCTTCTTTTGGGTTTCATACGGACATTTCAAAGCCATTACAGAGGCCGGTATTGGCCGGTTTCATCATGAAAGGGTCAGTGTTAAATGATTAATAAATTAAATATATATATTTAAAATATGAATGATTTGGGATATTTCTTCCTCGAGCAGAGTTGATGATATGGTATTTATACGTGAATGCAAAATAGCACGTATCTGTGAAATTTTACTATTGTTGAACTATTAAGCTTTTTAGTGTGAGAAACATTTTAAATTTACAAACCCTGTAGTTCAGTTTCACCTTCATATCACATTGTTCACCTATGCTATTGGTGGTGTGTATTTATGTACATGTATGTGATTGTATCCAGCTTACTCCTTAAACATTTAACACTCTGGCTTCTGCAGTCATCTTGAGAAATGCCCATTTGCAGACCAAAGGAAGACTATTTTTTTAAATTTACCACTGGAACGACTGGCTCGTTTTTGAAAATGAGAAAATTTAAATTCTCATGAAGAAATGTTTGGGTTAACCCCTCTTGTGTCAACTTAACCCTTTAATGGTCAAGTTGGTAAAAAAAATGACCGCTGATCTTGAGAAATGTCCTTTTGCAGGCCAAGAAAAGAGTATTTTTGAAAATTTACCAATGGAATGACTGGCTCGTTAAATTTTCAAAAATACTCTTCTTGGTCTGCAATTGGACAATGCCTAAGAAGAAATTTGAATTTTCTTGACATTACACTTTTGATGATTGTCCATTTGAAGGATGACAGAAATCAATTTTTCTGCAAAAATCAAAATTTCCCTAAAAAGTATTGTCAGTTAAATGGTTAATTGAAATAAATAGTCTTTTTAGCGCTTTAATGCGCTGTTGACACAAGAGGGGGTCAAAGGCGCAAGCGTATTTATTGTCTTTAATCTTTGCATAATCTGAGGTGCTCCTCCTGTTACACAACAGACTGTGATGTTCGAAAATTTGATCGATATTCACTTCCCCCACGACACGGTACACAACAGATGAGGTTCACACCCGACTTTCGCATTGGTCGATTCACAACAGTGTATATTATTGGGTTCATAATGTATTGAAGCCAGGCAATCGTTGTTGTTATAACGTGTAATGTAGGAATTGTCATACCAGCGTCAATAATATTTACAAGTGTGTATGGAAGACAACAGCTCATATGAACAATGAATATCAGTAACATTATCGCGGTTAATCGGAGTCCGTCTCGCTGAAGGCCTGTGGACCCGGGAGATGAACTACGTATACTCAAATTCGATGTTTCTGTCCCTTCACCATTCTCATGCCTTTGTTGCTTCTGTTTTTTCGATGACGACCATTTTTGGATATGCTTTCTTGACTGATACACATGTACTCCAATTTTACTATAGCAAAAAATAATAAATCCCATTGGTAAAACTACACTAAGTGCCACCATCACAATTCTATGGGAATAATTGTTGACATCTTTACTGAATGTACATGAAATTGCCCGAGGCTCAAATCCAAACGCACCCCATAGTCCTGTGAGAGGGGCTGCACTCAACACCATTGGAAAACCCCATACAACTACAAGTATTATTGTGATGACACACTTGTTGAAAATCTGCTTCTGTTTCGTATGGTGACAAATATGAATATATCTGTTGATGGCAATAGCGCACAATGAAAGCAGTGATGCACCGATTAATGTAAATTTAATACATGCTAGCCAATTGCAAAATGCTTCACCAAACATGTTGCTTCGTTGGTTATATAGCAATGCCTGCATCGGGAGCAGTATTGTACACACGAGGAAGTAGGTCACACATAAATTACAGACAAAGATGTAATTGGTGCTTTTATGAAGTTTTTTGGCAGAAATAAATGTGATAATGGCAATGAAGTTCCATATTCCTCCTAGCATGGCACATAGTATTGCCACAACTTCTGCTGTAATAATGGCTTCCTCTGCAATCCTGAAAGGCTCATCGCCTATATCGCTTGAATTCCACAACATTATGGTATAGTAATGATGCTTTCAGTAATATGGTAATCTGAAATTAGAACAGGAAAGATTATTAGTATTATTATAATTTATTATACATATATATATATATATATATATATTCATTATGGCTGTCAACTAGATCTACCAAACAGTTTCCAAGTCATGAATAAGCCACAAAGCCATTTACACTATCAATATTCATTACTAACTTACCATGTGACCATCCAATAAAAGGGATTATTGGCCAACTAAAAAAGTGTTATTGGACTCTTTAAAGTCATATTTGACTCTGTCTAAAGCCGGCGGCCCATCTACCAATTTTTTATTACCGGCCGATTTAAATTTTCCGGCAGGATAGATCTGCCAGTAACTGCGCATTCTCGTCGGCCGGCACCTGACCGCTCACCTACCGATTCCCCGTGCACAATATAACCCGATTTAACCGGGAGAGAGAGAGAGCATGTGACAAGTCATTTCGCGACGACCTTACTAGAAAATTTTCTCTATTCAGTGTTCCCATTTACCGATTTGCACCAGCTGTTATAGATTTGCCTGGCAAATCCTTGACATTGCCAAGGAATTTTTTTTAGCGATTTATCGAAAAATCGGGCCGACTGGTCCGGCTCATCTACCGACTCTACTTATTCTGCCGGCCAGCAGTACAGATAAAATCAGTAGGTGGGCCGCTGGCTTTAAAGTGTTAAATGGATTCTCGAGACTATATGTTACGTTATAATAATTTTACGTCACTGGTTTATGACATCATTTGTATCGGTATGGTGTCATAAATGAATTGCTAACTCGTATCATTCACGCTGTACATTTGATAAATAGTAGATTCAATGAGCATATTGCTTTGAATCGTTTATTAGCAAATTATTTCAATATATAGGTGTATAATAAATATATCATTTAACATTTCCAAGTAGAATAAAAAAATTATGGATTTTTTTATTGTACTCGTCCACGTCTTGTTTAAAAATCTGTATTGAACTTGACGCCTTCGGCATCTCTCTCGTCCAATACTGATTTTTAAATACAACGTGAACGAGTACAATAAAAATCCATATTGTGCTCGGAAATGTTAAATAACCTAATAATATTATACTCAATTCTAAAGGTGTATGCATGAGTGCATGTTTGTGTGTGCACATGTGTGTGTGTGTGTGTGTGCATGCGTGCGTGCATGCGTATGTGTGTTTTGTTATGGCTATCACTATTGGTGAAATATCCTAATAGTTGGAATAGTAATCATGTGATATTCAAAAACCGGCATGGATGTTAAAGCCATTTTAGGTTAGTTGCCACCTGGCCATCTGTCTGTCTGTCTGTCTCTATCCATATGACCAGCCAATAACATCTAGTGTGAATAAATAATGCATACCTTTGCCCTCCCGTTTTTGTCGCAATTTTATTAAATTTTGAATGTCTAAATGCTTTTGGACAGCAGTATCTGCATTTCTTGAGAGAAATATCTACATTCGGGTGGCTATATATATTTTATGATATTAAAGGAATAAAGTCAGTCTGAGCTAATAGCTTGAGAATATATATACTTCAAACAGTAATTTCAGTTGTGACGTGCAACTAGCTTAAGTCAGTCTGTTGGACGGTCAAGCGCTAACACTAATAAGAAACAGTAATTTCAGTTGTGACGTGCAACTAGCTTAAGTCAGTCTGTTGGACAGTCAAGCGCTAACACTAATAAGAAACAGTAATTTCAGTTGTGACGTGCAACTAGCTTAAGTCAGTCTGTTGGACAGTCAAGCGCTAACACTAATAAGAAACAGTAATTTCAGTTGTGATGTGCAACTAGCTTAAGTCAGTCTGTTGGACAGTCAAGCGCTAACACTAATAAGAAACAGTAATTTCAGTTGTGACGTGCAACTAGCTTAAGTCAGTCTGTTGGACAGTCAAGCGCTAACACTAATAAGAAACAGTAATTTCAGTTGTGACGTGCAACTAGCTTAAGTCAGTCTGTTGGACAGTCAAGCGCTAACACTAATAAGAAACAGTAATTTCAGTTGTGACGTGCAACTAGCTTAAGTCAGTCTGTTGGACAGTCAAGCGCTAACACTAATAAGAAACAGTAATTTCAGTTGTGACGTGCAACTAGCTTAAGTCAGTCTGTTGGACAGTCAAGCGCTAACACTAATAAGAAACAGTAATTTCAGTTGTGACGTGAAACTAGCTTAAGTCAGTCTGTTGGACAGTCAAGCGCTAACACTAATAAGAAACAGTAATTTCAGTTGTGACGTGCAACTAGCTTAAGTCAGTCTGTTGGACAGTCAAGCGCTAACACTAATAAGAAACAGTAATTTCAGTTGTGACGTGCAACTAGCTTAAGTCAGTCTGTTGGACAGTCAAGCGCTAACACTAATAAGAAACAGTAATTTCAGTTGTGACGTGCAACTAGCTTAAGTCAGTCTGTTGGACAGTCAAGCGCTAACACTAATAAGAAACAGTAATTTCAGTTGTGACGTGCAACTAGCTTAAGTCAGTCTGTTGGACAGTCAAGCGCTAACACTAATAAGAAACAGTAATTTCAGTTGTGACGTGCAACTAGCTTAAGTCAGTCTGTTGGACAGTCAAGCGCTAACACTAATAAGAAACAGTAATTTCAGTTGTGACGTGCAACTAGCTTAAGTCAGTCTGTTGGACAGTCAAGCGCTAACACTAATAAGAAACAGTAATTTCAGTTGTGACGTGCAACTAGCTTAAGTCAGTCTGTTGGACAGTCAAGCGCTAACACTAATAAGAAACAGTAATTTCAGTTGTGACGTGCAACTAGCTTAAGTCAGTCTGTTGGACAGTCAAGCGCTAACACTAATAAGAAACAGTAATTTCAGTTGTGACGTGCAACTAGCTTAAGTCAGTCTGTTGGACAGTCAAGCGCTAACACTAATAAGAAACAGTAATTTCAGTTGTGACGTGCAACTAGCTTAAGTCAGTCTGTTGGACAGTCAAGCGCTAACACTAATAAGAAACAGTAATTTCAGTTGTGACGTGCAACTAGCTTAAGTCAGTCTGTTGGACAGTCAAGCGCTAACACTAATAAGAAACAGTAATTTCAGTTGTGACGTGCAACTAGCTTAAGTCAGTCTGTTGGACAGTCAAGCGCTAACACTAATAAGAAACAGTAATTTCAGTTGTGACGTGCAACTAGCTTAAGTCAGTCTGTTGGACAGTCAAGCGCTAACACTAATAAGAAACAGTAATTTCAGTTGTGACGTGCAACTAGCTTAAGTCAGTCTGTTGGACAGTCAAGCGCTAACACTAATAAGAAACAGTAATTTCAGTTGTGACGTGCAACTAGCTTAAGTCAGTCTGTTGGACAGTCAAGCGCTAACACTAATAAGAAACAGTAATTTCAGTTGTGACGTGCAACTAGCTTAAGTCAGTCTGTTGGACAGTCAAGCGCTAACACTAATAAGAAACAGTAATTTCAGTTGTGACGTGCAACTAGCTTAAGTCAGTCTGTTGGACAGTCAAGCGCTAACACTAATAAGAAACAGTAATTTCAGTTGTGACGTGCAACTAGCTTAAGTCAGTCTGTTGGACAGTCAAGCGCTAACACTAATAAGAAACAGTAATTTCAGTTGTGACGTGCAACTAGCTTAAGTCAGTCTGTTGGACAGTCAAGCGCTAACACTAATAAGAAACAGTAATTTCAGTTGTGACGTGCAACTAGCTTAAGTCAGTCTGTTGGACAGTCAAGCGCTAACACTAATAAGAAACAGTAATTTCAGTTGTGACGTGCAACTAGCTTAAGTCAGTCTGTTGGACAGTCAAGCGCTAACACTAATAAGAAACAGTAATTTCAGTTGTGACGTGCAACTAGCTTAAGTCAGTCTGTTGGACAGTCAAGCGCTAACACTAATAAGAAACAGTAATTTCAGTTGTGACGTGCAACTAGCTTAAGTCAGTCTGTTGGACAGTCAAGCGCTAACACTAATAAGAAACAGTAATTTCAGTTGTGACGTGCAACTAGCTTAAGTCAGTCTGTTGGACAGTCAAGCGCTAACACTAATAAGAAACAGTAATTTCAGTTGTGACGTGCAACTAGCTTAAGTCAGTCTGTTGGACAGTCAAGCGCTAACACTAATAAGAAACAGTAATTTCAGTTGTGACGTGCAACTAGCTTAAGTCAGTCTGTTGGACAGTCAAGCGCTAACACTAATAAGAAACAGTAATTTCAGTTGTGACGTGCAACTAGCTTAAGTCAGTCTGTTGGACAGTCAAGCGCTAACACTAATAAGAAACAGTAATTTCAGTTGTGACGTGCAACTAGCTTAAGTCAGTCTGTTGGACAGTCAAGCGCTAACACTAATAAGAAACAGTAATTTCAGTTGTGACGTGCAACTAGCTTAAGTCAGTCTGTTGGACAGTCAAGCGCTAACACTAATAAGAAACAGTAATTTCAGTTGTGACGTGCAACTAGCTTAAGTCAGTCTGTTGGACAGTCAAGCGCTAACACTAATAAGAAACAGTAATTTCAGTTGTGACGTGCAACTAGCTTAAGTCAGTCTGTTGGACAGTCAAGCGCTAACACTAATAAGAAACAGTAATTTCAGTTGTGACGTGCAACTAGCTTAAGTCAGTCTGTTGGACAGTCAAGCGCTAACACTAATAAGAAACAGTAATTTCAGTTGTGACGTGCAACTAGCTTAAGTCAGTCTGTTGGACAGTCAAGCGCTAACACTAATAAGAAACAGTAATTTCAGTTGTGACGTGCAACTAGCTTAAGTCAGTCTGTTGGACAGTCAAGCGCTAACACTAATAAGAAACAGTAATTTCAGTTGTGACGTGCAACTAGCTTAAGTCAGTCTGTTGGACAGTCAAGCGCTAACACTAATAAGAAACAGTAATTTCAGTTGTGACGTGCAACTAGCTTAAGTCAGTCTGTTGGACAGTCAAGCGCTAACACTAATAAGAAACAGTAATTTCAGTTGTGACGTGCAACTAGCTTAAGTCAGTCTGTTGGACAGTCAAGCGCTAACACTAATAAGAAACAGTAATTTCAGTTGTGACGTGCAACTAGCTTAAGTCAGTCTGTTGGACAGTCAAGCGCTAACACTAATAAGAAACAGTAATTTCAGTTGTGACGTGCAACTAGCTTAAGTCAGTCTGTTGGACAGTCAAGCGCTAACACTAATAAGAAACAGTAATTTCAGTTGTGACGTGCAACTAGCTTAAGTCAGTCTGTTGGACAGTCAAGCGCTAACACTAATAAGAAACAGTAATTTCAGTTGTGACGTGCAACTAGCTTAAGTCAGTCTGTTGGACAGTCAAGCGCTAACACTAATAAGAAACAGTAATTTCAGTTGTGACGTGCAACTAGCTTAAGTCAGTCTGTTGGACAGTCAAGCGCTAACACTAATAAGAAACAGTAATTTCAGTTGTGACGTGCAACTAGCTTAAGTCAGTCTGTTGGACAGTCAAGCGCTAACACTAATAAGAAACAGTAATTTCAGTTGTGACGTGCAACTAGCTTAAGTCAGTCTGTTGGACAGTCAAGCGCTAACACTAATAAGAAACAGTAATTTCAGTTGTGACGTGCAACTAGCTTAAGTCAGTCTGTTGGACAGTCAAGCGCTAACACTAATAAGAAACAGTAATTTCAGTTGTGACGTGCAACTAGCTTAAGTCAGTCTGTTGGACAGTCAAGCGCTAACACTAATAAGAAACAGTAATTTCAGTTGTGACGTGCAACTAGCTTAAGTCAGTCTGTTGGACAGTCAAGCGCTAACACTAATAAGAAACAGTAATTTCAGTTGTGACGTGCAACTAGCTTAAGTCAGTCTGTTGGACAGTCAAGCGCTAACACTAATAAGAAACAGTAATTTCAGTTGTGACGTGCAACTAGCTTAAGTCAGTCTGTTGGACAGTCAAGCGCTAACACTAATAAGAAACAGTAATTTCAGTTGTGACGTGCAACTAGCTTAAGTCAGTCTGTTGGACAGTCAAGCGCTAACACTAATAAGAAACAGTAATTTCAGTTGTGACGTGCAACTAGCTTAAGTCAGTCTGTTGGACAGTCAAGCGCTAACACTAATAAGAAACAGTAATTTCAGTTGTGACGTGCAACTAGCTTAAGTCAGTCTGTTGGACAGTCAAGCGCTAACACTAATAAGAAACAGTAATTTCAGTTGTGACGTGCAACTAGCTTAAGTCAGTCTGTTGGACAGTCAAGCGCTAACACTAATAAGAAACAGTAATTTCAGTTGTGACGTGCAACTAGCTTAAGTCAGTCTGTTGGACAGTCAAGCGCTAACACTAATAAGAAACAGTAATTTCAGTTGTGACGTGCAACTAGCTTAAGTCAGTCTGTTGGACAGTCAAGCGCTAACACTAATAAGAAACAGTAATTTCAGTTGTGACGTGCAACTAGCTTAAGTCAGTCTGTTGGACAGTCAAGCGCTAACACTAATAAGAAACAGTAATTTCAGTTGTGACGTGCAACTAGCTTAAGTCAGTCTGTTGGACAGTCAAGCGCTAACACTAATAAGAAACAGTAATTTCAGTTGTGACGTGCAACTAGCTTAAGTCAGTCTGTTGGACAGTCAAGCGCTAACACTAATAAGAAACAGTAATTTCAGTTGTGACGTGCAACTAGCTTAAGTCAGTCTGTTGGACAGTCAAGCGCTAACACTAATAAGAAACAGTAATTTCAGTTGTGACGTGCAACTAGCTTAAGTCAGTCTGTTGGACAGTCAAGCGCTAACACTAATAAGAAACAGTAATTTCAGTTGTGACGTGCAACTAGCTTAAGTCAGTCTGTTGGACAGTCAAGCGCTAACACTAATAAGAAACAGTAATTTCAGTTGTGACGTGCAACTAGCTTAAGTCAGTCTGTTGGACAGTCAAGCGCTAACACTAATAAGAAACAGTAATTTCAGTTGTGACGTGCAACTAGCTTAAGTCAGTCTGTTGGACAGTCAAGCGCTAACACTAATAAGAAACAGTAATTTCAGTTGTGACGTGCAACTAGCTTAAGTCAGTCTGTTGGACAGTCAAGCGCTAACACTAATAAGAAACAGTAATTTCAGTTGTGACGTGCAACTAGCTTAAGTCAGTCTGTTGGACAGTCAAGCGCTAACACTAATAAGAAACAGTAATTTCAGTTGTGACGTGCAACTAGCTTAAGTCAGTCTGTTGGACAGTCAAGCGCTAACACTAATAAGAAACAGTAATTTCAGTTGTGACGTGCAACTAGCTTAAGTCAGTCTGTTGGACAGTCAAGCGCTAACACTAATAAGAAACAGTAATTTCAGTTGTGACGTGCAACTAGCTTAAGTCAGTCTGTTGGACAGTCAAGCGCTAACACTAATAAGAAACAGTAATTTCAGTTGTGACGTGCAACTAGCTTAAGTCAGTCTGTTGGACAGTCAAGCGCTAACACTAATAAGAAACAGTAATTTCAGTTGTGACGTGCAACTAGCTTAAGTCAGTCTGTTGGACAGTCAAGCGCTAACACTAATAAGAAACAGTAATTTCAGTTGTGACGTGCAACTAGCTTAAGTCAGTCTGTTGGACAGTCAAGCGCTAACACTAATAAGAAACAGTAATTTCAGTTGTGACGTGCAACTAGCTTAAGTCAGTCTGTTGGACAGTCAAGCGCTAACACTAATAAGAAACAGTAATTTCAGTTGTGACGTGCAACTAGCTTAAGTCAGTCTGTTGGACAGTCAAGCGCTAACACTAATAAGAAACAGTAATTTCAGTTGTGACGTGCAACTAGCTTAAGTCAGTCTGTTGGACAGTCAAGCGCTAACACTAATAAGAAACAGTAATTTCAGTTGTGACGTGCAACTAGCTTAAGTCAGTCTGTTGGACAGTCAAGCGCTAACACTAATAAGAAACAGTAATTTCAGTTGTGACGTGCAACTAGCTTAAGTCAGTCTGTTGGACAGTCAAGCGCTAACACTAATAAGAAACAGTAATTTCAGTTGTGACGTGCAACTAGCTTAAGTCAGTCTGTTGGACAGTCAAGCGCTAACACTAATAAGAAACAGTAATTTCAGTTGTGACGTGCAACTAGCTTAAGTCAGTCTGTTGGACAGTCAAGCGCTAACACTAATAAGAAACAGTAATTTCAGTTGTGACGTGCAACTAGCTTAAGTCAGTCTGTTGGACAGTCAAGCGCTAACACTAATAAGAAACAGTAATTTCAGTTGTGACGTGCAACTAGCTTAAGTCAGTCTGTTGGACAGTCAAGCGCTAACACTAATAAGAAACAGTAATTTCAGTTGTGACGTGCAACTAGCTTAAGTCAGTCTGTTGGACAGTCAAGCGCTAACACTAATAAGAAACAGTAATTTCAGTTGTGACGTGCAACTAGCTTAAGTCAGTCTGTTGGACAGTCAAGCGCTAACACTAATAAGAAACAGTAATTTCAGTTGTGACGTGCAACTAGCTTAAGTCAGTCTGTTGGACAGTCAAGCGCTAACACTAATAAGAAACAGTAATTTCAGTTGTGACGTGCAACTAGCTTAAGTCAGTCTGTTGGACAGTCAAGCGCTAACACTAATAAGAAACAGTAATTTCAGTTGTGACGTGCAACTAGCTTAAGTCAGTCTGTTGGACAGTCAAGCGCTAACACTAATAAGAAACAGTAATTTCAGTTGTGACGTGCAACTAGCTTAAGTCAGTCTGTTGGACAGTCAAGCGCTAACACTAATAAGAAACAGTAATTTCAGTTGTGACGTGCAACTAGCTTAAGTCAGTCTGTTGGACAGTCAAGCGCTAACACTAATAAGAAACAGTAATTTCAGTTGTGACGTGCAACTAGCTTAAGTCAGTCTGTTGGACAGTCAAGCGCTAACACTAATAAGAAACAGTAATTTCAGTTGTGACGTGCAACTAGCTTAAGTCAGTCTGTTGGACAGTCAAGCGCTAACACTAATAAGAAACAGTAATTTCAGTTGTGACGTGCAACTAGCTTAAGTCAGTCTGTTGGACAGTCAAGCGCTAACACTAATAAGAAACAGTAATTTCAGTTGTGACGTGCAACTAGCTTAAGTCAGTCTGTTGGACAGTCAAGCGCTAACACTAATAAGAAACAGTAATTTCAGTTGTGACGTGCAACTAGCTTAAGTCAGTCTGTTGGACAGTCAAGCGCTAACACTAATAAGAAACAGTAATTTCAGTTGTGACGTGCAACTAGCTTAAGTCAGTCTGTTGGACAGTCAAGCGCTAACACTAATAAGAAACAGTAATTTCAGTTGTGACGTGCAACTAGCTTAAGTCAGTCTGTTGGACAGTCAAGCGCTAACACTAATAAGAAACAGTAATTTCAGTTGTGACGTGCAACTAGCTTAAGTCAGTCTGTTGGACAGTCAAGCGCTAACACTAATAAGAAACAGTAATTTCAGTTGTGACGTGCAACTAGCTTAAGTCAGTCTGTTGGACAGTCAAGCGCTAACACTAATAAGAAACAGTAATTTCAGTTGTGACGTGCAACTAGCTTAAGTCAGTCTGTTGGACAGTCAAGCGCTAACACTAATAAGAAACAGTAATTTCAGTTGTGACGTGCAACTAGCTTAAGTCAGTCTGTTGGACAGTCAAGCGCTAACACTAATAAGAAACAGTAATTTCAGTTGTGACGTGCAACTAGCTTAAGTCAGTCTGTTGGACAGTCAAGCGCTAACACTAATAAGAAACAGTAATTTCAGTTGTGACGTGCAACTAGCTTAAGTCAGTCTGTTGGACAGTCAAGCGCTAACACTAATAAGAAACAGTAATTTCAGTTGTGACGTGCAACTAGCTTAAGTCAGTCTGTTGGACAGTCAAGCGCTAACACTAATAAGAAACAGTAATTTCAGTTGTGACGTGCAACTAGCTTAAGTCAGTCTGTTGGACAGTCAAGCGCTAACACTAATAAGAAACAGTAATTTCAGTTGTGACGTGCAACTAGCTTAAGTCAGTCTGTTGGACAGTCAAGCGCTAACACTAATAAGAAACAGTAATTTCAGTTGTGACGTGCAACTAGCTTAAGTCAGTCTGTTGGACAGTCAAGCGCTAACACTAATAAGAAACAGTAATTTCAGTTGTGACGTGCAACTAGCTTAAGTCAGTCTGTTGGACAGTCAAGCGCTAACACTAATAAGAAACAGTAATTTCAGTTGTGACGTGCAACTAGCTTAAGTCAGTCTGTTGGACAGTCAAGCGCTAACACTAATAAGAAACAGTAATTTCAGTTGTGACGTGCAACTAGCTTAAGTCAGTCTGTTGGACAGTCAAGCGCTAACACTAATAAGAAACAGTAATTTCAGTTGTGACGTGCAACTAGCTTAAGTCAGTCTGTTGGACAGTCAAGCGCTAACACTAATAAGAAACAGTAATTTCAGTTGTGACGTGCAACTAGCTTAAGTCAGTCTGTTGGACAGTCAAGCGCTAACACTAATAAGAAACAGTAATTTCAGTTGTGACGTGCAACTAGCTTAAGTCAGTCTGTTGGACAGTCAAGCGCTAACACTAATAAGAAACAGTAATTTCAGTTGTGACGTGCAACTAGCTTAAGTCAGTCTGTTGGACAGTCAAGCGCTAACACTAATAAGAAACAGTAATTTCAGTTGTGACGTGCAACTAGCTTAAGTCAGTCTGTTGGACAGTCAAGCGCTAACACTAATAAGAAACAGTAATTTCAGTTGTGACGTGCAACTAGCTTAAGTCAGTCTGTTGGACAGTCAAGCGCTAACACTAATAAGAAACAGTAATTTCAGTTGTGACGTGCAACTAGCTTAAGTCAGTCTGTTGGACAGTCAAGCGCTAACACTAATAAGAAACAGTAATTTCAGTTGTGACGTGCAACTAGCTTAAGTCAGTCTGTTGGACAGTCAAGCGCTAACACTAATAAGAAACAGTAATTTCAGTTGTGACGTGCAACTAGCTTAAGTCAGTCTGTTGGACAGTCAAGCGCTAACACTAATAAGAAACAGTAATTTCAGTTGTGACGTGCAACTAGCTTAAGTCAATCTGTTGGACAGTCAAGCGCTAACACTAATAAGAAACAGTAATTTCAGTTGTGACGTGCAACTAGCTTAAGTCAGTCTGTTGGACAGTCAAGCGCTAACACTAATAAGAAACAGTAATTTCAGTTGTGACGTGCAACTAGCTTAAGTCAGTCTGTTGGACAGTCAAGCGCTAACACTAATAAGAAACAGTAATTTCAGTTGTGACGTGCAACTAGCTTAAGTCAGTCTGTTGGACAGTCAAGCGCTAACACTAATAAGAAACAGTAATTTCAGTTGTGACGTGCAACTAGCTTAAGTCAGTCTGTTGGACAGTCAAGCGCTAACACTAATAAGAAACAGTAATTTCAGTTGTGACGTGCAACTAGCTTAAGTCAGTCTGTTGGACAGTCAAGCGCTAACACTAATAAGAAACAGTAATTTCAGTTGTGACGTGCAACTAGCTTAAGTCAGTCTGTTGGACAGTCAAGCGCTAACACTAATAAGAAACAGTAATTTCAGTTGTGACGTGCAACTAGCTTAAGTCAGTCTGTTGGACAGTCAAGCGCTAACACTAATAAGAAACAGTAATTTCAGTTGTGACGTGCAACTAGCTTAAGTCAGTCTGTTGGACAGTCAAGCGCTAACACTAATAAGAAACAGTAATTTCAGTTGTGACGTGCAACTAGCTTAAGTCAGTCTGTTGGACAGTCAAGCGCTAACACTAATAAGAAACAGTAATTTCAGTTGTGACGTGCAACTAGCTTAAGTCAGTCTGTTGGACAGTCAAGCGCTAACACTAATAAGAAACAGTAATTTCAGTTGTGACGTGCAACTAGCTTAAGTCAGTCTGTTGGACAGTCAAGCGCTAACACTAATAAGAAACAGTAATTTCAGTTGTGACGTGCAACTAGCTTAAGTCAGTCTGTTGGACAGTCAAGCGCTAACACTAATAAGAAACAGTAATTTCAGTTGTGACGTGCAACTAGCTTAAGTCAGTCTGTTGGACAGTCAAGCGCTAACACTAATAAGAAACAGTAATTTCAGTTGTGACGTGCAACTAGCTTAAGTCAGTCTGTTGGACAGTCAAGCGCTAACACTAATAAGAAACAGTAATTTCAGTTGTGACGTGCAACTAGCTTAAGTCAGTCTGTTGGACAGTCAAGCGCTAACACTAATAAGAAACAGTAATTTCAGTTGTGACGTGCAACTAGCTTAAGTCAGTCTGTTGGACAGTCAAGCGCTAACACTAATAAGAAACAGTAATTTCAGTTGTGACGTGCAACTAGCTTAAGTCAGTCTGTTGGACAGTCAAGCGCTAACACTAATAAGAAACAGTAATTTCAGTTGTGACGTGCAACTAGCTTAAGTCAGTCTGTTGGACAGTCAAGCGCTAACACTAATAAGAAACAGTAATTTCAGTTGTGACGTGCAACTAGCTTAAGTCAGTCTGTTGGACAGTCAAGCGCTAACACTAATAAGAAACAGTAATTTCAGTTGTGACGTGCAACTAGCTTAAGTCAGTCTGTTGGACAGTCAAGCGCTAACACTAATAAGAAACAGTAATTTCAGTTGTGACGTGCAACTAGCTTAAGTCAGTCTGTTGGACAGTCAAGCGCTAACACTAATAAGAAACAGTAATTTCAGTTGTGACGTGCAACTAGCTTAAGTCAGTCTGTTGGACAGTCAAGCGCTAACACTAATAAGAAACAGTAATTTCAGTTGTGACGTGCAACTAGCTTAAGTCAGTCTGTTGGACAGTCAAGCGCTAACACTAATAAGAAACAGTAATTTCAGTTGTGACGTGCAACTAGCTTAAGTCAGTCTGTTGGACAGTCAAGCGCTAACACTAATAAGAAACAGTAATTTCAGTTGTGACGTGCAACTAGCTTAAGTCAGTCTGTTGGACAGTCAAGCGCTAACACTAATAAGAAACAGTAATTTCAGTTGTGACGTGCAACTAGCTTAAGTCAGTCTGTTGGACAGTCAAGCGCTAACACTAATAAGAAACAGTAATTTCAGTTGTGACGTGCAACTAGCTTAAGTCAGTCTGTTGGACAGTCAAGCGCTAACACTAATAAGAAACAGTAATTTCAGTTGTGACGTGCAACTAGCTTAAGTCAGTCTGTTGGACAGTCAAGCGCTAACACTAATAAGAAACAGTAATTTCAGTTGTGACGTGCAACTAGCTTAAGTCAGTCTGTTGGACAGTCAAGCGCTAACACTAATAAGAAACAGTAATTTCAGTTGTGACGTGCAACTAGCTTAAGTCAGTCTGTTGGACAGTCAAGCGCTAACACTAATAAGAAACAGTAATTTCAGTTGTGACGTGCAACTAGCTTAAGTCAGTCTGTTGGACAGTCAAGCGCTAACACTAATAAGAAACAGTAATTTCAGTTGTGACGTGCAACTAGCTTAAGTCAGTCTGTTGGACAGTCAAGCGCTAACACTAATAAGAAACAGTAATTTCAGTTGTGACGTGCAACTAGCTTAAGTCAGTCTGTTGGACAGTCAAGCGCTAACACTAATAAGAAACAGTAATTTCAGTTGTGACGTGCAACTAGCTTAAGTCAGTCTGTTGGACAGTCAAGCGCTAACACTAATAAGAAACAGTAATTTCAGTTGTGACGTGCAACTAGCTTAAGTCAGTCTGTTGGACAGTCAAGCGCTAACACTAATAAGAAACAGTAATTTCAGTTGTGACGTGCAACTAGCTTAAGTCAGTCTGTTGGACAGTCAAGCGCTAACACTAATAAGAAACAGTAATTTCAGTTGTGACGTGCAACTAGCTTAAGTCGATCTGTTGGACAGTCAAGCGCTAACACTAATAAGAAACAGTAATTTCAGTTGTGACGTGCAACTAGCTTAAGTCAGTCTGTTGGACAGTCAAGCGCTAACACTAATAAGAAACAGTAATTTCAGTTGTGACGTGCAACTAGCTTAAGTCAGTCTGTTGGACAGTCAAGCGCTAACACTAATAAGAAACAGTAATTTCAGTTGTGACGTGCAACTAGCTTAAGTCAGTCTGTTGGACAGTCAAGCGCTAACACTAATAAGAAACAGTAATTTCAGTTGTGACGTGCAACTAGCTTAAGTCAGTCTGTTGGACAGTCAAGCGCTAACACTAATAAGAAACAGTAATTTCAGTTGTGACGTGCAACTAGCTTAAGTCAGTCTGTTGGACAGTCAAGCGCTAACACTAATAAGAAACAGTAATTTCAGTTGTGACGTGCAACTAGCTTAAGTCAGTCTGTTGGACAGTCAAGCGCTAACACTAATAAGAAACAGTAATTTCAGTTGTGACGTGCAACTAGCTTAAGTCAGTCTGTTGGACAGTCAAGCGCTAACACTAATAAGAAACAGTAATTTCAGTTGTGACGTGCAACTAGCTTAAGTCAGTCTGTTGGACAGTCAAGCGCTAACACTAATAAGAAACAGTAATTTCAGTTGTGACGTGCAACTAGCTTAAGTCAGTCTGTTGGACAGTCAAGCGCTAACACTAATAAGAAACAGTAATTTCAGTTGTGACGTGCAACTAGCTTAAGTCAGTCTGTTGGACAGTCAAGCGCTAACACTAATAAGAAACAGTAATTTCAGTTGTGACGTGCAACTAGCTTAAGTCAGTCTGTTGGACAGTCAAGCGCTAACACTAATAAGAAACAGTAATTTCAGTTGTGACGTGCAACTAGCTTAAGTCAGTCTGTTGGACAGTCAAGCGCTAACACTAATAAGAAACAGTAATTTCAGTTGTGACGTGCAAATAGCTTAAGTCAGTCTGTTGGACAGTCAAGCGCTAACACTAATAAGAAACAGTAATTTCAGTTGTGACGTGCAACTAGCTTAAGTCAGTCTGTTGGACAGTCAAGCGCTAACACTAATAAGAAACAGTAATTTCAGTTGTGACGTGCAACTAGCTTAAGTCAGTCTGTTGGACAGTCAAGCGCTAACACTAATAAGAAACAGTAATTTCAGTTGTGACGTGCAACTAGCTTAAGTCAGTCTGTTGGACAGTCAAGCGCTAACACTAATAAGAAACAGTAATTTCAGTTGTGACGTGCAACTAGCTTAAGTCAGTCTGTTGGACAGTCAAGCGCTAACACTAATAAGAAACAGTAATTTCAGTTGTGACGTGCAACTAGCTTAAGTCAGTCTGTTGGACAGTCAAGCGCTAACACTAATAAGAAACAGTAATTTCAGTTGTGACGTGCAACTAGCTTAAGTCAGTCTGTTGGACAGTCAAGCGCTAACACTAATAAGAAACAGTAATTTCAGTTGTGACGTGCAACTAGCTTAAGTCAGTCTGTTGGACAGTCAAGCGCTAACACTAATAAGAAACAGTAATTTCAGTTGTGACGTGCAACTAGCTTAAGTCAGTCTGTTGGACAGTCAAGCGCTAACACTAATAAGAAACAGTAATTTCAGTTGTGACGTGCAACTAGCTTAAGTCAGTCTGTTGAACAGTCAAGCGCTAACACTAATAAGAAACAGTAATTTAATATAAAAATCTTAGCACCGTTTATGTGACTTTAATGGACACAGTCACTTTGGATTGGAACCAATTAGTAATGTCAATGGGCCTTTTCCTCAGTGTTTATAGCACTTAGATGACTTTAAAAAAATTAATTTCAATTATTGGTGATAGTAGATTTACTATTATATTGAAGCTAGCAATCAACACCATTTGAATGTTCCCTTTCGTTTCTTTTAATGAAGGCAATCTTATCCCCCTTGTGGTCAAAATTGGTCAAGAGAATCTTCATTATCGCTCATTAAAATATCCATTTGCGGGCCAAGAGTAGACGATTTAAGAAAATTTCACTTGAATGACTGGATCCATTATCGAAACAGTCATTCTAGTGGTAAATTTTTTTAAATGGTTTTCTCTTATTCTGCAATTGGCCATTCTTCGCGATCACTGCAAGGCTTTTTTTGGTTGGCTGAATTATAAAAAGTTTAAGCTGTCAGACCCGTATGCAATAGCCTCTTTCCCATGTGGTTAGAGAGTACCATTAGACGTAAAGGACAAGCTCAGTTCATTCAGCTCTTCAATCTATGTGTTGCTTCTTTAACCCTGCAACACTCATATCAACCAAAAATGCCTAATGTACTGGTCTTGAGAAATGTCCATTTGCAGACCAAGGGAAGACTATTTCTGAAGATTTATCGCTGGAATAACTGGCTTGATAACCTAACCTTAGTACCACTCTGATGTAATGCCAATATTCTATCATTTACTGCGTCAATAGCAAGAAAACTGGTGTATATTTTTCAACGATTTTGGTGGATGTTGCTGTCTTAAATTATTGATAAATTTTCTAAAATAGTCTTCTCTTAGTCTCCAAATGGACAATTGAAATTTTCTTGAACAAATTCAATGGTTAAAGGGTTAACTGAGGCCCTCAGTTGAGAGAAATATAAATGTATTTTACTTAACATCTGGCTGTTAGATTAGTGGAATCAATAATATAGTGCCTTGAGATTAGCACACCTGCCAGCACTTATTTAATGTGCTACATCTGAATTGTATTACTGCTCATGTGTGCAGATAATGCAATCTGATTTAATGTTTGTCACTTCTGTCATCATTAGCACCTTACATTGCTAAGTTAGATCCTGATACCATTAAATTTTAGAAATGTTTCTGCTGTTGTACGCTGTTACTAGTTACCCGTTTAACACTCGTATCAGCCAAAAATGGCTTCTGCAGTGGTCTTGAGAAATGTCCATTTGCAGACCAAAAGAAGACTATTTTTTTTTAATTTACCACTGGAATGACTGGCTCATTAACCGTGACTGGCTCATTAACCGAGCCAGTCATTCCAGTGATAAATTAAAAAAAATAGTCTTCTTGGTCTGCAAATTAACATTTTCAATGAGAAAATTGAAATTTCTTGAATAAATTTGAGGGTTAAAGGGTTAAGATAGTACTGTATAAGTTAATGTTTCCAAAGCAAAAACAGCAGCATGTTAGTAAATGTTCTGTTGAATATTTTGAATATAATTGGATTGGAAGACATTGCTGCCTTTTTCACAAAAATTACTCCTCGGAAAGTGTGAATGCAATTGTGCTGAAATTTGAGAAATATCATTAGGGGCTAAGGGCCTTTCAAATTTGGCAAGTGGATGTTGGTTGATATGTAAGAAAATGTGCTCAGCGTCGACGAATCAAGATTGGGCTTTTGTTAGTTATGAATTTTGATTAGTGTAAATGGTTATATATTGGCTTTGTGGCCTATTCATGACTTGGAAACGGTTTGGTAGCTCTAATTGATGACCATACTGAATTTTTGTGTTTCAGGTCAAGATTTTCATGTTTCTGTAAAAAATAATCTTTTGGATGTTAAATTTCCATGTTTCACACTAAAATCTTTTTCGAAAATTAATTTTCACATTTCTAGCCCAAGTTATTGCCTCTATAGTTCGATGCTGGCCAAAAGTTTCTCTATTTTCGACCCATGCTGCTTTTCAATAATTGGACGGATTCCAGTTAAATTGCTTTCAAAATATCCAAAAGAGTCAATCTTACATGTGCGTCATCTGTAGGGTTGAAAGATTGAATAAGATTAATGATCTTATTATTGAGCTTGTAATCACGATTTGAACACTGATCAAATTTTCATCTCTGTGGCATATCAAGGGGGCAGGGTGGGGTGAAGACAGTGAATCAGTCTTTAACCCTTTAACACTCTGGCTTCTGCAGTCATCTTGAGAAATAAATGCCCATTTGCAGACCAAGAGAAGACTATTTTTGAAAATTTACCACTGGAATGACTGGCTCATTATCTTGGTCTGCAAATGGGCATTTTCTATGAGAAAATTGAAATTTTCTTGAATGAATGTGAGTGTTAAAGGCTTAATGATATGCATTAACATGGGTGAGAATCAACATGGTAGAAGATGGCACTCAGCATCACGGATAAAACAATCTTAAGTGAAAACATGACATTTGAAGCAGATTAACTTGAGAAATCACGTCTTGTGTGGGTTTTTTTGGTAAAATGTTTGCAGATTATTTGGCTGGTGGATGAAATAAGATTTGTGCTCTTGTGATTTTTATGTGATGCAAATGTTATTGCGCATTCTTTTATATGAATGCTGATGATATCACCCTGGGTGGGCAAGCGGCGGTCAAGCGGGCTTAAGGCTTTCCTCATGATATGTTCGTTCTGATGGGTTTTTTATGAAAATTGCAATATGCACGTGTATGCCGTTCAGGCTACAGAAGATTAACCTATTGATGCCGGCTTGACCATTAACCCTAGCCTAATACCACTCTGATGACAATATTCTATCTTTTACTTGTGTTTAGCAAATGATTTACATTTTTATTTCAGAATTTCTTCATGCTACCAGAACTAAGCTTGTACACATGCTGCCATATACCATAAGAAAGATGTGTGCTGATAGTGAGGTCAGTAGGTCAAAGGTCAAAGTCATTCTGCCATTGCTATTTGACCTCTGTTCATTAAACCTATTGGAACTAAACTTGGATACATGGTTACATATGTTAGGAAGCAGTGTGATCACAATGTCAAAGGTCAAGATCGCCGTGACAAACAGGAGATAGGTGAGACATTTAAGTCAGCAGAATTCTTGGTTAGATACAGCTCTGGACAGACAGACAGACAGACAGACAGACCCAATCACAGTACCTTTTTCCCTTTGCAGGGCCTGGGTAATGAGTGTAATAATCTGAAACTATTTTGACTGGAACCTGTTGCTGCCATGCGCAGCAACAGCTCCCAATCAAATTAGTCTCAAAATATTCAACAGAATATTCCTTGCACCATAAAGAATTTACCATTTTTGGTGTGTGACGGTGAAAGCGCCAAATGATCTGTTGTACATTTATACACATGTCTTCTCAAGTATTGATTTCTTAGTGCAGGCTGAGAGTATTATCTTCTATTTGTTTGGTCAGAAGCTAACATTGAAGAGATGCCCAATGATGAGGGCCAATTTCACTCTCCATTAGAGCAACATTGATTTTTGCTCCTGTACAAATTGGTACAATTATAGATTGCAGTTATCAGCGCATGTCTTGTCTAGGTCAGGAGGTAGAATAAAGGTATATGTGACCATGTGTTTATTAAGCTGTTATGGGAATACAATCCTATTATAGACTCTGATTGATGTTACTGTCACTGTGATAATCATGTAATAATAACGTGTTCTGCTTCAGTGAGGGTGTGGTTCTTGGTGGCGGTTATATTCCCAGATGAATGTTTAATCCTGAGGGATCTGATCTGTCAATCAAGCCATAGTCATTTCATTATTCCACTGGCCAATCAAGAGAAGTCATTTTTCTGAGTTGTTTAGCTCACCTGGCCAGAATTGCCAAGTGAGCTTATGCCGTGGTGACTGCCGGTTGTCGTCTATCTGTCAATTTTTTCTGTAATCGACTTTAAGAACCACTGGGCCTACATGTATTTCAAACTATATTTTAGCGATAAGTTACCATGAAATTATATAAAAGATTTGTATACTGAAATCTAACTGGCCAGTGTTCATGTGAGCGATGCAGGCACCTTGCGCATCATTCTATGAGCATAAACAATAGCTTTCAAAGTTTTATATCACTTTTCATTGCCCCACCAATAAGCTTTATGTGTTGGAGTCACTGTGTTTTAAATGGGGCTATGTACTATGCTTGGGTACCAGCATTAAATTCGCCAATTTTGGAAAACTGTTCATGCTTTTTTCACGGATTTTAGGTTACGGTTTTCAAATCATCTTATTTCAACAATGGCTCATCGGATTTCAATGAATCTTTATCAATGTATTCTATGCCATGCAGGGATGTAGTCAGTATCATCACTAGTTTAAATTCTTGGAACTTTTCTGAGTTTTTTCATGGTTTTGGACTTTAAACTTCTTTTCTGTTTTTTATTAAGTTTCTTTATGGACTATTATTTTCAACAATGGATCACCACATATTAGCACAATTTTACAGCAGTGTTAATTATACCATACAGAGGTACTATCCCCATCATTACTAATTGTTTTTGGAAAATTTTACCATTTTTTTTCACTGTTGGAATTTTTTTGATGTTTTTAGGTTAGAGCTTTTTTACTGGATGTAAAACACAACAATGATATCTGATTTCGATGAAACTTTACAAATCAATTCTATACCATACAGGGGTACAGTTTGCATCATTACTAATTTTATCTTAGGGAATTTGTCCTACTTTTTTCAGTTTCAGACATAGAATATTTTAGATGTTATTAGGTGTAGGCTTTTTTTAAATAATGGACCATTGTCTTTCAACAATGGCTCACCAGATATCAGAATTTTACAGCGGTGTTATAAGATGCGGAGGTACTAGTCGCATCATTACTAATTACATTTTTTGGAAATCTGAAGTTTAACAAAATTTGAATAATAATGTTTGATGGGTTACAATGGTTTGTTGATACTTCATTGAATATATGTATGGCGAACCAGACCAAGTTTAGTTTTGCAATCTGAGCCTTTACAGGCGAGACATTGCTCGCTTCAGTTTTCTTGTTTAATGACCCCTGTTACAATCATTTGGCATGTAACTGCACTACAATAACATAAACTACAATTTTACCACTGATTTCATTAATAAAAGGTTTTGTTTCCTTACTAGATTTAGGCTCCTGACACCATTATTGCCTACTGTATACCGTAGCAAAGTGGAAGTAGGACCAGTAACAGTAGTTTGGATTTCTGTAATGTTAAATTTACCCTTAGTGATAATTAGCTGTAACTGTCTCTCCCATAATTGTTTATCCACCAGACTGCAATTTTGGTGTACATCACCTGCATCAACATCATAAAATGTCATAATGGTTCTCGTGGCTCTTTCAAAAATAGGTATGAGTCCGGAAAATGATTATGCTGTATTGCGGTCTCATCCTCTATCATGTCGTTCAGATTTCACCTTGAAAGCCTATCCAGACCTGAAACTATTGCGATGATCTTGGTTGCGGTGGTTGGGGGAAGTTCCTCTAACTATGGCAATCATTGTTTGCATTCAAGTAAAGATCTCATAATAATAAATCAGTTATTAGTGTGACCTTCACTTACAAAACGAAATCAGTCTATGAATTAGTGTTTAATTGCCAAAATTAGTGTTTTCCTAACAGTTCCTCAGATAGTAAGATCTTTCATTCCTTTAGTCAACCAAAATCCTAATTAACTGTCTGCCTGCCGATTCCATTTCTGCAGAATACATTTTCCTTGTGGTCTCACTCTGGATATGCTGTATATTTTCAAAACAATTTGGTTGAAAGTTAACTTTCAATCAAATTATTTTCAGAATATTCATCAGGTGCTGAGTTATTGCACATTGAAATTATTGTCTGGTGGCTTGCAGCAGCGAGTTGATGGGCGGGACATAGCTAATGTGACTGCTAATGAGCTAATAGATGGGGTTGTAGATAGAAATGGATGGGGTCAAAGCATAGCTGGTGTAGAGGGGTCAGATGTTTCATTCAAGTATCTGATGGGCGTAATCAATTATGTCATGTGTTATCTGATAATCAAAATGATGTGTAGCTCTGTCTTGAAAATCAGAAAATCTATCATGAGTGTATGAATTGTGAGTCTGATGAATTTACTATTTAATAAACGTTGAATATTTTGAAACAAATTTGACTGGGTGCTGTTGCTGCCACAGTCATAATCTCACAGGCAGCAACAGCCCCCAGTCCAATTACCAGTAGTTTCAAAATATTCAACAGCTTGCCTGTAAAGCCTTGAAATGTTAGATTCTGGGAATTCAAAGTTAATTCCAAAACGTGTAAAAAGAGTTGGTGGAGTCATAGCTAGAAATGGATGGAGTCATGGCTAAGAAATGGATGGAGTCATAGCTAGAAATTGATGGAGTCATAGCTAGAAATGGATGGAGTCATAGCTAGAAATGGATGGAGTCATAGCTAGAAATGGATGGGGTTCTTAGCTAGAAATTGATGGGGTCTTATCTAGAAATGGATGGGTCATAGCTAGAAATGGATGGGTCATAGCTAGAGCTGGATAGAGTCTTAGCTAGAAATGGATGGGGGTCTTAGCCAGAAATGGATGGGGTCATAGCTAGAAATGGATGGGGGTCTTAGCCAGAAATGGATGGGGTCTTAGCTAGAAATGGACAGGGTTTTTTAGCTAGAAATGAATGGGGTCTTAGCTAGAAATGGATGGGTCATTGCTAGAAATGGATGGGTCATAGCTAGAAATGGATGGAGTCATGGCTAGAAATGGATGGGTCTTAGCTAGAAATGGATGGGGTCTTAGCTAGAAATGGATGGAGTCTTAGTTAGAAATGGATGGGGTCTTAGCTAGAAATGGATGGAGTCTTAGCTAGAAATGGATGGGTGTCTTGGCTGGAAATGGATGGAGTCATAGCTAGAAATGGATGGGTCTTAAGCTAGAAATGGATGGAGTCATAGCTAGAAATGGATGGGTCATAGCTAGAAATGGATGGAGTCATGGCTAGAAATGGATGGGTCTTAGCTAGAAATGGATGGGGTCTTAGCTAGAAATGGATGGAGTCTTAGCTAGAAATGGATGGGGTCTTAGCTAGAAATGGATGGAGTCTTAGCTAGAAATGGATGGGGGTCTTGGCTGGAAATGGATGGAGTCATAGCTAGAAATGGATGGGTCTTAAGCTAGAAATGGATGGAGTCATAGCTAGAAATGGACATGATCATAGCTAGAAATGGGCTGGTCATCGCTAGAAACGGAAGGGGTCATAGCTAGAAGCAGGAGGGGTCATAGCTAGAAATGGGATGGGGTCATAGCTAGAAATGGATGGGGGTCATAGCTAGAAATGGATGGAGTCATAGCTAGAAATGGGCGGGCTCATCGCTGGAAATGGATGGAGTCATAGCTAGAAATGGATGGAGTCATAGCTAGAAATGGATGGGGTCAGAGCTAGAAATGGATAGGCTCATAGCTAGAAATAGATGGGGGTCTTAGCTAGAAATGGATGGGGTCTTAGCTAGAAATGTACTGGGTCTTAGCTGGAAATGGATGGGGTCATAGCTAAAAATGGATGGGGTCATAGCTAGAAATGGATGGGGTCTTAGCTAGAAATGGATTGGGTCTTACATGTAGCTAGAAATGGATGGTGTCATAGCTAGAAATGGATGGGTCATAGCTAGAAATGGATGGGTCATAGCTAGAAATGGAGGGGGTCATAGCTATAGAAATGGATTTGCTCATAGCTAGAAATGGATGGGGTCATTGCTAGAAAAGAATGGGGTCATAGCTAGAAAAGGATGGGTTCATACATGTAGCAAGAAAAGGATCTCTATTGTTCTTTATCTTTAGACTTTGCTGAAGGAGATATTTTGTGAGATTGAAAAATAACAAGTAAATCGGGGGTTTCATTACACATGTTTTGATTATGTTGTGTGCTGAATGCGGATGCGACCTTTTTTATTTATTTGATTTCTATTCCTTCTTTACCAAATGTTTTCAATCCATTATCATGATTATACACTTGATATGATTTTTCACCACACTGCTATTGACAGATGACGCAGCAGCTGATTTCGTTACACACTACCACCGTGCCGCTATTGACACTAAATTAGTCTTATCTAATTGGGGATATTTTATCTTTGTCCGTCATAAGATAGGTTGTATTATATGATGTCATGTGGGGGGTGTTCATAAGCCTGTCTGTCTGTCTGTTAGGAAAAAATGTGTCCAGGCCAAATCTCAAAAGACTGAGCCTACATTTGAAAAGATGTTTTCAGAGGATTATATTAGATGGGGATGAAATGTCATGATTTCATTTCGTTGAGATCCATCCATATTTGCTAGAGTTCCCCCATGAAATGCTTAAAATTCATTAAAAACAGGTGTATTATAGCCCTGCTAGCTATGTGGCGCTCTTGTTAAATCTGCTGTGATGGCAGGGAATGCTTAAAATTCATTAAAAACAGGTGTATTATAGCCCTGCTAGCTATGTGGCGCTCTTGTTAAATCTGCTGTGATGGCAGGGAATGCTTAAAATTCATTAAAAACAGGTGTATTATAGCCCTGCTAGCTATGTGGCGCTCTCGTTAAATCTGCTGTGATGGCAGGGAATATTTCATATAATCAAACGAAAGAACATGAATAGGGCAGGTATATTTTAAGTAACAAAGTCACACACTTACAAAATATTATTTTGTCTTTAAAGTTTTGTACCCTACTGCAAAAGGAATTTATGAAGCGATGGGTAAAATAAAATTTATAATATATTGTATGTAAGTAATATAGTGCCAGATTTCTTCTTATTTGTTGTTCTTATATACATTTTACTGGACTGCCAATGGGCTTTTCCATTTTTAGCTATGCCCCGCACATCTCAAACTAAACTCCACCCACACTTCGCCGTGTTGGGATTGATCAATCCCCGAATGCCCTATCTATTAATTTTGTGAAAACTATGCAGGTAAGCTGTTGGATATTTTGGAGCTAATTTGATTTGATGCGCCCAGTCAAATTAGTTTCAAAATATTGAACAGAATATTTATTAAATAGTGAAGACATACAATTCGTACAACAACGCATAGTCCATCCTCAAAAATGCATCTGTGACATACTTATCAATGTTATTCATGACATCATTCATTATGATGTCATTCCACATGTTGCTTAGTTGATTATGATGTCATAGGATGGGTTGATAAAGTGGAAAGGTCTATTAGACCATCTATCAATCTGTCCGTTTGACCTTGTTTTCACTTGTCAGCATAATCTGGCTATTGACATATTTATTCATTCACCTATTTAACATTTCTATCATGCATGGAGAAATTTCCTCATTGACACACCTGGTGGGCATAGATCAATTAATATAAATTAATATGACATGAGCCTTGAGTGTACCTAACCTGCACTGCCTTAGAAAATAATAGTTACTTGCCATTAGCTCACCTGGCCTGAAGGGCCAAGGGAGTTTATGCTATGTTGACCATCCATCGTCTATCTCCCCCTCTGTCATCCGCCATCCATTTACCAACTATTTCTTTAAAAGAATACTCCTCATTAACTGCTTGGCTGAAGGACCTTACCATGTAGTCCTCAAAACTTATTTATGTAAAATTTATTCGTTAGTTTTCTTCAAAGAATATTTTAGATTTTCACAAATGTTTTAGAAATCAATCAAGGTGTAGTGTCCTTCTTAAAAATTACCTGATTTTGCTTGAAGACTGGTATTAACTCTAGCACTTCCAATGAAAGATTTGATTTGATTTTCTGAAAACATCCAGGAAATTGTTTATAATAATAGTAATAATAATAATAATAATAATAATAATAATAATCTTTATTTAACGAGGGTACATCATCAATAAAAACTGATCTTCCTGAGGCCCCTCCCAGAGACGATTATGTACATAGAAAAGAGCGGACAGACACCTACATACAGATGTACACACATGCACCCATGCAGGCAACACACGCACATGCACACACACAGGCACACGCATGCACGTACGCACACATGCTATATTACAGTCTATACATATATATATTTCATTGATGACTACCCCATATTTCAATTTACCAACCATACAGAAAATGCCATTGAATAGTTTGAGACTATTCTGACCACAAGTTTCTGCTACCTTATGCAGCAATGGCACTCAGTCAGATTAAACCCAAAATACTCAACAGAATATTTTGTTTATCTCCAAGAATTTGTTTTATTGGGGATTTTATTGTTGAAAAGGTTTAAAGCGTTACTCCTCATTCACTGTGCCGATTTCAAACAAACTTGCTGAGAATGACAAGGCTGGTGGCGTACACCTAAAGAAATTTTATTGGTCTATTTTTACCGCATATCTTGGATGTACAAAAATCCACAGTAAAGTCTGAAAATCATTCAAAAGTATTCTAAACATGCTTGTATTGAAAGATAAGGGGTGATGTAGCCTCTAGGACATCTTGCCAGAAATCTGGTTGGTAAATTTTCCCGGCAACCAACTTGTATTTCCATAAATTTCCATCGATTCAAAACTTATGAAATATGATCTAGAAGAGCTGACCCAAGTTTGTTCAGTGGAACTTGATTGGCCAAATAGTTTAGTGGCCATCTTGGATGACCTAGTTTTCGTGAAAACGATTCTACCGCTGAACAGATCAGGGTGAAATTTGGCAGTTATGATTAGGGCTGAAACACCATTAAATTTGTCCATGGAAAGTTGATATATCAAAAAAAATGTGTCCGCCATGAATCAATCAACATTTAGCGTTTTTAGCTGACATCTTGTATTTTCTGCAAATTTCTGAGACAATCATAAAAAGACCACGTATTAACCACTGGACCAATTTAAGACTTGGCTAAACCTTCTTCACAGAAATTTGATTGGTAAATGTTTCAGTGGCCAATAATTTCAGGTGAGCGATACAGGACCCTTGGGCCTCTTGTTATACAAAGAGGATGTTGGCTAGATAAAGCATTTCAAATGGTATGTTTATTGTATACAATTTGTGTAGTGTGCTGTTGACGTGCAGAGTGTGGAAAAACATATGCTCTCAACCTGCTGGCCTGACTGTCCTCCTAAGTAGCAGTATGCAAAATTGAGTTGAAGTGTGTTCTGGAGAACTCACTTAAGCAACAGAACAGTAACCAATAACTAGATATCAAATCTAACCATGATTATTGTTTCTACGAGATTGGATGGATTGATTGATTGATTGTTTATTTCTGCTCAGAGAAAAGGCATGCTGAGTTGTCTGCGTGGATTCTGATCGATTGATCGCTTGATTACGTTATCTTGAATGAACTCCAATAAGTTAACCTCATTTTACCCTGTATCATATGAATGATAGTATTTGGCTATATTTCGCACAAACCTATGCATAACGTTGTCTGACATTTGGCATATCGCCAGCATTAGGACACTTCACATTGGTAGCAGTGATCTCTTTGTACCGTGAATTATCGTATTGAGTTAAAATTTGACCGCATATCATTATATATTATTAATTGTCAAGCCCGCAAAAACTGTCCTCTACAATAGTCTTGAGGAATGTACATTTGCGGGCCACGGGAAGAGTATTTTTTTTAATTTACTGCTGCAATGCTTAGCTCGATAACTGAGCCAGCCATTGTCTATTGGTAAATATTTTAAAATACTCTGCTCTAAATGGCCTGCAAATGGACATTCAATAAGCAAATATTTAGATTTCTATGTCTTTATTTCAAGGAAGACCCGGCGGAGTTAAAACTGGTGTTTGAATATTTTGAAATTGATTTGACTGGTTGTGTCCAATGAAAATAATCTCAAAATATTCAAGAGACTATTTTTAGCTCACCGGGTCCTTATGCTGTGGTGACCGTCCATCGTCTGTACTTGTCCATCCGTCAACTTTTGCTTTAAAATGTATCCTACTAAACTGCTTGGCAAATTTTAATTAAATTTGGCTGGAAGGATCCTATGGAGGTAGGCCCTAGTACATCTATTCAGATTTATGATTTATATTTTTTAAAGAAAAACCTTAGATTTTATAACAATTTACCGGAAAGTGTCAAAATGCGTCTCCTCCTTAGCTTCTTGACAAATTTTACCCAAATTTAGCTTGAAGGATCCTATAGCTCCTGTAGGCTCTAGAAATTATATTCAAATTTTTGATGGATCAATTACTTTGGATGAAAATCTTTGATTTTTTTTTTTAAATTACTGGAAAGTGTCAAAATGCATCTCCTCTTTAGCTTCTTGACAGATTTCAACTAAATTTGCCTGGAAGGATCCTATAGTAGTAGGCTCTAGAACATCGATTCCAAATTTTAATTGGTGAATTTTTTGGGTGAAAATCTTAGATTTTATAAGAAAAAATCTATTAGAATGTGTCAAAACAGATCTTCTAAGCTTCTTGATGGATTTCAACTAACTTTGCCTGGAAGGATCCTATCATGGTAGGCTCTAGACCGTGTATTCAGAATTTTGATTGGTCAATTTTTTGGGTGAAAATCTTAGATTTTGTAATAAAATCTACCAGCGATTGTCAAAATTCATCTCAGTTTCTTGACAGATTTCAACCAAATTTGCCTTTGAGGGTCCTATCGAGGTAGGCTTTAGAACTCCTCTTGAGATTTGTGATCACTGTTTTTGGTGAAAATGTTAGATTTTCTAAAATAAATTACTGGAAAGTGACAAAACACATCTGCTGCTTAGCTGCTAGGTCGATTTCTACCATATTCGGCTAGAAGGACACTATCATACTAAGCTCCAGAACATCTATTCAGAATTTAGATTGGTAAATTTCTGTGTTGAATATCGTAGATTTCATGAAATATTTACCGGAAATTGTCAAAACACATCTCCTTAGCCGCTTGGTGGATTTCAACAAAATTTTGCTGGGAAGTTTCTATGGTGGTAGGCTTCACCAGAACTTATATTCAGAATTTTGTTTGGTTGAATTCTTGTGGTGAAAATGGTAGATTTTATGATAAATTTACTGGAAATTGTCTAAGCGAGGCTTAGCTGTTTGATAGATTTCAACTGAATTTGGCTTGGTAGATTCGTAGAACTTATCAGAATTTTGCTTTGTCAATTTTTGTGGTAAAAATCCAGGATTTTATCAAAAACTGTCAAAGCACGTAAGTCCTTAATCGCTTGGTGTATTTTAACCAAATTTGGCCGAACGGATCTTGCGGTGGTAGGTTCTTGAATTTATTATTCAAAATTTTGATTGGTTGATTTTTTGGTGCCCATCTCAGATTTATTGAAAATTTTCCGGAATCATTTAAAATGCTACCCCTCCTTAATTAATAGACCAAATTCAATAAAACTTGAGTGGGCCAATCCTAGGGTGGTATGCGTCAACATATCAATCGAGAATTTTTCTTGTTTAATTTGTTTCGGTCATGGATTTTCCAAAAATTATCTATTATGTCTATTTAAAGGAAAATGGTTAAAATGCTAATGGTCCGCTGGTGCCCCTATCAAAAATCACTCCTTTTTAAGTTCCTTCAGTCCAAAACAGAGTCCCCTTTTCAGTCCCGGACTTAAAACGGACTCCTTTAAAGAGTCCCTTTTCAATCCTCAATTTAGTAAAATTACAACTCCCCACAGGGAGACCCTCTTCAGTCCCCTGTCCCTATTGTGCAAATGAGAACAGAAAAGGGACTCCTTATTATGTCCTAGAAGTCCTAAGAGTCGGAGGAGTCTCTTTTGAGTCCCCCAGTAAATAAACTATGTCCTAGAAGTCAATTTTCAGTCCCCAAATATTATGGCGTGGTGGCCATCCATCCGTCGTCCGTCCGGTCGAAGTGAGCTTATGCCATGGCGGCCAGCCGGCTATCCGCCAAATTGCATCTCATTTATACGTTGACCAATTTCAACCAAATTTGGCTGGAATGATCTTATGGTAGTAGGCTCCAAAACTTCTATTCAGAAATTTAATTGGTAAATTTTTCTGGCAGGCATCTTGAATTTTGCGAAAGTTTTCCAGAAATTATTTAAAACGCTACTCCAATATAAATAGCCTGACTTCAATGAAACCTGGGTAGACTAATTCTATGCTGGACTTCAACTCTTCTAACGAGAATTTTGATGGGTCAATATTTTTGACGGCCATCTTGGATTTTCCTAAAGATTTTGGAAATCCGTTTAAAGCCTACTCACTAACCACTTGACAGATTTCAAGCCAACTTGGTTGGCAAGACCCTAGAGTGGTATGCTTCAGAACTTGTATACAAAATTTTTATTGGTCTATTTTTTCAGCGGCCATCTTGAATTTTCTGAAAAATGACAGAAAATCCTTTAATACACTACTCCTCATTAACTGCTTCACAGGCTGGAAGGATACTAGGCTGGTAGGTTTCAGAACATGTATACAGAATTTTGATTGGACAATTCTTCCAGCAGCCATCTTGGATTTTCCGCAAATTTCTGGAAATCATTTAAAACCCTACTCATCAATCAGTAACCACGTAGCCAATTTCAAGCAAACTTAACTGGAAAGACCCTTGAGTGGTATGCTTCAGAACTTGTATACAGAATTTTGATTGGTAAATTTTTTCGACAGCCATCTTGAATTTTCTGAAAAATGAGATCGTTTAAAATGCTACTCCTCATTAACTGCTTGTGCAATTTCAGCCAGACTGCTGGAAAGATAAGGCTAGTAGGTTTCAGACCCTTTATACAGAATTGTGATTGGTCAATTTTTCCGGTGGCCATTTTGGATTGTCAGAAAATTTTGGGGAATCAGTTAAAAGGCTACTCTTCATTAACCGCTTGGCCGATTTCAAGCAAACTCGTCTGGATTGGCCCTAGAGTGGTATCCTTCAGAATTTGTATACAGAATTTTGTTTGGTAAATTTTTCTGGCAGCCATCTTGGATTTTGTGAAAATTTTGAGAAAGCAGTTAACAGGCTACTCGTTAACCACTTGGCCGATTTAAACCAAACTCCGCTAGAAGGACCCTAGGCTGGTATGCTTCATAATTGGTATACAAAATTTGACTGTTTCTTTTTTTCGTAGCTCATTAACTGCTTGTTCTTGAGTGACTGACATCTCAGGAATTACATATAATTTCATCGATACCTAATGGTGATTAAAGTTTGTTCAAGAGAATTTGTTCCTTGATAAAACATCATCATCACAATAAATGTCATGGACCAATCTACTGTTCAATCTGATTTTGTGGTCAGCGTCCATCATTAATTTCCCACTAAATATCATTTCTACTGAATTCTGATTTTTAATTTCATGCTTGTTACTGCTGAATTTAACCCTCTATAATGGTCAAATCTGGTTAAGAAAATTTAAATATCTGCCTATTGAATGTCCATTTACAGGCCAAAAGAACGCAATTTTTGAAAATTTATCACAAGAATGACTGGTTCGGTTATCGAACCAGTCCTTCCAATTTTCAAAAATTGTATTCTCTTGGCCTGTAAATGGACATTCCACAAGACTATAAAAGAGGCCGGTTTTGGCTGCCTTGACTATTAGAGGGTTAAAGTATTATACCTGTTCAAATGCTTTAGATCAAATGCTAATGGTCCAGGTGAGCGTTAAGGCACTTGGGCCTCTTGTTAGAAGTTTTAGAGGCAGAGGATTCCCTTTTCAGTCCCCTAGTAAATTAACTATGTCCTAGAAGTCCCTTTTCTGAGTCCCCAGAAATTAATCCCTTTTCAGTCCCCCTACCACTGGAGTCCCTTTTCAGTCCGTAGTTTTCATAGTTAACTCTTTAATGGTTTAGCCAGCAAAATCTGTCCTTTCACGATGCTGTAGGAAAGTGTCAATTTGTAGGCCAAGAGAAGTGTTTTTGAAAATTTATCACTGCAATAGCCAGGCATACAAGTGTTAAATTCTCAAAAAAATTATCTCTTGACTTGCAAATGGACATTCACTAAGGAAAAAATAAAAAATTTCTTGACAAATCTTTACCATTAAATCGTAAAGAGGGGTGAGATCGAACACTTCAGCAATGGAGGAATCCAGTTTATCCATCAATCATATGGCGTCATAATCAATTACGTCATGAATGACTAGATTTAATCCTTCTTTATTTGCTTAATAGTCCATCAGGTTGTACAAATTGTATGTCTACTATTTAATGAACGCGCTGATGTCATAATCAACTATGTGACGTGTATGATGACGCCATAATCAAGTATGTCATGAATGACTAGATTTAATTCATCTTAAATGCTTAATAGTCCATCAGGTTGTTCAAATTGTGTCTACTATTTAATGAACACATTGTTGACTATTTTGAAACTAATTTAACTGGACGCTGTTGCTGCCAGAGTCACATCCAATTAAATTAGTTTCAACATATTCAACTGCCTACCTGAATAGTTTTCTGGAAATTGAGATTCAGAGAGTGCATGGATCGATCGATCCCAACACAGTTAAAGTGTGGATAGAGCTTAGCTAGAGATGGGTGGGGGCATAGCTAAAACTGGATTCCTCCATTTGGTTACAAATGTAACTGAATTTTGTATATATCTGTGTGATAAATTTCTGTCAGTATTAGCCATCATTCAGAATATAAGCAAATTACATAACCTCTGAGTATCTGGTTCTTAATCGCGCTTAATGCTACACACCTGTTCAGCTTCTTTATCATGAGATAATGTGAGCACTTCCTGTCGCATTAATATCTCATCAATCACAGCTTTTACAGCTGACATGCTATTATAGGTACAGTATCTTTTCAGTTGGATCTCACAATTAGTATATCTCGCAATTAGTATATCTATCTGCCTGTCGGTTTGTAAAAAATGTTCAACATTTCTGACAAATGTCACCTATGTTGCGACTACCATGACTCGTAGCAGAGCATTGGACAATATGCCATTTACTGGTATGTTTTATTTGGCTTTTCCAAATATGCCAAAGTATATTTATTTAGCTATGATGGCGCATTGATCACATTTCAGTGAAACTTTGTAGAACTGTTTGATTCATTGCAAATATGCAATCTGCATTATTAGCTCACCTGACCTGAAAGGCCAAGTGAGCTTATGTAGTGGCGACCGTCCGTCCATCCGCCATCTGTCCATCCGTCCATCAACTTTTGCTTTAAAGCGGTACTCCTCCTTAACCTAAGCCGAATCTTAACTAAATTTTGGTCAAAGGATGCTATTGTGCTCGGATTCAGAACTTCCATTTGGAATTTTGATTCATACGTTTTTTGGCTCAAAATTGTCAAATTGCTTCTTCTTAGAATTTTGACCGATTTCAACCAAATTGGGTTGAAAGAATCCTATGGTCATAGGCTCTAGAATCTCCATTCAGAATTTTGTTGCGTACATATTTTGAGGGAAAATACTAGATTTTATTAAAAATTTACCGGAAATTGTCAAATTGCTTCTTCTCCTTACCCGTTTGACCGATTACAATCAAATTTGGCTGAAATGATCCTGTGGTCATAGGTTATAGAACTTACATTCAGAATTCTGATTCATAAATATTTTGGGTGAAAATCTTGTCAAATTGCTTCTTCTCCTTACCATTCTGAGTGATTTCAACCAAATTTGGCAGAAAGGACCCAATGGTCATAGGCTCCAGAACTTCCATTCCAAATTTTGATTCATCAATTTTTTTGGTGAAAATCTGAGATTTTATGAAAAATGTACCTGAAATTGTCAAAATGCTTCTTCTTGCCATTCTGAGCGATTTCAACCAAATTTGGTTCAAAGTACCCTATGGTCGTAGGCTCCAGAACTTCCATTCAGAATTTTGATTCATCAATTTTTTGGGTGAAAATCTGAGATTTTATGAAAAATTTGCTGCAAATTGTCGAATTGCTTCTCCTTACCATCTTGACCGGTTTTAGCCAAATTAGGCTGAAAGTATCCTATGACCATAGGCTCTAGAGCATCCATTCAAAATTTGAATTCCTCAATTTTGTTTGCATGAAAATCTGAGATTTTATGGAAAATGTACCAGAAATTGTCAAATTGCTACCCCTCTTTAGCTGCTTGACATATTTCAAACAAAATTTATCCAATGGATTCTATGGTGGTAGGCTCTAGAAAATCTGTTCAGAATTTTGATTGATCAATTTTTTGGGTGAAAATCTTTTATGATTTTATGACAAATTTACCAGAAATTGTCAAAACACTGCTTCTCCTTAGTTGCTTGATATATTTCAACTAAATTTGGCTATAATGGTAGACTCAAGAAATTCTATTCAGAATTTTAATTGGTCATTTTATTGGGTCGCCATCTTTCAAGGACACTATCAAGGTAGACTAGAATTTCTCTTCAGAATTTTGATTGGTAAATCTTTTGGGTGGCCATCTTGGATTTTCAGAAAATTATCCATCATATCTATTTAAATGCAAATGGTTAAAATGCTAATGGTCCAGGTGAGCGCCACAGGCCCTTGGCCTCTTTTATATATTTGTAATATATTTTGAATTATTAAATATCTTTAATATTTATACTGTGACCCTGTAAGGGGAAGAGTGTATTGGATTCATGTTTCACAGCCTGTCTATGTGTCCCTATATCTATGTGTGTACATGCGTGCCTGCATGTGTGTGCGTGCGTGCATGCATACATGCTATGTACCCAAATAAAAAACTACCAACCTTATTAGCTCACCTGGCCTGAAAGGCCATGTGAGCTTATGTCGTGGTGACCGTCCGTCGTGTGTCCATCCGTCGTCCATCCGTCTGTCAACTTTTCCTTTAAACGATTTCTAAAGAACCGCTGGGCCAATTTCAATTATATTTGGCAGGAAGCATCCTTAGGACATAGGGATCCAAGTTTGTTCAAATGAAGCCGATCGACCAATTAGGCCAGCGTCCATCTTGGATTTTGGCCGATTTTTAGAAACGTCTTTGAAAATCTTCTCCGAAACTGCTTGAGGGATTGAAGGAAACCTCATGAAATATGATGTAGGGCAAGAGCTCAACCAAATTTGTTCAAGGGAACTTAATTGGTCAAATAGTTTGGCGACCATCTTGGTTGACCTAGTTTTAACGAAAATAACGTCTTCTCCAGAACCGCTGAAGGGATCAGGCCGAAATTTGGCGGGCCAATCAAAATACAGCATGTTTGGCGGCCATATTGGATTTTTTTATTTGATGGAAATTGGTTTTATATAGGTGTTTGGGCATTCTGATCTCAAATTTGCAATTTTCGAAACTGTCGAATAAACGTTTTGGCAGCCATCTTGGATCATTTTCCCGCCAAAAGCTCCCATACTAAAGCAATGGGAAATTTAAAATGTCTTCTCGAGAACTACTGGACCGATTCGAATTATTTTTGGCAGGAAGCATCCTTATGGCATAGAGATTTCATTTTGTTCAAACGAAGCCGATGGATGGGCCAATTTGGCCAGTGGCCATCTTGGATTTCGGCCGATTTTTAGAAATGTCTTTAAAAATCTTGTTCTCCGAAACGGCTTGGGGAATCGATTCAAAACTTATGAAACCTTATCTAGGCAAAGAGGTAAGCCAAGTTTGTTCAAGACAACTTGATTGCCCGAATAGTTTGGCAGCCATCTTGGATGACCTAGTTTTCCTGAAAACGACTTCTCCAGAACCGCTGAATGGATCAGGCCAAAATTTGGGAGATATGATTAGGGACTAAGGGCCATTAAAGTTTGTTCAAGGGAAGTTGCTGCATCAAAAAACATGGCCGCCGTGGGCCAATCAAAATGTAGCGTGTTTGGCGGACGTATGGATTTTTTTATTTGATGGATTTTGAGGCCAAAATTGGTTCTATATATGTTTTTGGGTATTCTGCACCCAAATTTACAATTTTTGAAAATGTCGGATAAACGGTTTGGCGGCCATCTTGGATAATTTTCTCGTCAAAAGCTCCCAGGCTAAAGCAATGGGAATTTTAAATGTCTTCTCGACATCTACCAGGCCCATTTCAATTATATTTGACAGGAAGCATCCTTCGGGCATAAGGATCCAAGTTTGTTAAAATTAACCCGATCGGCCAATTTGCCCAGCGGTCATTTTGTATTTCGGCCAATTTCAGGAAATGTCTTTAAAAATCTTCTTCATAACCACTTGGGGAATCTTCATCTAGGCCAAGAGGTAAGCCAAGTTTGTTCAAGAGGACTTGATTGACGAAATGGTTCAGCGACCATCTTGGATGACCTAGTTTTCACAGAAATGACTCCTCCAGAACCGCTGAAGGGTTCAGGCCGAAGTTTGGGCCATTAAAATTTGTTCAAGGGAAGTTGATCCATCAAAAAAACATGGGCGCCGTGGGGCAATCAAAATGTAGTGTGTTTGGCAGCCATATTGCACTTGCAAAAATGTCCACAAACTCATTTAAAAGACTGCTAAACCACCCACCAACAATTTTGACAAAAATCGATGGTACTCCAGGTGAGCGACACAGGCCCGTTGGGCCTCTTGTTTGGTTTAAAGTTTGACTCAATAAAGGTTATCATGAAAGTTGTCTCGGACTTTGGCAATGATCCAGATTTAAAAACCTGGGATCCGGATCTATAGATATCTTAATTCTGGAATTCTGGATCTATAGATATCTTGGGAACTCATGGTCTGAATTCATGGCTCATATTTTAACACAAGAAAGGTTGTACATACACTAGGGTTCCACAACTTTGGTCCTGATCCAAAATAAAAGCAGAAAAATAAATCTTAAATGTATCAAAAACAGGAGGCTCGGATGTTCTGCAATCTCGCCCATGCGAAAGATTGTCCAAGTTTTTCACTATAATCATGGAAATTCTTTCTAGCCAAAATATCCACGGAAATCCATGGATATCCATGGAAATCTGTGATACATTTCGAATGGGCGGGTGAGATTGCTCCAAGGTTTTCATATTGGTTTGGTTATAATACCTTATCAAATTCTCCAGCAGTATTGCATGCCAGTATTAAAGGACATCACAAACCAGATTTAGATTTCAATAAAAATGCCAAAAGATAAAAGATTTTATCATATTTTATTTATTAAAAAGGACTATATTAGCATTTCGGTCCAAGTCATGAATTTTGACACTCACGCGATGATGTCATCTTGTGAATTGTCAACCACGTGAATTGATATTACACCACATGTGTTTTCAAAATAGATGAAACTAATAGGCGAAACTGGCATCTAATGATGTTATGAAGCTGGCATCTCATTAATATGAACGAGCTGGTGTGAGCTTTCAATGATCAACAGCAAGATATTATTCATGGGGTAATGTCATTACACAACAATCATTCACGCAATGACATCACTCCAGATTCTTATGGGAAATATAACAAATGACTCCGTGGCGAAATTTGGTACTTAGGAATTTGAGAATATGCGTATACTATGTTATGTTATCTAAATTATAGAAAAGCATGACATTTGGCGTGATTAAATTGACCATTTTCTGTTTGCGTTCCCCTTTCACCATTTAACACTCAAGTCATCAAAAAAACGGCTTCAGGAGTAGTTGCCTTGTGAAATGTGCATTTATAGACCAAGAGAAAACTATTTTTGGAAAATTTACCACTGGAATGACTGGCTCGATAACCGAGCCAGTCATTCCAGTGATAAATTTTCAAAAATATTCTTCTCTTGGGTCGGCAAATGGATATTTTCTATGACCAAAAAAAAAAATTTTGAACAAATTTTGAGGGTTAAAGGATTAGGGTATAGCAGTGCTATTATGACACAGTATGTCATCGATCTATGTACATTAACCATTTAATGGTCAAATTTGGTCAAGAAAATTAAAGTGTCTGACTATTGAATGTCAATTTACAGGCTAAGAGAATACAATTTTGAAAATTAACCACAGGAATGACTGGCTCGGTTATCGAGCCAGACATTCCAGGGGTAAATTAAAAAAAAAATTGTATTCTCTTAGCCTATAAAATGGACATTCCACAAGACCATGAGAGAGGCCGGTTTTGGCAGGCATAAGCATTAAAGAGTTAAGTTTGTATTAATGTGATAATTTAATCATATTAAAATATTAATATTTTGCAGTGTTTTCTGTAGTGGTGCTTATCATTTTGCATCACTACTATTTACATTTTTGTAATCAATCGTGGCAATGTTTTGACAGATATACATGCCCTCAAAACGCATAAAAATCCCATAAACAAATTGATAAAATAAATAAATAAAGTTTGAAATTCTCTTCAGTATTTTGACATTAATTTACTCGAATGTTATTGCTGTCTTAGGCAGCAACATCTTTCAGTCAAATTTTCATGAGTTTTAATATTCTCTTACCTTTAATAAAAATTAATTTTAGGTCTTAATAAATGAAGAGTTAATATAATAACCAGTACTCCTCTAATGCACACAAAGTAATCAAAATATATATATATATACATACCCACTGAAAATAATATCTCCAACTGCAAGCCTCCTTCCATTAGTGCTCAGGATATATTTCTTCAATAGTATTTATGTTCTTCATTCATCGTGTGATCACACCACATCTTCAACATAAAAAATAGTGCTACCTATTTAGCCTGCTAATCATAAATTGTGTAACTTATTGCTACGCTTTTTATCTGTAGTGTCTGAGAGGCTGAGAAAGTTGCTAGTGAGAGTTAGCGTCTGGACTGCTTCAATTTATACACATTAGTGGTCAATATCATTACACAGCGGGGGAAGCATTGACTGACAGCATAGCCTGAGAAACGCGGATCTGGCAATTTATTGGGAAACGCGGATCTGACATTTCCTTGTCTACATGTAATAGCAGTATTTCATTGTAATATGTTCATATACTTGGTGGCGGTATCCGAGTCTGAATTCTTTTCCATTCCTCGCAAGAATGTGTTAATCACTATATGCAAGGTTTAATAAAGGAAGCCTGCTAAATTCAAAGAATCTTGGAATTTGAATCCTGATGAATATTTTGAAAGCAATTTAACTTGACCATTTAATGGCCAAGATTTGAATCAGAAAAATTACAATTTTTGATTGCTAAATGCCCATTTGCAGACCATTAAGAGATAATTTTTGTAAATTTACCACTGGAATGACTGGCTTGGTTTAAGAATACCTGCGCTCCCAGTTTTGGCCGGCTTGACCATTTAAGTGTTGATACTGGATGCTGCCTAAGGAACCAACCATTTTTTTGTCAAATTATGTGCAAAGAAATAAGCAAGAAATTACGTATATTCAGAAAGATAACTATTTGATTAATATTTGCGAACTTAGTCTACCATTCTTTTCATGAATGTGGTTATTAATTCTGTGTTTGAGATGGAAAGCCAAATTTGTGCTTGATGATTTGGGAAGAAAATCACAAAATCACGTTCACACTGCAATTCATCTTCAATGAAGATACTTATCTGTCAAGTTATTGTTCCGGTACATGTCATGTCTATTAGGTTAGTAGATTTGTAGTTAGCTTGTGTGCGGTCAGATTGTCAGTTCTTTTAATAGACATAATCAATCAAATGGTTACATGTAGCGTTTTTATTTAATTTAATCAGAGTGACTCAGTTTAACACTTTAATGATTAGGCCAGCCCAAATTGGACTTTACACTGGTCTTGAGCAATGTCCATTTGCAAGCCAAGATAAGACTATTTTTGAAAATTTTTATTTCACAATTAAAGATGATTGTTTGCATTTTATTTATACAAGACTGGCTAGTTTGTGAGACATCAAAATCACAGGAATTTTTTAGATTTTCAGGAAAACTATTGGTTCAAATGTCCCAAGCTTTGGAATTTCAGGGATATCCGGGCAGGGTGGAAGTAGAATTGGAACATGGTTTGCATTAAAATTCCTGGAATATCCCACAGGATACACCAAAGATGGGAAATCCTGGGATATCCTAGGAATGCTCAAGGTTGGGACATTGTGGCTATAAGTCCAAGTATTAGGACTATTAGCGGAGTTCTCAGATGTCCCAGGATTGGCACAATTATATAATGGCCAATTACTGGGCTATCCCAACAAATCCCATGATTTCTTAACCCTGTAGCCCTCATATTTGTTCAAAAAGATTGCAATTTTCTCATATCCATTTGCAGATCATTAAGAGAAGACTATTTTTGAAAATTTCCCACTAAAGACTGACTCGGTTATCAATTCGTTTGGCTGATTTGAGTGTTAAAGGGTTAAGATCAATATTATGAAACTATTTTCTATTCAAAGTTTGACATTTTCAGGATAAAAAGACCTGTTAATTCTAATACTGCCACGACGTGGAGTATCCCAGAAATAATTCCCATGAAATTCCAAGAATAAATCATAGGATTTTCTTGGAATATCCCCCAGATTTTGTTCCCCTTTTCTTGCAGGGGTTATAATTGTGACATCATTTGACAAGCGACATCTTTTGCTTGTAATGTCATTTGAAGATTGAAACAATAAATTTCCTTAATTGTCCAATCAGATTACATTAAATTCACTCTCGTATTCCAGTTTCTGTGTTTATACACATTCCTCAATTGACCTTTCTAGTTTATCCATCCATCATATATGATGTCATATGACGTCATAATGAACTACGTGATGTATAGGATGGTGTCATATTCATTACATCATGAATGACTCGATTTAGTCCATCTTAAATGCTTAATAGTCTGTCAGGTTGTATGTAAGGTGTATGTCTTTATCTATTTAATAAACATGCTGTTGAATATATTCTGAAACTAATTTGACTGGGTGCTGTTGCTGCCATAGGCAGCAACAGCACCCAGTCAAATTAGTTTCAAAATATTCAACAGCTTACCTGTATAGTTTTCTGGAAGTTAATAATCACCGAGTTCAGGGATCGATCAATTGCATCATGGGTGAGGTGTGGGTGGAGCTTAGCTAGAGATAGGCATAGCCAAAACTGGCAATGTCCATTCTCACGTTCTGTACTTGTTATCAGTTAGATGCGGATGTGGCAATTTGTCAAAATTCATCAGCTGACGTCGTCAGAGTTGATAGGTATTTAAGTATGGATATTCTTTGCATGCATGTTTTTTCAAATCCATGAATGAATTAATTCTTCGTTACATTAGTCAAATATTCTTACGAGTTTTTTGGGGAAATCCCCATTACCTTTGATGGTGTGCATTACTAGAATCACGTTCACAGTGTATTTCAGACATCTGAGTGAAGTGCTCTGTCAAGTTTGTTCCGGGTTTCTTCGGTTCTTCAGTAGGTTACTCTAGCCATCTTCCATTAACTCTTATTGCTGCCATGACCTAAATGTGGAGATAATTTCTCTTACATTAAGCTACACCTGTTGATTGATCAAAGCTTTCCGAAGGTGAATCTCTAACTCTTATTCCAGTATCACCTTTTAACAATATAGACCGGAAACAAGGATTTGGTTACCGTGCAATTAATTGATATTCTGTTGAATATTTTGGAATTAATTTAACTGGAAGTTGACGTTGCCTATTGCAGCAACAGCTTCCAATCAAATTAATTTCAAGATAAACAATTTAATGTTGGCTTGAACCGCTGATACTGCGAGTACAGGGTTGAAAGGGTTAGAGAACCAGTAAGAAAAGCCCATCTAAATTTTTACTGGTGTAGTGAAGCAATTGGTTGGCCAGAGGTTATTGCAAGCATAAAACAGTCATTTATGCCACACTTCCTGCTATCTAGTTACTTCTCTCAGGATTGCAACTGTAAACATGATTGACCAATATTGTGCTGGATAGTGATCAAAGCACTAAGAAAACTTTTCACTATTTTAAAGTGTTTATAGGATATGCACGGTATGTGTTTAAAGTATAACTATGGTATATCATTTACATGTATATAAATAACGTTTTCTGTTTGGAATTTTATTTCTTGTCAGATCTTTAGTATGATTTTCCAGCAATTTCTTCTTAGCTGTTATAATAATCCATGCAATTAATTTATATCTGAGGCTCATAATGGTCACTTAACCTTTTCACTGATGAATTACCTATACCTCATTTTCAATGCTACCATACAGGAAAACTGCTGACTATTTTAAAATTAATTTGACTGGAAGCCATTGTTAAGGTAGCAATGGCTTCCAGTCAAATTAATTTTAAAATAGTCAACATAAGTTTTAGATCGTAAAGGATATACCTTTTCAGCGATTTGTCAGTGAAAGGGTTAAAGGTATGACCATTAAACAAGCCACCAGGAATTGAATGGCCAGTAAATCTGTTAAATGGTATATAACACTGCATCCAAGATTAACGAATATCTGTGATTTTTAGCTTACTAGTCCATCATAAGGCCCATAAGATGTTGGTGTTTTTATGAAACACATACATCGTCATCATCATCAATGTCTGGCTCTCTCCAAATTTTTCATTCAGATTTTCTTCATATTTGGTACACATACTTCTTTGTTCTCTAAAACAGCTTTAGTAAATTATAATCCGGATCTGAATCTTAATTTTATAGTCTATTAGCTTGGCTGACTTCTTAGCCTTCCCCCCCCCAACCCCTCCCCCACCCCATCCACCCATGCCCTCTGGTCCATCCATCTGCCTGTCGTCCCATCTGCATGTCATGTATAATGGTTGCATGCTTCATAATTTCTGGACAGATTTAGATCAAAACCTGGTCAAAATGTTCCTATGGGCATCTAGCTACATATAGTATCAGCATTGAGAAAATGAAGTTGATTTTCTGAACAATAGTCTGACTTAGGTCCTGGATAATATAGGTCAAAGGTTAATTGTCCCGTGGAATCAATAATAAATTATTGGATATATATTAAGCTTGCTTAATTTGATATTAATTCAAAGGGGTGGGACCTACTGGAATCAATCTACCAGATTACTCGGCATCTCCCTCTCTCCCATCATCTGTGGTGAAATACTAGCCATCCAATCAGAGGAGGGGGTGGTGAGGCCTGCTTCCTCGCTTTGTGCTTTTTCAAATATGCATTCCATTCTGAGTTAGCAGCTATGGTGTGTATGCGGTTATTTATGCGCTCTCACAAAGTTCCTTTTTGCCCCGCCCATCCTCCCTCTCATTTGTTTATATGTGTATGTTCATGTTTATTTACATATGTTGAATGTTGTCTTATTTAGTATTAGTTGGTAGTCGTATTTAGAGGTTCATAGTTTATGTACATAAGTTATTGCTTAATGTTACTACAATAGGCATTGTGGTTCCTTGCAGGGATGGGGTTTTGGGGCACATATGTGAACCACATTTCTTTGCACAATAAATACTATGAATCTTCATTTTACCAGAACCAGTCCAATTGTTCCCGAAGCTCTCGTTATATTAGCGATATCGTTGCACCATACTAAAGCAATGGGTGTAACGATATCACTAGCTAGCGATATCTTCGGGAACATGGACTCTGGTCTATTATCGCTTTCAATGACCTCAGTCTATGGCTGGGCGAGGATAGGCTGCCCTCCACCATCACACCATAGGTATTAATCTAGTAACACATGTATTATCCTATTAATCTTTCATATGTACAGGAATCAAACTTGGTGTATGGGTACATTATGGGCTAAAGGTTGTACTGTATTCTGCCTATTAAAGGCTCAAGCTCTAATAGTTACAATCAGATTGCTTTCAGATTTGGTACAGGGCATTTGTATAACAATTAACCCTTTAATCCTCAAATTTGTTCAAGAAAATCTCAACTTTCTCATGTAAAATGTACATTTAAGGACCATTATAGAGATTATTTTTGAAAATGTACCACTGGAATGACTGGTTTGGTTGTCCAGCCAGTCATTCTAGTGGTAAACTTTCAAAAATAGCCTCGTCATAGAAAATATCCATTTGCAGACCAAAAGATTGGTTTTGAATGTTTATCACAGGAATGACTGGTTATGCAGCCAGTCATTCCAGTGGTAAATTTTCAAAAATAGTCTCGTCATTTTCGTTCAAGTTTGTTCCGGGTTTCTTCGGTTCTTCAGTCGGTTACTATAGCCGTTTTCCATTAACAGCCTCTTCATCTGCAAATGAACATTTCACAAGACCACTGCTGAAGCCATTTTGGCTGGCTTGCGTGTTAAACGATTATGGTCAATTATAAACTTTTAAGATTTCTTAATAAATTCATGAAATTATTCCTTGTGTTTTCTTCAGACTACAGTTGCATGGTTCTGCGTGATGTTCTAATGAGTGTACTGGTAATACTACTAAGATACTAGATGATATTAAAGATAATGACTGCCACAACTCAATGCAGTAATACATGATTGACACGCCATAATTTTTCATCCCGCTATGTAATGCATGTAATTGAGCAGACTCTAATAAGTCATTAACAGGTGATTACGTGGTGGCTCTGCACTCTACCAGACTTTTACCTGAGCATGCTGTGGTCTGTGTGTGTTACATGATCTATTGAACTCTGGGCCATATCATCAACGTATCATCACTGATCATTTCAGAGGCTCAGAGAATTGTAGTTGTTTTACTTCCACAAGCATTTTTGTATTCATAATGTTTTACTTTTCTAGTTTTGTCAGAAAATTTTTTGCTTAGTGAATGTCCATTTGGAGGCCAAAGTATGACAATTTTTTAATATAAAATACTTGAAGAAAAAAATACAGGTACATTTTTTCTAAAGCATATTAACCCTTTAACCCTCGAATTTGTTCAAGAAAATTTCAAATTTCTCATAGAAAGGTCCGGGAAGCCATATTGTCAGTGACAGCTTCGCAGCTAAATTGGTTTCAAGCTTAATATTCAACAAAGTAAGAAAATAATTTGTTGCCATAACATCTTTCATGTTCAGCAGAGTACAAAAATAGTTTGTTGTAACTGCTCTAATATTGTGAGAGATGGTTAACGACTTATTGTCTGTTTATTCTGCCTATATTATCCCTTTAACCCTCGAATTTAATTAATAAAATTTCAATTTTCTCATAGAAAATATCCATTTGCAGACCCAGAAGACTATTTTTGAAAATTTACCACTGGAATGACTGGCTCAGTTATCGAGCCATTCATTTCAGTAGTAAATTTTCAAGATAGTATTCTCTTGTCCTGAGCATCAACTTTCCTCAAAGCCACTGGATAGGCTGGTTTGGCCATTAAAGGTGATTTGTTTCTCATTGTAGACTTTAGCAAAACACTGTGATCCCAGCATGCATCTCAATCTCAAAGCTGCACTAGTTGATCGTCTGTCTATCAATTTTTTTATTCATTTCTAACAAACTATGGAGGATTACAATTTCTCAGTCAATCATATGACATCATAATCAACTATGTGACAGGTAGAATGATGTGGTAATCAATTATGCAATGAGTGCAGTAGCTAAATTCATCACAAACGCTTAATTCTATGATGACGGACTAAGCGTTGTTATACAAATTGTATGTCTTTACTATTTAATAAATATGCTGATAGGCAGCAACAGCACCCAGTCACATTAGTTTCAAAATATTCAATAGCTTACCAGTATAGTTTTCTGGACATTGAGATTTAGAGAGTACAGGGATCGATCAAGCCCAACATGGCCAATGCGTCGGTGGAGCTTAGCTATAGATGGGTGGAGCATAACTAAAACTGCAGTGATCCTCCTTTAACTGTAGAAAATATTGCACTGGTGCTTTACAATATATTATAGTTACATATATATGGCAGCAGTCATGTAACGGGCAGCAACACATTTATTGTCTATGAGCTTGTGTGGTAGGATGATTAATGAGTCCTTGCACGTATAGAATTAATCCTTTAAGTCACGAAGATTTTGTATGGTCTCCGAAACTTATGATGGAACTAACAGTAGCATACTGATGGTCAAAACTGGGTTAAAATTATAAATTTTCTCATAGAAAATGACCGTTTGCAGGTCAAGAAAAGACTATTTGAGAGCTATAGCTTAATAGTTACCACTGGAATGACTGACTCCGTATAAACATCAGCCAGACATTCCACTGGTACATTTTCTCACATATTCCTCTTGGTCTGGGAATTATTTAAGACGGCTGCAGAAGACAGTTTGACAGACTTAACTAATATATATTTAAGTGTTTTTGTAAAATAAGCACCTGTATGATTACATGTTCAACATAATATAATGTAAGCTGCAGTAGAGATAAAAAAACAAAGACAGATTTAACATGTTAGTACAAATTTGGACATGATGCAAGAAATGTTCTCTTGAATACTTATAGGAAGCAATGGCTTTCAATCAAATCTTGAATTCCAAAATATTCAACGGTATGTTTTATTCTGTTTTGGAAACATATTATTTCTGAGCTGGAGTGTAGGTGACAATACTTGACACATAGATTACTGAAGAGATTAAATGAGACTTACTTGTAAGTAGGAATTTGGTCTTCATTACACGAACCAATCAGGATGGAGATGGCTAATGTGAAATTGCATTTTTCCTCATCGGAGGCCAAAGTAGACATAGATGTAAAGTCAGTTGGCAATTTTAAGACTCCATTTACAAACCTACAAATAAGGTCATTCTCACCAATACCCAGAGTCCAGCAGCAGTATTGATGACAATGCAGTTCTTGCAGTGTTAACACTGCTATACCCAATTCCATCATCAAATAGCCTCCATTTCTTTTGCTGACGGACTGAATACATTTTTGTAGTTTCACAATATACAAATAACTGCACATCTAACTTTTTAACCCACAATTAAATAAAACAACTTGAAAATATTAATTTTTTCACAAAGTGAGTAGAGAGCATCCACTCACTGCAGCCTCCATTTAAGAAGCACACTGGCCTCCGATGAGAAAAAGCGCAATCTCACAGACTGCGGCATCTGATTGGTGGAGTATAATTCACTTCAAACGGATTAATTAACCCAGTAATGGTGAACATTTTAAGCTGCAGGTAGGCAGCTCAATTAACTAACATGTCTAAGTTAGTTAGTTAGTTAGTTAGTTAGTTAGTTAGTTAGTTAGTTAGTTAGTTAGTTAGTTAGTTAGTTAGTTAGTCAGATAGTTAGTTAGTCAGTCAGTTGGTAGTCAATCAGTCACAAATGCTTATGACCTGGCTGTTATGTCTCAAGAATGTTTGGTACACGGTAATCAAGCTTGGTGGATGGGTTGCCCGTGGGGGTCCTGAAAATATGTGATAAGTTTGGAGTCAAAAGGTCAAAGGTCAAGGCTGCGGCGACCAGATTAAGAAAAAGGATTATTTTTAAAACTATTAAGACAGGTCTCAGTTCTCAAAATAACTCTGGCTCTACTTAAGCAATCTTGACAAGACTTGCGTGGATGCTTGTTCAGGGGGTTCCGAAGATGTTGGAAAATTTGGAATCAAGTGTCACAGTAAAAGAGCCCAGATGAAAAACGAAGATTTGGATGAAGATTTTGAAAAAAAAACCCTGTCTGGCACAGTTTCTCAAAATCAATCTGGTTCTATTCAGGAGAGATCACTAAGAATTGGATGGAACATTGGTCATGGGGTCCCGAAGATTTGTGATAAATATTAAGGTCACATTGACAATTAAAGATTTTTCCAAACATGAACAACACGAGTATTGCATACATTACATTTGTGCTGGTTTACATACAAAGAGCTGTTGCTTGTTGCGTTAGACAGGTGGTTGGGCAGCTAGCAGCTCAATAAGTCGTGATGTTCCGTTGTTAATTTAGTTCATTCATTCATCAGTGACAGTCACAAAAGGTTATTACGGGCTGTTTTTTCAAGAGTAACTTTGTGTACACAGCAATCAAACCTGGTGTGTGTATGTATCATAGGCTTAAGGTATGGGAGCATAGTAAAAGTAGGACAGCGTGATCTCAGGGTGACCTACTCTTCATGCTTCACCCGCAGCTACTGAGATTCTGTCGACCTTGTATTCTCATATCTAGAAAGTGTGCATTACAGTCTAGAAGAGTATTTTAGAACTTTCATCACTGGAATTATTTGCATTCTTTCCCAGTTAAACTGAGCAATGGTCTTCCACTGGAATGACTGGTAAAGTTCCAGTTGACTCCTAGGGAAGTACATCTTTCCTAGATTTACATATTTTGAGAAAATCCCCACAATGCATTACTCGCAGCACTTTTGGCTGGTAAAGTAGCCAGGCGATGCTCGAACAGTATTGCTTGGCTATTAGGTTCAGATACAACACACTTTAAGCTGTTTATATGAAGAAGTAGGATCATAATATTATTGAAGTCATATATCATTGGAAAGCTCAATCCAATTTTCTAAACATATATGTAGTAGTTGGGTTGGTTTTTTTTAATGTTGTCCAGCTATAAATTATAATTTTAAAACACAACCTATTGGCTATATGCAAATATTTACTTAGTGAAAATTTTACAAAGATAAGAAAGCATATACATAAATATATCCGAAAACGTTGGTCCCGATCCCAGGATGATTCATAATAAGGAAAAATTAGTTACCTCTCCGGGATGTAGAAATTGTTTGAGTGTAGCTTTCATGACCATCTCAGTCACTTCTTCAGCACTAAATGATGGTCACTGACAACGTCACTCTGTTCAATTCTTGTGGAGCCACGTGACAGCATGGACTCCGGGTAGACTGCTAGTATATAGTAGCCCTCGTTGTCGGTTCATGGTTGGTTTCTAATATTCTTCTGCCTTGCAAATTGCTATTTCTCAAGACTTGGCTTGAGAAGCAATTCTTGGTTGATTTGATCATTAACCCTTTAACCCTTACAGACAAATTCTTCATGATGAAAGAAATATCCTGGCGAATATTTTGATACTAATTTGACTGGGAGCTGTTGTTGCCTATGGCAGGAACATGCCCCAGCCAAATTAGTTTCAAAATATTATGAACAGCTTTCTGGTATCATTTTCTTTTTAAAATGTCTTCTGGTTGTGATTGCAGGTAACAGCAGACAATGAATAGTGGTGTTACTTGGATAATTCTCCCATGGTCATTTGTCTCAATCAGTGATGACAGCATTGAAGGCCGCATTAATTTGTCCTACTGTTCAACCACATTGCCTCGTTAATAGTGACAGTCTTAGAAACTGCAACACATGGTTTGGGTTTGATATTTACTTAGAGACGCACACATTATTAGAGTTACTTAATTCTTAGAGTTTATACTGCCCCTACAGAAATGTGGCAAAAAATCCCTGGATATCCCGGGAATATCCAAGGCCCAAATCCTGGGATATCCTGGGACATCACAAATCCCAAGGTTGGTACGTGGCGGTATTGGAACGGGGCTTCCAACCATAAGATATCCTAGAAAATCCCAGGACCTAGGATTTTCTCCAAGTGGTACAGAGTCCTTGAACCCTGGGATTTCCTGGGATACCCCAGGGTTGGGAGTCCCAACCTTGGGATATCTCGGGAAATCCCATGTTTGGAACTCATTCCAATGCCGCCAGCTCCCATGGTTAGGATATCCCAGGGTTGTGATTCATTCCAATACTGTCAGCTCCCAGCATTGGGATATCCTGGGATATACCAGGGTTGCGACAGCTGAGTCCAGGCGTGGGTTATTAGAATGAGTCCCAAATCCTAGGATACCCCAGGGTTGGGGCAATAACCCCAGCCTTGGGATATTCTCTGATTTTTTGTATAAATTAAATGCAAACAATTATCATAGTTGTGAAATGTCACAATAAAAGGCTTAGAAACAAGGTGGCTGCCATTGCTGGTTTGCATGTTATTCCCAAGGTTGGGACTTGGGATATCCCAGAATTTTAAAAAGAAGGGACCTTTTGCATCCCATTCAGGACATATCTAGGCTGGTTTTATTTTCAGTCTGTTACGCCATTACAGTTAACTTCCCCAGTGTTTACACTGGTAAAAGTAACCCATATACTGGTATGTCCTGGGTGGAGAGAGACAATGAGCGAGGCAGATTGGCCATGTTTCCAATGAATGTGAGATAGCCCACAGCTCAGGAGCGAATTTGGTTCTACTAGTTAAGTTAGCCTGTCATTGCTAACCACTACACCAAACCGACTCCTTTCATCAATTTACTGGCATTTATGCACTTTTATATGCCAGTTTTATTGGCAAATAATATGACTAGCTGGTTTTAATGGTTAGCATTAATATCAATAAACTGTAGTTTATCTGAGCTCTGATCTAGTATGTCTTGTGTTTCCAGTTTGCCTAGCCAACTGTAGGATTAATGTGCATCTAAACAAGTTATCTTCCACTCTTTGCTCCAAGTCTCACAGGTATAATAAGTATTGATGCCATAATATGATGGTACAGAACATATACTTAACTCTTTCAACCATGGTTCCCCTGCTGAAAGTTGCTTGGATTTCCATAGATATCCAAGGAGAGTCAATCATCCATAGAGAAACTTGTATGTACAACTTCAGAGAGATCCAAGGATAATTCACCTTTCCAAAGTACCCACCCATCATATGACGTCATAATGAACTGCGTCATGTGTACAATGACATCATAATGAATGACGTCGATAAGTATGTCACGTGCACATATTTGAAGATGGTCTATGCGTTGTTGTACAAATTGTTTGCTTTTACTATTTAATAAATATTCTGTTGAATATTTTGAAACTAATTTGACTGGGCGCTGTTGCTGCCATAGGCAGCAACAGCACCCAGTCAAATTAGTTACAAAATATTCAACAGTTTCCCCGTATAGTTTTCAGGAAATTGATAGCTAGGACATTTGGGGATCCATCAATCCCAACACGGCGAGGTGTGGGTGGAGCTTAGCTAGTGATGGGTGGGGCATAGCTAAAAATGGAAAGGTCCATTCTGCGTGGATGACCATGTGTAACCATGGATGTGAAATGGAATGTGAACCAGGATATTCATGGACAAGTTCGGACATTTGAATATACTTGTTTGTCCATGCTCGCTTTGAGCATAACAATCAGGGGCAATCTTGGATTATTGGCATACAGGCATTCACTGCTTTATTTGAAGATTTCTTTGGATAAACACAGACTTTCACATCATATTTGACCTTATAATAGCGGAAACCCGGATGGATTTCCATGTATAACCATGGACTTTCACTTAATATTTGACCTAAAGCTGAAACAGGGATGGATTTCCATGGATATAAGCATGGACTTTCACTTCATTATTATAAATTAAGTAGTCAAATGTTCTATAATGGCCTCCTTTCATTGCTAAAATTAGAGATAGTAATATTTTAACATGTTCAGGGTGAGTTAATAAAGGATAACAAAATTATATAATTTCTGTAAGCCATTAACATGTATGATTTAACTCTGATTGATATGTTTGCTATAACCAGAGATTAACATATTACACGTTTTAGAAAGCCTGGTCACTGCATTACTATAGAGCATAAGAAGTTGAACCAAATCTGGTAATTAACTGTTAATGAATTTCAGCAAATCAATAAAATATATACCTCCCAACCCCCGAAGAAATATGGCAAAAATATCTCAGGAATTTCCAAGGCCCAAATCCTGGGATATCCCAGGACATCCCAAGTCCCAAGGTTGGTATGTGGCGGTATTGGAATGGGACTTCCAAACATGGAATATGCTAGAAAATACTGAGACCTGGGATTTTTCTGTAAGTGGTACAGAGTCCCAACTCTGGGATTTCCTGGTATATCCCAGTGTTGGGAGTCCCAACCTTGGGATTTCCCAGGATATCCCAGGTTTGGTAGTCCGACCCTTGGGATATCCTGGGATATCCCAGGGTTGCACCGCATTCCAATGGCGCCAGCTGCCATGGTTGGGATATCCCGGATCCCGGGATATCCCAATGTTGGGAACCCTGGGGTATCCCAAGGTTGGGACTCGTTCCAATACTGCCAGCTCCAAACATTGTGATATCCCTTGGTTGGGACAGGCTGGAAGCGCACAGTATTAGAATGAGTTCCAAACACGATGATATCCTGGGATATCCCAGGGATGGGACAATAATCCCAACCTTGGGATTTCCTGGGATTTTTAGTATAAACTAGATGCAGATGTCCCTGTTAAATTACCATGGTCAAAACATGGGACCATGTTTTGCCATGGTTGGTCATGGTCAACCATGGTTGGAAAATGACAGCAAGGTTGAACCATGTTCAGTGTGATACAAAATAATTAGCTCACGGTCGCAGGCTCACCAGGTTTCGGATATGGCCGACCATGGTCAGACAATTTTGACCATGGTTGTCCATGGTATATAGTGCGAACATGGCCAGACCAAGCGCCAACATGGTTAGACAATGGTTTGGAATAGTATATTTAATAATTAATACGTAAATATGTATTTAATGGCAGCAGAGCATGTTTGATGCCCACATGCCATTAACTCAGCAATCCAAGTTAACTTTTGTAAAATAAGTAAAAAATTGAACATGTGCCAGACTGAGCCTACAATATTGTAAGCACAGGTCATGAGCTATGGTAATAGTCATGAAGATATATAATAATTATGACGGTTTCTGCATTATGAATGACTTTGCAAATTTTGTACTGGTTGAACTACATTCGTATTGTTTGAGATAAAATTGATACATTCTGTGGTTATATTGTTATGTTTCTATGCATATGGCATTTACTATTCAAATGTCATAATAATGATGATTACATAATTTACAATTAAAGAGTTGTGTCCCTTAGTAAATTATGTCAACCATTGTCAAAACATGGTCGACCATGGTCAAATAATTTTTCTCAAATCGATCATGGTCGATGCATATTAAAACAGTCGGTGAATACCATGGTCAACATTCAGATTTTGACAATTTTCAAGGTTAGCCATGGCCAAACCATGGTCGACCATGATACAATGGTCAATATTTCGCACGGGTAATCATTTTAGTTGTGAAATGTCACACTATAAGGCTTAGAAAGAAGATGCTGGTTTTTATATTAAATTAGCTTAGTCTACATTCATTTTACAATAGACAAGTAGTTTTCATATTATAGATTACCTTTTCAGCAGGGTCATTTTGTACATTATCTTCCTCGTGTCACAATTGTTGTTTTCTCCAAATCATTAGCAAAATGAACTCAACAATGGCAAGAGCATTCCAATTAAATCACATATAAATCCCTTTATGAGAGATTACTAATCCACCATAGTTATAATATTCCACATAACTAATTCATAAATACTTTGAATGAGAAACTTGCTGGCATTCCATTTGTTTGAAGTCCACATTGTAAACCTAACAACAACACGTTGTTAACAGTATGAACACTGAGAACAAGGTTTAGGTAAAAAAGATTCATGACACCAGTTAGATATTAACTATAAGCAATAATTCTAAAATAACAGTTTAGTTGCCTGAAGCTTATATCTAAAAGTCCTAAAAGCCCTCGCTTTTCCCAGGGTTGGGACTCGAGATATCCTAGGGTTTTTCAAAGACCGGGACTTTTTGCATTTTATGGAAAAAGAATCCCGGGATATCCGAGGACTTCCTGGGATATCCCGTGATATCCCAAGAATCATGAAAAAGCCAGGAATTTTTCCGCAGGAGAATACAGCTATTTCCATTCTTAGGTTACTAATGTTAGACTAAGTAGTAAGTATTCTATCTAATAGTTGTGTCCGCGTTTTCAATGCTCATTCTATTTTCTATACATGTATTGACTATTTTTGGTGGTGACGTATTATTTGGTCTGTTGGTCAGCCAGGCTGTCAAATTGTTTACATTTCTGACAAAGCTGCCTTAACTAATTGGCATCACATTTACAAAACTGAGAGAGTTATTCTCATATTTAGACAATACTAATACATATATAGGTCCTTGTTGAAGGGATATGGCTAACATATATGAATTAATTGCAATCTACTGGCTAAAGCAATTGTGAGCAAACATGACAAACAATATATTAACCGTAGTTGACAAACAATATATTAACCGTAGTTAACAAACGAATCACAGTCAACCTTAGAAATAACTTAATTTGTTTCCAAAACAAAATCAAACGTATTGTTGAATATGTTGAACTTAATTTGATTGGAAAACATTGCTGGGCAACAATGGTTTCCTATCAAATTAAATCCAATCAAATTATATCCAAAATATTCAACAGAATATTTCTTACTTCGTGTTCAAAATTGTACTATTAAAACTAACATGTTTCTGTTTTAGTATTGGAAACATGACACCTTATTTACAAGGTGTACTGTGATCTTCTACTCACATTGGTAAAATACCATATAAGTCTAGCATTTCTCAAGGCCATAATCAACTGAACTCAAACTCTATGTACACCCTTTAAAACACGGATATAAAAGACATGAAATCATTGGCTAACACATGGACCAATCAATTACAGACTTAAATCTAAAGCGTATATCTATACCACATGTCCAACAAGTGGCAATATTTTGTTATTTTTACAATTTGTATATCCCTAATGAATCCACCACAAGCCCAGTCGTCTGCTACACACCTGTGTTTGAAGGATCAGGATGTTGCAAACAAACGTTATATACAGGTATATATATATAGTTCTTCAGAAATTGCTTCTCACATTTATGTTTGTTTTTGCCTCTGTATTCTGTCAAGTCAGGTGGTTATTTTGGCATAACAATCACAAGCTCAAGTCTCGGTGGAAGCTCAATAGATACATATGATATGTCTGGATTCTTTCAAGAAGTATTATTATATACGGATTATCAACAATGATATAACCCATTTCACCGCAGAAATTCTGCCACTCACTGGTTTCTCGAAGGATAATCAACCTTTTAATTCTCAATTTTGTTCAAGAAAGTTTCAATTTTCTCAGAAATGTTGATTTACAGACCAAGAGAAACATATTTTTGAAAAGGCTTCAGCTTGTGTGTTAAAGATTAAGTACAGTCGGGTACTTAAGTACACTTGTGTCAAATGCCGAGTTCTGATTGGTATGTTATCTACTTTATGATAGGGCGTCATTTATGCACCTTTGTGAAACTGGCACCTTGTGTAGCAATAATCCTAGACAACCCGTCAGAATAGATCGTATGGGTGTTTGGAACAGGAGTGGAGCGGGGTTGGCATATCAGCAACGATGTTTATAAGGTACATGTAATTTGATTGAATGCTGTTGCTGCCATAGGAACCAATATCTTTCATTCAAATCATTTTTTAAATAGTCTCAATAGAATATTTCTGACAATATTAACCCTTAATGGTCAAATTTGGTCAAGAAAATTTATATAGCTGGCTGATTGAATTTCGATTTACAGGCCAAGAGAAAAAAAAATTTCTATTGTTATCGAGCCAGTTATTCCAGTGATAATTACTTTTCAAAAATTGTATTCTCTTGGCCTGTTAATCGACAGTCCACAAGACCATGACAGAGGCCGGTTTAGGCCGGTATGACCATTAAAGGGTGAATAGATTAATATTCTATCTGGTCAGAATACTGAGGCATGTGCTAACCCCTTTCATCCAGAATTCTCACGGACATTACAATTTCAGGGAGGCAATAAAAGAAAGATTGGTGTACATATTGGAGTACATTTTGCAAACAATTTGGCTGAAAGCTTTGTCAGCAGCTGCAGCAATATTTTGCAAAATAAAGACCTGAGTTATCATACTTAACTGTTTGATCCTTCCACCCTGATGTCAAAATTTTAAATTTTCAAATTAAATTAAAAGATGAACATGAAGATGTCGTAGACAGCAACATCGTCCACCAAAATTTTTGAAAAATGTACACCAGTTTCTTTGCTATTGATACAGTAACATATAGAATATTGACATCAGTGTGGTAAGGGTAAATCCTCACAACACAATCTATCACACCCACAAGTGATAAATTATTTAGATGGCAGCAACCAGAGAAGCTTTATATTGTTTGGTCTCCTGTCTGCTTTATATGCCCACTCAGTTTGTAGTGTAGAATGAAGGTTAAATTTAAATGATGTTTATCATGATTTCCATAAGCGATTAACCAAAGAAAATTGTCAAAGATATTATATCAATTTATCATGTTAATGAAGTTGTTTTTCTTCATATGCAAGCAGTAATGTCTTATTAATCTTTCTCTTTTATGACAAGAAATGAAACTTTATTTCACCGAATATTGCGTAATTCTGACATTTCCCAAATTGTTGCCGATATACTTATATTAGGTACACATTAAAGTAATGGAGGAATCCAGGTTATTTATCAATCATATGACATCATAATCATGTCGTCGGGCAGCCGCTGTCTCACGTTCATACCCCCTTCGGGAACCGGGTGGCCGGTCATCCTGCAAGCTTTTGTCAGTCCTTCCGGAATTCTCTCCGGCCCCCGGAGGAAGTGCCAGTCACACGAAGGCCCGGGCTTTCCGTCCATGCTGTGGGATCCTCTTGAACACCTTCGGGTCTGTCAGCAGGTCTTGGGGCTTGCGATGACCCTCCCATAGCACAGGTGAGGGGCTCCTCCACAATAATTTGCTGACCGAAGCGGCCAGACGTCTCCTTGGATACGCGCAAGTCCGGCCGGACATTTCCATCATGGCTTAATGCCTGTGCATGACGAGTTTTTGACGAGGCAGGTCCTCACTCGGTGTCTCCTTTGTCCACCACGGGTGAAGGGGTCGGGATCCTTAGCAGCCATCCCCTCCAGTTTCCCGTCAGGGGATTTGATAGACCCACCTATTCTGAGTGGAGGAGGGTGGCATCGATGAACGCGTTCATTTCCGCTGAGGTGGGCAAAATGATAGGTGCAGTAGAAGAGGCAGGGGCGACAGAAGTGGTCGCGGGAGGTGTCGTTCGCTGCAGCAGAAGTTTTTCTGGTGGTGGAGGTGGTCGAGGTATCGGTGGTGTGGGTTTCCATGGTGATGGCTCAGCTGGCAACGAAGGAGGCAAATCTCCCTGGTGCGCGAAGTTGAAAAGGCATCCCCAGGCAGATGGGTGAGGCCTAGGAAGAGGGATCCATTCTAGTTAAATCCTGCAGGAAGTGGAAGGTGCATGCAGATGAGGTGTGTGCGGGGGCGCGGGAGGGAAGGGAAGGGCCGCAGGTGGCTCTCATTCTTCCCTAGCTGCGCTCGAGCCAAGCTCTATTTTGAGCGTCTTTCTCGGGAGCTAGTGTGCCGAGGAAGGGAATCAGAGAGGAGGTGCGAAGGCAATCTTCTCACTAACGTTTTAGGTTTACTCAGGCTCCATGCACAATATTTTAGATCATAGCCAGAAATAGCGTACTGAGCGGCGATGAGAGCCGTTTGCTTCTCGATCGTCTTAGGATCCTATCCAAGTTAACATCGCTCGGTAGGTGGGAAGGCCTGAAAGGCGGCGGGTATGACTGGCTCAGGGAAATGGATCCAAAAAAGGGAGAGGGAAGGAAGGAGACAGCGGGCGTTTATTCTCTATCTATCCCAGGCAGGCAGTTTGTCGCTAACGGCCGCTAATCGTTTCGTCGGTTGATATTCTTAGCTTGTTGGTCTTATAGCTCTAAGACTTATTTATGTATCTTCTAGGAAAAGGGTCCACATAAAGCGGAACTAAAAGGTATGCAACTTTAGTCTTCTGGGAACACACGGGAATGGTGAAGATTAGTGGTTGCCGCCAGTTTGATCCGATGCTCTCTGCAGATGTCCAGAGGCTGTGTGTACCTAGTTCTAACATTTTAGAGGGGATCCCACCTGGGCGGCATTTTAGGATTAACTATGATGTTTTGCGGGTTGAGGCCTCAGGCAGCCGCCGCTGCAGAAGGAGGCGATTGGTTGAGTTATGTGAGAACCTCTTCCCTCGCAGGCTCAGGCATATCTTCGATTCAGAGACTGGACTGCCCTGAGCGACGTCAGAAATATCTTGACGCAGTTCATGTGGCGTTCTTTCTGAGTTTCAGACACACAAACTGATCTGGGTAATTAAAGAGGAAAGCGTTTAGGGCAACCCTTGCCGAGCCTCGGCGCTATGAAGACGTTACAGACTTGGAAAAGATTCCCATGATACGGCGCTTATCTGGTTCAGTCGCTAAAGCTGGTGTTAACCGCAGGACCAATTAATTACCTACTGTTTATCCTGACCGCCGGCCAAGCGGTCCAAAAAGAAAAGGTTCGCGAAGCAACGGGGAATCTTTTAGCCGCACTGTCAATTCTGATTCCAACCAAGGGGTTACGCATAAGAGTCTTAGTGGCTAATGCGGGGTTTCTTTTTAGGCGGCAAACCTTCCGTCTCATGGGGAAAGACACAAAGGTGGTCACAAGACCCGTAGGAGTAGTCAGAAAGAAAGGAAATAAGTAACAGGGATTATCGAAGCCTAGAAAAGAACGCGTCTGTGGGGAGCGGTCCCGCATAGCGTGAAGTGTTATTGCGGTGTCAAAATTGTTCACAATGGAGCAGGGAATCGGCAATGAGATATTCAGATGTTTTCAGGGGAGCTGAGTGGCTCAGTAAACTGGGTAGCTTGGCAGGAGCTAACCGTGAGGAGCGACAGGTAAACCGCAGGCGACTGTTGCGCTAGTTAGTTGGTGATCTGAGTGGTATGCGGGCCCTACTGAATCAGAAATCAGGAAGTGGCTTCTTTGGCAGAAGTTTCTCCCTAGGTGTGGAAGACAACACTCGCTCCAAAGGAGCAGCAAAAAGGGTGAATGTCCTTGTCCATAAGGACAAAGCTGGTAATTTGACACCGCTACAACACTAAGGTTAGACTTCACATTGAGCAGTGCGTGAGGTCGCCATCCGCAGTTTACAGCTAAGACATTTGATCTCCTTTAGAACATTTCTTGAGAATGGAATGATTACTGGACAGAGATGGAAATGAATTACATGGCGCTTAAGGCGCCAGATCTAGTGATCTGTAGAGAAAAAGATAACTAGATTAGTTAGTACATTTAAGACTTATCGTTGTCATCACATCCCGGTAGAACGTCCAAGGTCACAGACAGAAAGGTCCTTCAGAGCAGAACGGAAGGTGGCAGAAACTGAACTTGATCAGAAATGAAGGTTGCTCCGAATCACGCAGTAGTAAACAAAGGGCGACAGCAGAACTTCCAGGCAAAAGCTCTCCATGGGAGTAGCGGATATTTCTGTCAGTGTGCAGTCGAATCTACTTTCTCTGTCCGAAGTCAGACGGCGGTGCAGATGTTCTGGATCAGTGAAGTTTCTGGGTGGAGCGGCAGCAGCTGCAGTTTCTTAAGGATGAGGAATTCTAGTTGTTAATTTGTCCAAAAATGAAGTCCTGCTGCCTATGTAGATGTGGACCCGCTCCGAGCAGTTAAATTTCTGACGGTTCCACAGTGCAATTTCCCCACCGGTTACTGGTACGGGAAGCGGAATGTATACTGTCGACCGGGGTCGTTGGTGATGCAGCTCGTGGACAACCTCTATGCAGGTTCGTTTCTTTAGCAGAGCGAGCAGCTTTTTAAACTCTCAGCTCTGTATCTCATTATCTTCTGATGAATGGCTGGCTTTTCTTAGGCGATCGACAGCCAATCGGTGGTCGTTCTTGCAACTAAGCCTGAGGTTGAGGGTCTAACGGCAAGTTTGCATTTAGCATTGTTTTTCCTTAAGTCATCTAAGAATTCTAAGTTTCATGCGTTGCTCTCTTCCTGTCTCAACTTGACATTGGCATCACGAGAAAGCGGAATCCCCAAGCCATCCTATGGTACCAAACATTCCCGGAAACCTTTGCGATTATGGCCATTTTAACGAGGAGAAAGCTGTGCAGAGATCATGCATAACAAACTAAAAGTGTCCACCCAGTCATCGGCAACGTATGTTATGAAAGAGACCCCATCTATTACGGAGCGCAGGCCAAAAAAAGCTTGGAATACCAGGTACTCCCAGTGGCCCTGCGCATGCGCAGAGAGGGCAAATTGGGTCTTAGATATTTTTGCCCTTGTGCATGCTTGAGGTATAGCTTTCCACAAGGCAGCCGTAGCACATCCCTTGGAGGCGGATTACCAGTCCTGGGTTGGCTAGTCCTTACCAGATCACAATCGACTACGTGACATGTCATAATCAATTACATCATAAATGACTTGATTTAGTGTTTCTTAAACACTTAAGTCTGTCAGGTAGTGCGAATCGTATGTCGTTACTATTTACAAAACATGCTGTTGAATATTTTGAAACTAATTTGACTAGGCAGTTGCTCAACAGCATCCAGTCAAATTAGTTTTTTAATATTCAAAAGCTTACTAGTGTATAGTATTTTGGAAATTGAGTCAGGGGTCAATCGCTCTCAACACGGGCAAAGTGTGGGGGGAGCTTAGCTAAAGGTGGGTGGGGTGTAGCTAAAACTGAATTCCTCCATCAACAAAGAATAGCCTGATATTTTTGTTTGGACTCGAGATACAGCACAATTATTCTGGATATGTGACTTAAATTTAGCAAATCACAACAACATATTCATCCCCATAATATATTCTTCCTTCTTCTAATAGCATTATAAATCCTGCATTACCCCTGATACGCATCTTGTTGTGATGATCACAATATACTTAGGTCTGGATAATTGCAGGGATATTATAAGCTATGTAGCAGTGCTCTATGCTCACACAGATGGGATGGACGAATGCCATTAAGAGAAAATTAGAGAGCCTTTGCTTATTACATCTTTTGATCTCACTGTCTACATGAACAATTACTCCTGCCTTTGATGGCAGATTGTTGGCTGATAAAAATACATCAAGAGTACGTTTAGCTCCTTAACACTAAAGTTGGCCAAAACCGAGTCAGTCACTCCAGTGATTAATTTTCAAAAATAATATCTCTGCAAATGGACATTTTCTATGAGAAAATTGAAATTTTCTTGAACAAATCTGAGGGTTAGCCCTTAGCACACTGGTAAATATTCTCTCTTTTACGGTGTCAATAGCAAAGAAACTAGTGTACATTTTTCAACACTTTTGGTGGAAGATGTTGCTGTCTATGACAGCACTTTCTTCCACCAAATTTATTGAAAAATAAACACCAGCGGGTCGTCTTTTGCTTTAATTTGAAAATTAAAAATTTTAACGTCAGAGTGGTAAGGGTTAAAGGATTAAACTCTTTCAATACTGACTTCCCAATATCTTCCTGTCAAGACAAACATAAGCAGGAAAGGTGTTAGAAGTATTGAAATAAATATTAAAGACTACAATGCTTTCCAGTGAGATTAATTTCAAAATATCAGAAAACAATCCCTGCAAAATCTTGTTTTACCCTGCTTACCCATGGTCAAGCAATGTTGGTATATGGCTCACTGGCATGTCGTGGTCGAACATGGACAAAGAATTATTTGTCTGTTGGACACAACCTGTCCCCGGTGCGTTCATGGTTGACCATAGTCAAACAACCATGGTCGACATATAGCTCACCCATGTTCAAACTATAGTTGCACATACTCAAACCATGATCAACCACTGTCTGATTATGGTAGACCAAGGTTTGAACAGGGTAAAATCATGGTCGACTTAGGTTTGAACATGATATAATTAATACATATATGTAATGTCAAGAACATCTTTTCTACATACTTCCATTCAGGAAGCAATTCAAGTCCGCTTTTGCAGCAAAGTGAAGACCAGACTGTAGAGCAGACAACATTCTAAGTATGGTCATGATCTACAGTAATAGTTATGAAGACATAAAATATTGTTCAAACCTTCTGCATATGAAAGACTATGAAAATGTTGGAATGGGTGATGGTACCTACATTCAATGGCAATGTTTGAACAGAGATAAAATGTATACAATAACTAAGTCTTTATTGTTATGTTAATTCGATGGATATGACATTTACTATTCATAAGTAACCATGACCAATGGTGACTTATCATTGCTCGGGATCTGCTCCTGGCTTGAAGCAAGTAAGCCTTAGTAATAATGATTACATAATTTGTGTAATAGAATAATTAAGATTTTTTTAGTAGCAGAGTCAGAAAGAGATGACTGTGGTAAACATTTACCTTGGTCACACACCTGTCATATTTCAAGTTTGATCATCATCAAACAACAGTCATCCAGTTGGTTCCACCATCAAGGTCATAATTGTTTACGTTATAGCGTCCCCCTCAACTATCTCTTTGAAATTTTATGGTTTATCGAATTACTGTTTATCAAATACCAATAATAAGAAATGTGCCATGGTGCTCATTTAGTGTCCACTTCCATGATCAAATCTGTTGAAAATCATGTAGACCGCTGTTTATTATTACATTCCCTTGGGTAGTACTTAATTCATGAAATATGCTTATAACCTTGTTTTTCAAAAGCTTGTGCATACCCACAAGTTTTCTATGTATACAAGCCTTGTATATGTAAAGCAATTCTAATCATAGAGAGTGTAGGAGAATTGCGGAGAATATTTCATTGTAAAGCTCATCTGTTATTGTCTACATTCATGTTATTGCTCAGGAATTAACAGTCTGGCTTGACTTGCTGGATATTTTGAAAACAATTTGACTGAAAGTTGTTGGTGGCTTAGCCCTATAATCCTTGGAATATTTCGTCTGCAAAAATTCAGCATTCAGACGGTTAATTAATTAATCAAACATGGTGAAGTATATACATCAAATGCCTGCTCCGATAAATCGCAGTTCAGCAAAGAGTGTGACAAAATTATAAAGGCGTGAATTAGTGAATTGATTTTCAGGTTTTCTTTGTGAATTATTGCTGATTCCCAGTGAGTCAAATCTATCTTGATCCAAGTATCGCAAGGTATTCATAGATCCCATTGTCACCTCTGCCATGCGCCATTCTGTAGCTGTCCAATCAAAAGATGCAACTTCCCTGAATTTTATCAGAAGAAAATGAAGAGATGTGAGTTAAGTGATTGATGAATTTCTTTAATATTATGATGTTCGGAACTTAGATATAGTGCCATATTTCTTGATAAAGTTGATAATGGTCTGATCAGGCTGGCCTGAAACAGATTCTGTCTTGAATAATGGTCATTTGCATGCCATTCAGAGAAGAAATAATTGTTAACTATTTACCATTTTACTGGCTCAATAGCTGAATCAGTCATTCCGGCGGAAACTTTTCCAAAATAGTTTTCTCTCGACCAGCAAATCGACATTTAATAAAGAAATATTTAAATTTTCTTGACCAATCTTGTTTTTTGGAAGATTTATCACTGGAATGTCTGGCTCTGTAATTGAGCCAGTCATTCCAATGATAAATTTTCAAGAATTGTATTCTTTTGCCCTGTAAGTGGATATCCTACAGGCCGATAGCAGAGGCCGGTTTTGGCCGGTATGACCATTAAAAGGTTACAGTAATATTGTCCGAATTTCATATTTTATCATCCTCCATGCACTGCCAATGGATGAATCTGATCTGTTGATCAAGTGTATGACCTCATAATCAATTACATCACCTGTAGGCTGACGTCACACTCATAATTGACTGAAATACTCCATCATGTAGCTGGAATAGTCTGTCAAGTGTACGAATTGTATGGATTTACTATTTAACTGTCTGCCTGCTGAATTTCTGCAGACTACATTTTCCATGGGGCTTAATTCTGGGTATGCTGAATATTCTGAAAATAATTTGACTTAAAGTTGTTGGTGGCTAAGCCAACAACAAAATTCAGTCAAATCATTTCCCAAATATTCAGCATGTCCAGGGTTATTGCCCATTGAAGTCATTGTCTTGTGGCTTGCAACAGTCAGATAGTTAATAAACATTATGCTCAATATTTTGAAACTAATTTGAGTGGGGCGCTGTTGCTGTCCACAGCACCCAATCAAATTAGTTTCAAAATATTCAACAGCTAACCTGGGTAGTTAGTTACATTGAGATTGGGATTGTGTGAATTCAGAGTTCGATCGATCTTAACATGGGCAAAGCATGGGCTGAACTCATCAAGAAAGTGGCAGAGCATAGCTAAAAGTTGATTCATCCATCCTGTGTAGCTGTCAGGCATGATAGAGACAATTGTACACCTTTTTTAATGTCTCTTTCTTGTAAATACTGACAGCACTTGCTGTTTATGTATTTAATTTTCCAACCTGAGATAATAAACCTGCCTACTGAAGATAAAGAAGCAGTGCAAGATGTTATAATTCATATCAAAATTCCTCCCTCTGTTGAATCTGAAATCAAATCCCATTAAATACTTTAAATTCTTGGTTTATTTGAACTTGAAGGGCAATTAGAATGATTGACAGAATCCAATATTGCTAATGGATTTGCTGACTTTTGGTTAATAAAAAAATATTGTGATATGATTTTATACTAAGAAATTTTATTAAAACTGACTATTCATGTGATAATTAAGATATTTGTGAATAATGTTGTTTTCAGCCATAACTTCATCTCAGATGATTGATTGCCATGTGTGTATCTCTGGGTAATTCATTCACTTATCAAGTATTCCCAGGAATAATCCAGGGTTTTACCATATGACCTTGCTACTACCATTACATAGCTACTGAGTAAGACCTGTCTTAGCCCTTTCATGGTCAAATTTGGTCAAGAATATTTGATTTTTCTATTAGAAAATGTCCATTTGCGGGCCAAGTGAAAATTATTTTGAAAATTTCCCACTGGAATGACTGGCTCGATTATCGAGCCAGTCATTCCAATGGTAAATTTTAAAAAATGGTCTTCTTGGCCTGCAAATGGGCATTTTCAGGATCACTGCAGAGGCCAGTTTTGGCCAGCTTGACCATTAAGGGGGGGGGGCACCTTATGCGGCACTATCAGTCATTCACTGTATGAAGATGTGGTCTCTTAATGTCTCACGTGTTATAATAGCATATGAATTTTGGAGCCAAAAGCTACATGTATACAGTATAGCTCATAAATAACTCAAAATCTTTCCAAAAGAAAATATGTACTATAGAATATTATGAACATAATTGGATTAGAAGACATTGCTGTCTTCCAATCCAATTATGTTCAGAATATTCAACAGCACATTTCTTGCATCGTGTTCAAAATTGTACTAACTTACATGTTTCTGTTTGTGTTTTGGAAACATGTTAACTTATTTATGAGCTGTAGTCTTTCTATAAGACAGCGGGTCACCACCACTCTTCTCGGGCTATAAAACAGATTGTCCGTTGCGCAATCGGGTTTGACGATATTTCCAGCGGATTGCTTTCATCTGTTGTGCTTCTTTGACTGGCCTGATATTATTCCATTTTCGAGATTAACAATTATAATAGATTGATGCTAGCTTTCATGCTCATGAAATATCCATAAATTTCATATTGGTAATATTGAAGGGCGTTCAGAGAATAGAATATGATTAGCTCATTAATCCTGCCCAGGCTGCTGTTGCAAAAGTACATAGACATCTCATGTTCATGGAAAATAATACTGGATATAATAGAGCGTCACATATTTTATCACATTATATTGATTGAAATGTCACTGGATAACTAAATTCTATCAAATTATTTTCAAGATATTTAACTCTTTTAATGGTCAAGCTGGCCAAAAATTAGGCTCAAGAACTGTAGTTGTTTTGAGAAATGTCCACTTGCAGGATCATTTGCAGTAAAACTGTGTCCCACCCTTTCATGCACTAGATAAATGGCCTCTCTATCCTCGTGGAAGGGCTTTTAAAGCCAGTCTAGCATGGATTATAATTGGGTATAAACCCAGTTTGGACTGCATTTAAAGTGCATGTTTTTTAACAATTTGGCGGAGTCAGAACAATCAAATGTTGACAATCTCATGTGCTATTCATTTCAATAAGGTTTATCACTCAATTCTATATCGTTACTCGTACAGGGATATATTTCAGGACCCTTTATCTTAATAAAAGTACTACTTAGCTACATTTATAAATTATTTATATAGAATTCCAATCAGGAAAATTGAACATTTAAATACCGGTATGACCTTGGTATGTTAGAATAAAACGAATATATTTATTCTAATTTTTAGTTGCGATTTGCATTTTAGGTATATTAGTCTTCAGTTTCTCTGTCGGACACTCCGTAACATTTTAGTCATAAAGTTAATGATCTATAGTTGATTTGGGTCAAGAAACTCAAAGTTTTTGTCTGTCCATCTATCAAATTCTTTTTTCATTTCTAACAAAACTGCCTATGTTGCAACTATGAAGTATTGCGCAGAATAAAGGACTGCATACTCTTCTGTGTGGCATAACCATTACAGATCATGTTAACTTTGACTGATCAGCAACGCAGTAAATAAGTTGAGAAAATAAATTGGTTACAAGAAATAATATTTTAAAACAAATTGCGGTGGAGGCTGCCTTAAGGGATAGGTCGTTGCAAGATTGAGATATTGGCTACATGCATATAGCCCTCAATCTAGCATATAATAATTACTAAGAAAGCATAATGTATGTGTCAACCTTTCAAATAATGGAGGAATCCAGTTTTCGCCATGCTCTGCCCATCTCTAGCTCTGCTCCACCCGCATTTTGACTGGGATCGATCAATCCCTGAACTCCCTGACTATTAACTTCCAGAAAACTATACAGGTAAGCTGTTGAATATTTTAAAACTAATTTGACTGTGTGCTGTTGCTGCCTATGGCATCAACAGCGCCGAGACAAATTAGTTTCCAAATTCAACAGCATGTTTGTTAAATAGTAAACGCATACAATTCATAAAACAACACTTAGTTCGTCAATAATTAAGCATTTGTTTTATGACGAACTTATATACGTCATTGACATGCCGCCGCCATCCGATACCTGTATGTAGTTGATTATGACATTATTATGCTGGATGGATAAACTGGAAAGGGCCATTGCATGTGTTGGAAGGTGTTACTGTTTATGACTAGTTTTATTGATTTTCAACAATGCACCTAGATACTCTTCATAATATCCCACTGATCCACGATTGTTCATGCCATTTTCACAGTACAATGAATGCGTGTTTATGACTCAATTCAGCAAAATTCTTTTACATGTTTTCGTGAAAAAGAAAGCTAAATTCTCAGAATTTGTTCTGCATATTCCTGCTTCATCATGCAGTTAAATGAGTCACATAGTCTGGAGTCACCTAATGAGACATCCGCTGGGAGGCTGATATGACACATGCTTAGGGGACAGTTAAGAAGTGCGCATTATTTTGACTTTATTAACTACCATATGTACTCAATGCAAGACATTCATCAATAATAACTGTTAAACCTTTAACATTCAAATTTATTCAAGAAAATTTCAATTTTCTCATTTAAAATGTCCATTTGCAGACCAAGAGAAATGTTTCACTGGAATGACTGGCTTGTTTATCAAACCAGTCATTCCAGTTGAAAGTTTTCAAAAATAGTCTTCTTGGTCTACAAATGGATGTTTCCCAAGATCACTGCAGAAGCCGTTTTTGGCTGATATAAATAGTAACGGATTAGCCCTTATAATTAAACCGTACAGACCAGAAATGATGCATCTGTTGAATATTTTGAAACTAATTTAACTGGCAGCAACATCTCCCAGTTAAATTAGTTTCAAAATATTCAACATCTGTCCTGTATAGTTGTCTTGAAATTGTAACACTGGAGTTTTAAGCGTTAAAGGGTCAAGTGTGAAAACATGCATATATCTTCATAAACACCTGCTATCTGAGTTTCAACCTCTCAGATATGTGATTTAAACTGAAAGCAAAAGATCTGGTTTTCTGATCTTGAGCAGCGCACTGATAAATGGCCGAAAATGGGATCTGTGCAGTGGTCATGGAAATGTTCACCTGCAATCAAAGTAAATTTTTTGGAAAATGTACCACTGGAATGACTGATGAGATAATTGATCCAGTCATTCCACTGGTCAGTTTCCAAAAATATTCGCAATGTCTATAAGCGGACATACCTGGGAATGTTTCTATACTTTAACCATTTAATAGTTCAGCCAATAATGGCCAAAATTGTGTGATTAAGTTGCTCATACTCTCTAGTCATCGGTTTTCTAAAATAATTTTTTCCAGTGCAACCATTAGTGTTCTAAATGAACCTGACATTAGTAGAAAAATTTCTAAAATACATCCTTTGTGCCCTCAAGGTGTAATTCTTTATCATGACCAGAAGTTGCCTCCCTTAGATTAACGTATTTGCGTACATAAATGATATCAAATTGAACTGATTGACTGTATATTGATCATGACGTATATAAACTACAGATTAAATTATCTATATTTATGCCTCGTAGATTAGACATTTGTTGTTCCACAAAGTGTAAATGTCATGATATTAATACGTGTAGGTGGAGAGGCAAAACCCAAATATGGAAAAGTAAGCAGGATGGGCTGTTAGTATTACTAGTACTATTATCACACACCATTAACCTTTATAGATGATAAGATGGAAGGAGAAATACACAACCACCATTCCCCACCCCTTCGACCCCATTCACAAATTTATCAGCTGGTTATGAATCTTAAGTCTGAAGAGACATAAACATGCCTTAACCATCTGACTGCCACATTTAGCCATCAGAGAATTATTTCAACAGACAATAACGCTGAATATTTTGAAAACAATTTGACGGAAAGTTGTTGTTGGCTTAGCTACCACAACTTTCACTCAAATTGTTTTCAAAATATTCAGCATATCCAGAGTTAAACCCCATGGAAAATGTTGTCTGCAGAAATTCAGAACGCAGCTCAGTTAAAGTATTGACTTTATACATCCGTATTTATAAACCCTTTCACCTCTATGAACTTGTTACTATATAAGATATATTACAGATTCTGAAAGCAACAGCCAAATTAAAGCTAATTAATTGCATGTGTGGTCACTTTGCAATCAGTTATCAAAATTTCAGAGTTGAAAACAATGTTAACTATTTTAGTGGTCAGCCCAGCCCTTAACTCACTCATGAGGCAGTCATTGCAGACAGTCACTAAGAAAACTTTATTTTCTTGACAAAATTAATATTGGTCAAGGTTGGTAAAACAATGATCTTTGCGAAGTAAAATTCCCTCTCCAGACCAAGAGAAGACTGCTTTTGAAAATTTACCGCCTGAATGACTGGCACGGTTACTGAGACATTCTAGCGGTATGTTTTCAAAAAATTGTCTTTGGTCATCCGCAAATGAATATTGGCCAAGCCCACTACAGAGGCAGGGTTGTGCTGGCATGACTATTAAAGGGTTAAAGGGTTATTGAAGTACTTTATTTTCTACCCGTAACAATAATTTTTGGGGTTCATTACTGTAAGGGTCATGGAAATTCATGTAAGTTAACAAATCATATCTCTGCCTACATTCATTTTGCACATCATTCGATCGAGGCACATGCACGAGCGTGACCATACTATGGAAAGCATATAGCATGATGAAATAGAAATTTATCAAGCAAATACATGTACCGAGGCCTGCTTTCATATAAATTTAGATATTATCTAATTGATATTTTAATGTAGATTAATATTTTTAATTAGTATGTGAAAATCGTAAAGGCATGAATTGACATCTTAGTTGGTACTACACAATTTGTGTATTGCAAGATACCGCATTGGGACATTGTATTGCAATATACCAGTTTCCCAATATATTGTTAGACCCATAGTTCTGATCTTGGTAAGCCAATTGGTCTGATCAGTGTGAGCATGGTCTACCTAGCTCCGCAAATGGAAAAACCTGGTCTGGTCTGACACTCTGACCATGGTTTAACTAGCTCAACAATGATTGTGAGCGGAGTAAGAGACACTCTGACCATGGTTTAACTAGCTCAACAATGATTGTGAGCAGGGTAAGATATTGCCTGATCAGTTTGACTAATGGTCTACCTTAAAGGGATGCTACTTTCATCTCAAATGTTATATTGCACTGATAGATTATGGTATATAGATAGCTTATCATTCATATCCTGTCACATTCCCGTTTCTGTATCGCAATTATCCGCTTTGTAATATCACGTAAATGTTGAACAGTGATTACTGCCATTTTGTCGCCTCAAGCAATAGCGTATGATGTCATGTAAGTGCCAATGCATTGCATTCTTTATTATGTAATACTCATCTCGTTGAATATTTTGAAACTAATTTAACTCAACTTCCAGTCAGATTAGTTTCAAAATGTTCAACCGCTTACCTGTATGATTGCTATTACACCACATTGCCAAGCTATAACTGGCACCTCTATGACTGTGCTCATATACCGAGGCAGACACTCTAGTTTTTTTCTGATTGGTTGAAAAGTAAAGCATGACAGCCATCATAGGCTGTAGAAATGTATCAACATTTAGCTACTAAATTAAAAGCCTGAATATCTTTTATTGTAGACATGATAAAAAGTTAAAATGTCAGAGATAGGTTATGGGAGGCAAATTCTATCACCTGGATGGTTAGTATAAGATAAGGTGATATTTCCTTTAAGCTCTGTGATGATAAATCATGGTTTGGTCAGTCATGGCATGGTCTAACATGGTAGAAGCAACTCGATGGTGGTTGTGACCATGGTATTAAAACATTGCTTGCCCTTACTGACCATGATCAACCACGGTCTGGACATGATGGACATATTTTGATCATGGTTGAATTCACAACATTTCATTACGAACAAGGATAATTCATGGTCAGTTGTCAATTCCCATGCTGACCGTGGTGAACCAGGTTCTCTATCCATCTGGGTGTGCCCTTTCATATATAGATTAAAGTTTCTCTATAAAGAACACTATGTATGTATCAACACTTACACCACACACCCTGACTGTAGTTAAATATTTAATGTGAATCATGCAGAAATAACTATAAATAGATGTATTTTTCAAATGACTTAAGTGATGACACAAAATCTTTGATGTCAGAAGGGGAACATCTCAGCTTGCTAAGCTAACTAAATATTTACTAAATTTGCTGCACCCACTAAAAATATGTTCTCATTAGAGCCTAATCCTCATTATCTAGCACAGTGTGGCTTCTCAGCTTTGAAGGACCCTCAGGACCTTAACAATTAAGTATGCAGGTATTCCTGGAGTGTACATATATACAGACAGCAACATCCTGGAAAGTAATTTATGTAACTTAAGCGTAATTTATCTATGGCTAGAGGATCCTATAATCAAGCAGCCAAAAATAGATTCAAATTAGGATTTGGTGGCCTTAGCAGGCATTAACCACTTTGTTGTCAAGATTATCAAGAAAATTGTAACTTTTGCTTAATAAATCTCATTTGCCAGCCAAACTGTTTTTGAAAATTTACCACTGGAATAATTAAAGCCCTGGCAAACCTGAATCATTTCTGGTGATAAATGAAAAAATGTTCTTTGTCTGGAAATGGTCATTGCCCAGGTCAGAGGTCGGCTGCGGCAGGCTTGACCATTAACCCTTTCATCGACAAATACCTGAAAAAGTCATTTTTTACGATATAGCATATTCCATTGAATATTTTGAAAGTAATATGACTGGAAGCTATTGCTCACGTACCACGGGCATCAATTCATATTAATGTCAAAATATTCAACCGCTTTCCTGTGTGGTTGCCCCAAAATTGAGATACCGGGAATTTATTGGTGGAAGTGTTAAAGGATTAATTTCATGTACTAAGCGTAGTAGAATGGGCATCATGATGATCCACTTTATACACACATGAGGTAATAATTTAACAAACCTCCTTTCCTTATTTTGAAAACTCAGACAACAATAACTTTCCATCAAATTCCTTTCAACATATTCTGCGTGTTTCAAATATCTCGGAACGGATTCAACAAGCATGACAAGGATCGTGGAAGTTTCTGAGTAAATGGTTTCCCTAATCACTCAGATGCTGAACTGTTTCTTGAATATCATTATTAAATGACCTTTGTAACGCTTGGCTTGATCAGCATTATAAGTGCCCTGTAATTGATATATGGCCTCCAGGTGTGTGAATTCTTGAATGATCAATTGTCCATGATTTTACAACAGAATTCTCATTAATGTTAATGATGAAATATTGTTTTATTGCTGTACCATATTCATGTTGGCACTATGTAAACAATGTAGTATTCAGTTTTGTATGCCATGGTAATATGTGGATGGTATCTTCTTGCAAGATGTATGTATATGATTACACTAAAATCTTGATGTTATTCTCAAAACAATTAGATTAAAAGTTGTTGCTACCTTTTGACTGCAGCATTTTCAGAATATCTAACAGGTTTCCTGTATTAAGTTCCTGCAAGAGGGGAATATAAGCAGCTTTCAATTATTCAGACTGACATAAAATGGACAGTACTATATGTGCTAAAATAGGGCTGACCACTACTTGAGCATGTCAGCTTAAGCAATTCTTTTTAAATTGCACACATGCAGACATGCATGCACTTTAAGTGGATCAGACCACACTGAGAAAGAGATTACGCATTGGCACACATGCATGCACAAGCACATGCACGCACACCACACACCATCCCACCTCTCATCGAACACCCCCTCCACCAAGTTGCTGCAAAATTCACTGTCTTCAGTGCATAGCCTTTTAATACTGATATCAGCCAAAAATGGCTTCTGTGGTGGTCTTGAGAAATGTCCATTTGCAGACCAAGAGAAGACTATCTTTGAAAATTGACCACTGGAATGAGGTAATTAGCCAGTAATTCCAGTGGTAGATTTTCAAAAATAGTCTTCTGGGTCTGCAAATGGATATTTTCTATGAGAAAATTGAAATTTTATTAATTAAATTCGAGGGTTAAAGGGATAATATAGGCAGAATAAACAGACAATAAGTAGTTAACCATCTCTCACGATATTAGAGCAGTTACAACAAACTATTTTTGTACTCTGCTGAACATGAAAGATGTTATGGCAACAAATTATTTTCTTACTTTGGTGAATATTAAACTTGAAACCAATTTAGCTGTGAAGCTGTCACTGACAATATGGCTTCCCGGAGTCAGATTGATTACAAAACATTTTACCTGTATGTGCCCTTTCATATATAGATTAAAGTTTCTCTATAAAGAACACTATGTATGTATCAACACTTACACCACACACCCTGACTGTAGTTAAACATTTTACCTGTATGATTCATAGAAATCTTACATATGGGCGTTTTGAAATTCGGATACTTTGTATTTCACAGTTCAAAAGATTAATAAGATATATGATGTAATTACATACCTATTAATGTTAACATATTGTGTAATCCAATCAAGAAAATGTCAAGGCTCCAGGAAAATGTGTTCAGACATAACAGTGAATAATACACATACACCTATAAACATTTTATCACAAACACTACCATAGTGTAAACCCTTTAACCCTTTTAAGCACTCATATCAGCCAAAAACGGCTTCTGTGGTGGTCTTGAGGAATGATGCAGACCAAGAGAAGACAATTTTTTTTAATTTACTATTAAAATGACTGGCTTGATAACCGAGCGAGTCATTCCAGTAATAAAATTTCAAAAATAGTCTTTTCTTGATCTGTAAATGGACACTCTATGAGAAAATAGAAAGTTTTTTTGGACAAATTCAAGGGTTAACCCTCAAATTTATTCAAGAAATTTAATTTTACTCATAGAAAATGTCCATTTGCAGACCAAGAGAATACTTTTGAAAACTTATCATTGGAATAACTCACTCAGGATTGGTTATTAAGCCAGTCATTCCAGTGATAAATTTTCAGAAATATTCTTCTCTTGGTCTGTAAATGAACATTTCCCAAGACAACAGAAGTTGTTTTTGACTGTCTTGAGTGTTAAACCTGTAATTCTCAAAATTGGTCAAGAACATCTGAATATATATTGCCAATAGAAAACTATGAATCTTTGAAAATTTACCACAGGTTATCGAGTCAGACATTCCAGTGGTAGATTTTCAAAAATAGTCTTCTATTGTCACCTGCAATTTGGCCATTCCTCTTGAAAACCACTGCAGAGGTCAGTTTTGTCCAACTTAACCATTAAAGGGTTAGTTTACGATCAGAATGGCTGAGCAATTGAGCTCGACTAACTTATATATAAATATAACAGGTTATGTAATGATTTTCACTGTTAACTCCAAGATTGAGAAAATGATGATTAGATATTTTCTTCACTATATAGATGTCTGCATTATTGTAAATATGACACGTTACTACATTAGCCCATAGAAATCTTACTATCCCGCATAATCTTTTGTCAAGCATTTATGATATGCAGGTAGACATATATGATATTAAAATCACTCCCAATATCCTGCTGCATTCTTGTGGCAGTCAACCCCCCCCCCCTCCCCTCTACCACCACCACCACAATTCATTGTCAATCAAGATGCGTGTCGATCTCCATATTATCCAAGTCATACTGCGATCATAACAGGTTTTATGCATCTTATCTATAACCTAATTTTGAATAAAGTTTGAAGGAATACTCTTCAGAGAGCAATGATTTTCAGTCAGATTGTTTTCAAATATATTGAGCATGTTTAGTTCATGTATAGACTTGATAGAGGAAGACGTCTCTGAGATGAGTTGTTTAACCACTTAATGCTCATATCAGCGAAAAAAACGCTTCTTCAGTGGTCTTGAGAAATGTTCATTTGCAGAACAAGAAAATACTATTTTTGAAAATTTACAACTGGAATGACGGGCTCGATAACCGAACCTGTCATTCCAGTGATAAAATTTCAAAAATAACCCTATAACACTCATATCGGCCAAAAATGGCTTCAGCACAGGTCTTGAAAGATGTCCATTTGCAGACCAAGAGAAGCCTATTTTTGAAAAATTACAACTGGAATGACTGCCTTGATAACCGAGCCAGTGATTCCAGTGGTAAATTTTCAAAAATATGGTTAGCTTGGTCTGTAAATGGACCTTTTCTATGAGAAATTTGAAATTTTCTTGAACAAATTCGAGGGTTAAAGGGTTACTATGCTTTAGAAAAAATGTACCTGTATTTTTTTCTTCAAGTATTTTATAGCTTCAGGTCTAAATAGTTGTCAAATAGGAGTGTACTTCACTTCTATTTAAGAAGCATTACATAATATTTATTTTGTATTAAATGCTCTATTTTCTCAGAATATCAATCTCACTGGGGTTATTTATTAGCTCACCTGGCTTGAAATGGTCACTACACACACAATTAATCTCATGCTTTCCTCAAATTTGTTCAAGAAAATATCTATTTTCTCATAGAAAATATCCAGTTGCAGACCAATTAGAGAAAACTGTTTTTGTCCAGCCCATAGTGAAGGAAGGATCTTGACATAACTACCCATTAATGACAGTCAGCATTCTGCCTCAGGCATGTACTAAGAATATTAGAGCTTTTCAATGGACATTTAATTCATCAAGGATGTATCCAATCATCTAGGCCAATTTAAATTATATGTGGCTGAAGCATCCTTAGGGCATAGGGATCCACGGTTGTTCAAACAAGCTGATCGGCCAATTTGGCCAGCGGCCATCTTTGATTTTGACGGATTTTTAGAAATGTCTTTAAAAATCCCCGAAACCGCTTGGTGGATCGATGCAAACCTAAATATGATCTAGGGCAAGAGCTGAACCAAGTTTGTTCAAGGGAACTTGATTGACCAAATGTTTCGGTGGACATCTTGGATGACCTCGTTTTAGCGAAAGCTACTTCTCCAGAACCGCTGAACGAATCAGGCCGAAATTTGGTAGATATGATTATGGACTTTGGGTGATTAAAGTTTTTTCACGGGGAAATTGATATGTACAAAGATGTGGCTGACATGAACCAACCAAAAACTAGCGTGTTTGGTGGCCATATTGGATACTTTTTATTTGATGAATTTTGAAGCCAAAATTTTTGGGTATTCTTATTTAAATTTTCCATGTTCGAAACTGTCGGATAAATGGTTTGGCCGCCATCTTGGATCTTTTTCCCGCAAAAAACTCATACTAAAGCAGTGGGAAATTTAAAATGTCTTCTTGAGAACCACTAGGCTGATTTCAAGTATATTTGACAGGAAGCATCCTTAGGGCATAGGGCGCCAAATTTGTTCAAAGGAACCCGATCAGCCAATTTGCCCAGCAGCCATCTTGGATTTTGGCTGATTTTTTAGAATATCTTTAAAGATCTCCGAACCTCATAGGGGGAATCGAATCAAAACTCATGAAACATCATCTGGAGCAACAGCTGAACCAAGTTTGTTCGAGGGAACTTGATTGGTAAAATGCATCAATGACCATCTTTGATGATCTATTTTTCACGAAAATTACTTCCCCAGAACCACTGAACGGATCGGGCCGGAATTTGGGAGATATGATTAGGGCCTAAACGCTATTAATGTTTGAAAGTTGATATGTAAAAAACCATGTCCACCATAAATCAATCAAAATTTTGTGCTTTTGGTGGACATCTTGTATTTTCTGCAAATCTATGAAAAGAATCATAAAAAGACTACCAAAAAGGAAAAAAATATGCTACTCCGATGCCAGTTGTCACTGCCAACATAATGGTGCTGCCGAACTGAGATCGCCAAAGTCTGTTGTCACTTATGACAATGCCAGAAACATTGATCGTTTAACGGTGTTTTGTCACCAAAGATTCGAGATTTTCACCCACTGAGTGTCTCCCTGATTGGGGCATGTTAGTATTCAATGTATCAAAACAGTTACAGTAAGCACTCTCCTCCGACAAATCTAAGAAGCGCTGAAGTCAGCCAAGGTATAATGTTCTCCTGGGATGCTGTCTCAAAATGGTAAAGAAAACCAATAACTTCCTAATGTTTCCTAATGTTTTGACTACTTAATACTACCATAAGCTCAAATACTACCAGTGAAAGGGGAGATTTGTGCTCTTCATTGCAAGGGAGATAATTGGATAATACGTCAACGTTCCCATTGGCTGAACGAGCATGTGCTCCAAATATCTCATTCTTAGTTATAATTTTACTTCTAATTCATGGATTTTCTTTCTGAAAACAGTTTTTGACACAGACCCTTCACCAGGAAAGCATTTCCGGTAGTACTTCATTCACGCCTAGCGAAGGGGTGGACATTTACACCAAAAACGTCGGTACCGAGGGATCAATGCGTTTCCTCACAGTGCTTACCGGCTGTTGTATAAATTATCAGGGATACCAGTTTTGTCTGTGCAGTTACCATCTTACGAGCTAGTTTTGGACAACCGTACCATGGGCATTGAAATCACATGTGTTCTGATCAGCGCACCCTAATGTCTCTAAACAAGCTACCTTATTCAAGATGCACTGATTTATAGACATCATAGAAATTAAAATGTAGTATTTGCCTGCTTAGATTTATCTTCGTTTTAAATCTAGTTGACAGACAGACAGACAGACAGACAGACAGACAGGCAGATAGATAGATAGATAGATAGATAGATAGATAGACAGACAGACAGACAGACAGGCAGACATGCAGGCAGGCAGGCAAACCTGAATGCAATGATCTCTTCCACTTATAAGACTAGGGTAATAACAATTTTAAATCCCTAAAGAGTTCTGAATTGACATAACTGTGCAATCTTTTGCACCATCTTGCTCAATTATACCAATGGTCCGTTTCGGGGTACAAGAATCACACTGATCCATAGACAGTTTAAATCCTGGAGCCTCGGGTTTAAGTCACTGGCATTCCCCAGCAATATCGCTAGTTGATTATATTCCTTTTGTTGATCCTGTGGCAGAGTCAGTAACATGTGCCAACACATTGTCGCCACATGTTTAAGATGTAAATATAGAAAGGATTTACGTTCTGATGTAAACATTCACCACCTTCAACAAGAATAAATTATTCTCGCATATCTGTGAAACGTAGCTAAGGGTTAAATATTTGGCATGGTGCCTTCAGGTATAATCTCTTGTTTATCTGTTTATTTATAGTAATGTATCTATGAGCATAGTTGTTGCTGCAACTCATTACAGCATAAGTCCAATATTTATCCTGATTAGATTTTATGATGGACCAAGTGAATCAAAATGTTCGCCTGAAAGTGTTTGTTGCATGTATGTATTACGGTTAAATTGTTTTAATATGTTGAAATACAGTTGCACTCGTCTTGTTTTAGCTTGATCAAGTCACTCCATAACCTGTCATTATGACATTGCCCTCTCCCTCCAAAAGAAATTTTTTTTTAATTTGATAAAGCGACATTACCTGGGATTCCATGGATATCCTAGGATATCCCCGGACTCATTTGCATAGAAAGTCCGAGTATATCCTATGATTTCCTGGGTTCTTAAGCCCGGAAAAAGTGGGATGGAAATTGGAAGGAATATCCGTGATCATCCGAGTTCAAATGTCCGGGCTCAATACCTAACCCGGACAATCCCGGACATTTGTTTGTTAAGTAATCTCAGGAAGTCCAGGGATATCCTAGAATTTCCGGGGTTTATTAACTATTGTCCGTGATTGTCTGTGCTCAAATCTCTGGGATTGTCCATGGTAACGGAAATTGGAACGAATGTCCAGGTTTGTCCAGGCTCTGTATGAGCCCGGACAACCTCCGAGTTTTGCATAGGAATCCTAGGACAACATTTACACGAGGATAAATGAGTTCAGTGATATATATTCATATAATAAGTAGTCAAATGTTCTATAATGGGTTCCTGCTTGCAGGATTAAAATTAGATAGTAATATTATGACATGCCGGGTGTGGGGGGGATGGAGGGGGAGGGTAGCATGGATGGTGTGGTGGTGGGGGGGGGGGGGAGGGGTGTGCGGTTATACCGGATAACAAATATAATTTCAGCAAGACATTAACACTATATGATACATGTACCCTGTCTGATGTTTACTATAACCAGAGATTGTTAACATATTACACATAAAACACAACTTGTAACTGATAATCAATTTCAGCAAATCAATAAAATAAATACGTCTCAATACACATATTTCCATTAGAAGGTTACTAATGCTAATTATTCTATCTAAAAGTTGTGTCAGCATTTCCAAAGTAGTAAATTCTGTGTCCAAAGCTCATAAAACATTACTAATGATCACTGCACTAACTGTCACCAAGTCCTTTTAAGTCTGGGATTGTTCAGGCTTTTCCTGGTTTATACAAGCCTGGAAAACCTCAGACAATCCCAAACTTTTGAAAGTCTGGGATTGTCTGGGCTTTTCCAGGTTTATACAAGTCTGGAAAACCTCGGACAATCGCAGACTTTTACGTCTGGGATTATCCAGGCTTTTCAAGGTTCAGACAAGCCCGACAAACCTCGGACAATCCCTGACTTTTGAAAGTCTGGGCTTTTCCGGTTTAGCAAAACCCGGACAGCCCGGAAATTCTAGGTACAGAATTTTGGTGCCATCCTAGGATTTCCGAGCTGATGTTTAAAATTGCAGACAATTTTTCGCAGTGGTATTAAAACCAATGATTGAGAAAGATAATGCTTCAATGGCTTGTTTCAGCGTCAGTCTCACGTTTCCTCATATTTATAGCTGTTTATTTCTACCATGGTGAGATGGGCATTTTTGGGTGTTTAAGTTTAAATATATCATTGTAAGTTTATAGCGAATTCACTGTCAAACACCTGAGTTTAATAACCCCTGGAAATGTTCTATGTGCTGTAATAATATGTTCACTAACTAGAACACTCGTTATAGCGATTCCGGAAATTACTAGTAGTCAAGGATGTTAATGAATGCTGGGAAACATCTAGAGGTAAAATGATTACGCTTCTTTCTTATCTCAAGACTTTGCCAGTATTCTATACCTCATTGACAGCTGACAATTTCCTGAATCACTATGAGATTTCCTTTTCGGGAGTCAAAGTGGAAAGATATTATGTTCATGAAAATCAGAAATTTGTGCTCAAAGTGTACTGTTATTATATGTCCAGTTGCAGGCCAAGACAACATATCTTTTTTTTTAATATGTAGAAATGGCTCCCAGCCAAATTACTTTCAAAATATTCAACATCCAATGTTTTATTCACATCTATGGAGAATTAGATGTTAGTTCATATTCTCTGTTTGTAATTGCTTCTTAACTCTGTAATGGACAAGCCAGCCAAAACCAGACTGCAGATTAAGTTCTTAATGATAGTCCATTTGCACTCTAAGAAAAGACTTATTTTTTTACATTCACTGAGAAAGAAATTTCAATTTCCTAGACAAATCTTGACCATTAAGACTTTAACACTTATATCAGCCAAAAGCGGCCTCCGCCATGGTCTTGGAAAATGTTCATTTGCAGACCAAGAGAAAAACGATAACTGAGCCAGTCATTCCAGTGGTAAATTTCCAAAAATCGTATTCCCTTGGTTTGCAAACGTTCATTTTATGTTAGGAAGTAAAAGATTTCTTGAATAAATTTGATGGTTAAAGGGCTTAAGGCTCCTCTGTGACACTGAGCAATATGTCATTTAACTAGCTTTCACGAATGTTTACTTTGCATTACCGTAACGTCCATTTATAGCTGTAGGAAAATTGCTTCTACATCTAATACCAGTTTAGTTTGTCTGGTTAAAGAATGGAAGCGCTTATGTGATACTGAGAGCATTATCTGTGGGCAGCAGTGACAGCAACATCCAATTTTGGTTAAGACTTAAGCAAACAAAACCATGGAGCTTGTATTATATCATCATCATCATCATCATCATCATCATCATCATCATCGTCGATGATCAACAAGTATATGCGATTAATTGTGTTTATATGCCATCACTCACTCACTCACTCACTCACTCACTCACTCACACTCACTCACTCACTCACTCACTCACTCACACTCATTCACCCACCCACTCACTCACACCACTCACACACCCACCTACTCACTCGCTCACCCACCCACTTACTTACTCACCCACCCACTCACTCGCTCATCATTATCTTTAAATCATATTATCCTGAAATGTTTATATTACATTTATCTTAATGAATAATTTTGCCCTAAAAGCCAGTGGGTCCATTGTTGACAGGTTTGACTGTATCAATATTAATTTTGCATCCTATTCATGTTTCATTGAATTCACTGTTGCAAGCTAATGAAGTTCATGTTGCGATGACTTACCCTTGGATGTCAGGAACTCTGTCACTGAACATGCCATCAAGGCGGCTTTATGTGGGAAGTCGTATGCACAGTTCTAAAGCCTCACATTACTGTGACCGTAAAGTACAGCAAAATCAGCTCTATTGATTCGGATTATCATTGTGCCATTCCTCAGTGAGTGTAAAGTTGGAAAGGACATATACCAGTAGCATCATTGACATATTGTGTCAACAATGTTATAGACGTCACTTGAAACATAGGTATCCATTTCTAGCCAGGCCTGCCTATTTCTAGGTAATCTCCGGCCACACGTTGTACGTGTTGGGAGTGATTTATATACTAAATTTATCCATAACTTCACAGAATTCTATTTTCAAGGTAACTATTCAGGTAAGATGGGGAATAGTTTTAAACTAATTTTTCTGGGTGTTCTTGCTGCCTATGGCCAACAGCGATCAGTCAAAGTAGTTTCAAAACATCCAACAGAATGCTTATTAAATACTACATCCACCAAAGAAATACTATTCATACACTTGCCAGACTGTACAATGTTCATGATGGAGATAGATATGTCATTCATTACGCATTTTGATTGTGACGTCAGCCTATGTGTAACGTAATTCATTATAACATGATGTACTTGAGTGACAGATCGGACCCCTCCATTGCATTTCAGCGTACTCTGTCAATGTTCACGAGACAGGTATCTATTGAAAAACTTAACAATCTATCAGAGCATAACTTTTGAAAGAATACACGAATTCACAAATTTGTATGTTGCATTGTTTTCCTGCTGCGTAATTGCATTACATGGGGTGGGGGTTGGGTTTGTTGAGTGACATGCTCTAGGAACACATATAATGATTAATCCCCAGTTACTCAAGTGCTATTTTTGTTAAGCCAGTATGCATCAGAGAGGATGGCTCGACGTGTCTTAAGCAATCAAAGTATGCAGGGCACAGTGTGCCATTCGACGTTCGTCCCACAATTTAGGAATGGTATAAAATAAGCTTTTTCTTTCTCTGGAGGAAACAAGCTACCGGTAATTGAATTCAGTAATTCAAAATTGCAGTTGGCTTCAATAATGATGCCGGAGAAAACATTAATAATTGACATTTACTTCAATGTGCAAGTTATGCTGTATGTGCATTATGGTCCTCTCTCGCAAATTGCTGTTATACTCATACAAGCCAGACTATGGTATTTATGATTAGGGGATATCACACATAAATTCGAGCATCACTTAAGGCATTACGTAAGAGTAGATTTATTGAACTAAGTGCACATGAATAATAGTGTGCTTCCATCCATTACAGAAAAAGAGTCCAGAGTCCCTTTTCAGACCTCATTTGCATAATTGGAATGAGGACTTGAAACGGGCTACCATAATGGGGGTTGCAGTACTAAATTGAGGACTGAAAAGTGACTCCTTTAAAGAGTCGCTTTTAAATCCGGAGATAAAAATGGACTCCTTGGAGGACTGAAAATGGACTTAAAAAGGACGGGTTTTTGGTGAGGAATGAGAAATCTTACCAAATAGTCATCAGTGATTTGAAAACATTCTCTAAAATGTTTGTCAGAAGTGCATTAGTCGGTAGAATATATGTAGATGCATCAAATATTTCCACAAAATCAAAATGGGAAAACAGTTTACGAACATTGAACAGACATCAGAGGCCATTGACGACTCAATTCTGTTTGTGTCTGCGTGAATTATACCCAGTGTCCATAAAGACAGTGATTACGACCTTATTTGCTATTGTTGCACTCAAGCTGGCAAAAAATTACATCTGCAGTAGTCTTGAAAGATGTTCACTTGCAGGCCAAGAGAATGTTTTTGAAAATTTGCCACTAGAATGACTGGCTCGATAAACGAGCCAGTCATTCCAGGGGTAAATTTTAGAATTCACATAATTTAACAAATTTGAGCGTTAAGGGGTTAATAATTGGGTTTGTGAGCACTAACTTTTCAATGATTAAGATTTTTCAAGAAATTTACATTATTGCTGACATTGTGAATGTCCATTTATAAACCAACAGAAGGCTATTTTTGAAACTACCACAGAAGTGATTGGCTCGCGTAATGGGTCAGTTATTTCAGTGGTAAAGTTTTAAAATAGTTTTCTTCTTGGCCAGCGATGTACATTTTTTCAAGAGGTAACTGCAGAAGCTATTTAACCCTTACACTGACCGATCCCTGAAAAAGTAATTTATTTATGATAAAAAAAACTTATTCTGTTGAATATTTTGAAATTAATTTGACTGGAAGATGTTTCAGTCAATTTGGTTTCAAAATGTTCAACAGTTTTACTGTTTCCTTGAAAATGAGATATAGGGAATTCGTTGGTGAATGAGTTAATAGCAGGCTTGACAAGTCAACGGTTAACACGTTCACCCATGTTGCAGTATAAGAAATATTCTGCTGAGTACAGCTAAATTGTTTGCATAAGGCAGCGGCGAGAGTTTTCACATAAAATCATTTTCACCAATATTCAATAGTTGGAGGGAACTCTGTTACTCAAGTAGTCTGTCATCTTAATCAAAATATGGTGCAATCATATGATGTAGGTATGGCATGATAGTCGCATTGGTCCAACAGTAACTGTAGTGGTATCTAAATGGTGAATTTACAATTTCATAAACATTCTGTTAAATATTTTCAAACTAATTTAACTGGAAGATATTGGCAGTAACAGCTTCCAGCCAAATTGGTTTCAAAATATTTGACAGCTTACCTATATAATGTACCCTTGAAATTGAGATTCTCAGAATTCAGGGTTCAAAATATTAGAATTGATTCAAACACACATAGAAAGTGGGAGGAGCATAGGTAGAAAAGGATTCCTCGATCAACTGTTGAATTGATTGCATTGATATTTGAATCTTGGAATTTCACAGTTTAGGGCTATGATTATCTGCAAGCAACCCCAAGACAATAATTTCAATGGGCTATGAGTTATTGCTGAACCTACTGAATATTTTGAAAATAATTTAACTGAAAGTTGTTGGTGGCTAAGCCACCAACAACTTTCAGTCAAATTGTTATCAAAATAGTCAGCATATTCAGAGTTAAACCCCATATAAAATTTAGTCTGCAGAAATTCAGCAGATAAACCATGAAATTTTTAAGAAAGTAATGAATAAATATGTTTTATATATTTTCAGACATGAAACAACAGCTACAGCAAGTTCATCTGACGATTCGTTCAAAACTGCCGAAGACAATTTTGATCCGTTTTCAAGTCCGAATAAGTTTGAAAGTTCTCCGCTGTTTAATGATGGCATCGTCGCAAATGTAAATGAGTCCCAGGCTGTTATTAAAGATTATGACACAGTAAATAAATCAACAGACAGTCAGAAGACTGATGATAGTACCAATGGCTTAGCGCAATATTTATCCGAGAGTCTTTCCGCGAGTGAAACAGCAACTGTTAAAGAAACAACTTTAAAGAGAGATGTTCAGGATGATGTTTACCTGTCATCATCGGCAGTCGCGCCTTGTGAACATTCACAGGATTCTATTGATGTCCAGGATTCAGGTGTTGTAGATGAAGGACAAGATGCACCTGGATTCTGTTCACCAAATTACACTGGACCGATAGAACCATTAGAATTACAGACATTGACAACATGCACATCACCGGTTAGAGGGGAGGAAGTTAATGTGATGGAAGAATGTGTCACGAAAGACTTTGATGAAGCTGGTTCATGTGAGTTAACAGGTGCTGGCGGGACAGAAGTGAAGGAAGACGAGCAGGGTAATGTGGAGGAGATGCTAGGAGCTGTTGGTGGAACAGAACCATCAACATCATCATCACAACAGACAATACTGCAATGCATTATGCAACAGGTATTACATGAATAACAAGGTCAATTATCAGAGATTGCAGACCATCACCCTCCCATTTCGTACCTGTCTTCTGTCATTTCTCCTTCTGCAGAAAAGTTGCTCAACCAATTTTATGCTATTTCATACGGAATGGAAGGTTTCTCTTGAATTAGCAATCCAAATACTAGATAAATATATTGGTCAAGATTGTTTTAATTTTCCCCATAGAAATGTCCATTTGCAGACCAAGAGATTATGTTTTAAGGTATACCACAGGAATTACTGGCTCGGTTATCGAGCCAGTCACATTCTACTGTTAAATTTTCTAAAAAATATCTTGCTCTATAAATGTACATTTATCAAGACCACTTCAGAAGCCATTTTGACCAGCTGTACGATTAAAGGTTTATATAAATGTATCCACTTCTAAGTCTCTCTTACAAAGTCATAATAATCCTGATCCAAGCAAACCAGATATATACATTATTATCGATGAGTGAACATTAATGGATATATTATTGAATGTCTAATCAATGTTGCCAATTAATTTCCATGAAATAATAATGTACACATATCAAATTACATTAAGCGGCTTTCAGAGGTATTTTTGGTCCCTAATTGAATTGAGCACAAATCAAGAAAATATTTGATTTAGTAAATGCACTCTGGCGGTAATGCTGCTTAAATAGTAATAATTTATTAGGCATGCTAATACCATACTGTGAGTAGTTGAGTACAATAAATCAAACACCTAGAAGGGGTGGGTAGGGTGGCACTGGGTGCATTTCTCTAAGAGGTTGCTGTTTTGCACCTAGCTCCCACCCCCAAAAAATAAATTCTTCTCATGGATATTTTTAAATGCTGCATGTTTCTCTAAGAGTGCTAAATCTTTTCATTATTTACCGATCAGAATGCAGGAAAACACTTCACATATCATCTGATCATTAAGCCTTCCTTCATCGGTGACCCATCTCACCATGGGTCTGGAACACACCCACTAACTTACCCATTCCTAGTTTTGCACCAGAGAATTTGTGATTCATATACCACCTAAAGTCTGGTATCTGGCTATAATGCCTGTAATAAGCACTCACTTGTTATAACACATTACTTTAGATTGGATCCATGAAGTGAAGCAAGCACTCATATTCACTAATTACATCTTCAGACAAATTAGATTTGTACAAGCCAAGAAGATAATCTAGACACAACGATCTTAATTAGTCCTTCTTATCCCAAAATAAGATGTGCATGTGGGTGTGTATGTGTGTATTTGTGCATGCATGCATGTTTTAATGGTGGTTTGTGAACAGGGATTGTGCTGTACATGTGTATTGTCAATGGTATGTAATTCACGGTAGATGGTAAGCTAAACAGTAAAAAGTTTTAGTTAGTAGCGTGAGGTGTGGCTTGATTAGGGGTCATATGGCAGAAGTGGGAAAGCAAAACATTTGCTTGTCCCTATAGATATATATTGAAATGGCAGGGTGGGTTTTAGGAGACTGGGAGGATAAAAAAAATGGAATGTGTGTGTGACTGTGCGCGTGCAATGCATGCTCAGAGAATAATTCGTCTTCAGCTGAATGGCCCGTACTTCACAATGTTCGGTTTGTAGGTTGCCCATGTAATTTCAAACAAGAATATTGATATTATGTCAAAGGTCATGGTGACCCAATTAATGAAATTGTTTTGTGATTGTGAATGATAACTCAAGTACATGTTCATTGCATGTATCCTATAAGCATCAATCACACTGATGGATAATCTCATTCTACCTCTGGTAGTAAAATAACCAATTGCTATACTGTTACCAAGACTCTGTACCGTTGGTCACTTTATGACGCCATAACATGACGTCACACCTGAGTTACCGCACAAGCCTTTCTTCCATTGTACATTGTCTTCGTCTGATGAGTATATATATATATAGCCAAACCTGGCATGAAATGCCATGAGTCTGGATCACACTGGAATGAATATAGCAAATTTGACATCCAATGCCAATCTACATCCCTCTATACTTTTTTAACCCACACACTAACCGAGTGTCCTCAGAAAAATGACAAAAATAAATTTTTGCCATTTTCCACTGCCTAAATAGACATCCGGCTGCATATAAAAGAGCAAACACTTTGCAGGTTGCGCTATAAAGCAAATCAGCTACACAATCAAAGTTTCTATCTCTTCCCGACTACACTAGCCTTTGCCACCGGCAACAGAGACACTGTATCCCAGCTACAACTTAGAATCCCGGCTACAAAATCACTTCTGGTCACACACCCTCATTTAGCCGCATCGAGAAAAGTATAAAACGAAGGCCCAAAGTATGTTTTGGCATCCAGACTAAAACTTGCACACAAGTTCGCGTCAGTAACAATAAGCGCTACCAAGCTTTTAAAGATAACTCAAGTTCTACTGAACTAATCTTAGCAAACTGGCATATATGTTTTCCTTGCATGTCTGAAGAAAATATTGATTGTGGTGTCAAAAATACTTAATTAACTCTTTAATGGTCAACCGGTCAAAACCAGCCTTTGCAGTGGTGGTGAGGAATGTCCATTTGCAGGTCAAGACAAGAGTATTTTTTTTAATATTACCGGTAGAATGACTGGCTCGATGACTGAGCCAGTCATTTCAGTAATAAAACTTCAAAAATAGTCTTCTCTTGGCCTGCAAATGGCCATTCAGTAGGAAAACCTTTAGATTTTCTTCACCAAATTTAAAGAAATGGTGTTGGCACCACAGCTGTTGGGATGGGCATGATGGGGAATTCCGGGGGTGAGCATAGACTTCAGCAATCTCTGATTGTCATTTGTTAAATTCATTGTATTAATTAATTTGTGCTGTGATTATTGAATATCAGGGACATGATCAGATGTTTGCTGTCCAGCCATTAGCATGGTGTCCACATCTTGTGACTGTTCAACCATTGCCTGCCAGGAGCTTGGATGTGTTAGATCCATGTGAGGACTGCAGCGCTGTTGGAGAGAACTGGGTGTGTCTGGTTTGTTACAAGGTGTGCTATGCTGGACTTATTGCCCATGTATTATAATCATAATGTGTTCATCACTCGGGCATATGATTCAAAGATTTATGCCATGCACTGAGTTCCACACCACTGACATTTCTCTATGATTCATAAAACTTATTACATTATGTCATACCATTGCACAGGCAGAAGCAACCTCACTCCATCTTATCCTTATATTGACCACATTTTACTGTGTCCAGAAAGATGTAATTTCTATAACTTGGCGTCCACTGTTCCACACCAAGTTATCAGAATCAAACTGAATCACCAAACCACAATCGACGCAAAATGTAGTCACCACTGAGTGACTATAAGCATCAGTTTGCTTCTTATATTACATCTCATGTTTTCAAATTTCTTGCGATATATTCTCTTGAGCGCAGCAAAGTACAGCTGGATCTGAGCATATACGTTCAATTAATATTCAACATCATTTCCTGTTTGGTTACTTTGAAACAATGATTCTGTGCTTTCGGTGTTCACAGGGATTTACTGCATGGCCAGTTTTATCAGAGGGGATTATAGGGGTCAAACGCTTAACTAGCTGACTGCTGTAAACCATTAGACAGTAATTTCAATGGGCAATAACTCTGGACCTGCTTAATATGTTAAAAACAATTTGGCTGAAAGCTGTTGGTTGCTTAGCCACCAACAGCTTTCACTCAGTTTGTTTTCAAAATATTCAGTATATCCAGAACTAAACCCCATAGAAAATGATCTCTGCAGAAATTCAGCGGGCAGACAATTAATGGTATACGTCGAAAGGAAACAGACCAGGCTTTTGTAAACTAGTATTATTCAATAGAAACCATGCAACTACACGTTTTTCTTCAACAAATTTTAACCTATGTTTTAAAGTGTTTCCAATCAGTCACTACCAGTTAACCATTTCAACTGTACACGACAGACAAAATTCTGTTGAATATATTGGAAGTAATGTGACTCGAAGCTGTTGCTGACTAAGACGGTTAGGCAGCAACAGTTCGCCGTCAGATTACTTTTCATATATTCAGCAGTTTACTTAAATGGATTCTTTAAAATTGGAATATTGAGCTTACAGGGTTTAAAGGGTTAATTATGTCAGAATATAAACATTACATCGCCATAGTTGCATTAATGGTTATCTTAAAGGTACTGTGTCGCCGCAAGTTGTCTTAAATGAAAATTATTGCAAATTGTAATATAAACGGATTTTCGATGTTGAGCAACCCTATCAGTGAAATTGAATTGTGCATAAAAACTATGCAACGTGGATGAGCTTTATATAAAATGTGTATTTGTGCCTCATGAAATGATGAAACAATGATTCAAATTGAAGAAGGCCTTCCCCAGCTACAAAGGATTATGGGTAATGTCAAAGCCCATAAACAAATCTCTCAATACTAACAGCTACGCTACGCTACATATATTCCTCCTCGTACTCGCAGGTTTTAACGTGTTCTTATCTATCAACTTCTCCATGACAGCGTGATATTGAATCATATCATGATATTTGTAAAACAGAATAAGAAGATTCAACAAAATTTACATGATTGGAAGCGGAACACAATCCCGTCAAGAGCATTCGCCCCAGTTCCAATTCACCCCATTGTGCCGCTGTTATAGTACAATTGTAATACGCTTATTTTTTAAGTCCAGGTGATTTCAGTAATTACGTGACATTGTACACACCTGTGCCAGTTCCATAGCCCTCCTCTATGCATTGGGCATATGTAAATGTAGGATATAGGTCTAATATTCATGATTTGTGTGAAGAATAGGCAAACATGAGTCTTACAAATCAGCAAGTCACACAGTCAGTTGGTCGGTTGGTCAGTGGGGTGGTTAGCCAGATGCATGCTGTCTGTCAGTCCATCACTCAAATCTTCATCTAATCTGTCACTCATGCAGTCATCTGATTAGTCACTCATGCAGTCTGTCAGTCTGTCACTCATATAGTCCACCAGCATGTCACTCATACAGTCATCCGTTCTGTCACTCATGTAGTCGATCATCCGATCTGTCATGAATGCAATGCAATCATCTGATCTGTCACTCATGCGGTCCATCAGTCCAGCACTCATACAGTCACGTGATCAGTCACTCATGCAGTCTGTCAGTCTGTCACTCATGCAGTCATCTGATCTATCACTACAGTCATCCAATCTGTCTCTCATGCAGTCATCCGATCTGTCACTCATGCACTCCGTCAGTCTGTCAATCATGCAGTCATCCGTCACCTGTCAGTCGGTCTGTTGGTTAGCCCGACAGACAGAAATTATAAACAAAGTTACACACCCCCCACCCCCTTCCCCTTTATACACACCAAATTTATTGTATTTGATCTGGTCGGTTAAAAGAGGACCAGCAGCCGCAGTGATAAATACCTTGAAATCATCTCTACACTTAGTGAACCACGGCAAAACTCCTATCAGACAGGTATGTCTATGTGTCTTTGGTAATTGGTGAAAAGGGTATTGCATTCAGGTCCATGTGTGCGTGCATTCTTGTGTGCGTGTGTAAGGAATATATCTCAGTATATCTTAGCTCTGACTACCTTGTATGTGCATTTGAATCAGTTTCAACACTTTGAACAACTGATTCCTGGAATTTCAATTTCAAGGTAACAATACAAGATGTTGAATATTTTGAAAGAAGTTTTACTGTGAACTCTTGCTGCCATACAGCATGTCATAAAGTAACAATTTATTAAATTGTAAATTCGCCAAAGAGGCAAAGATATACAATTCAGACAGTTAGCTAACAATTGAATAGGATTGCTTTTTCATAATGAAAGTCCCTTAAGGAAAATGGAACAATACTGGTAACACAGACTAATGAATGAAAGTTATTTGCGCTGTCAGTTTTCGTAACATACCGGTGATTGCAATAATTGCAATAATTGCAATAATTTCGATGTGTTACAAAAATGGGTAACACATGCCACCTTCACTTATAAGCGTTACGCGTTACGAATATTGTTGCCTTGTTGGCCTGTTTACAGCTACTTCACCTATTTTAGTCTAACCTAGCATTAAATTTAGTCATTAATGGTATTTACTGATGATGCATCCATCTAATAACAATAGCTGATTGAAAACAGTCGAAAATGAAACACAAATTTGTCACGGATAGCGGGATTTTCATTCATAAATATTTATTAGATGCTCACTGAATACAATATAGACTAAATGGATAAGATCAATAATGGTAATGAATGCGTTGTTTGACGATCACCGTAATCATGGAATTATCTCATTTTATTGGCAGCATTATGTAAATATGAACTGATTTGCAATAATGAAATAATGTGACATTGCAGCTTTAATATGTTGTTCACAATTAATTGTTGGTAATCATGTTCCAAGAAAGTTATGGATAATAAATATGAGTTTAAATCATTAGCTAAGAATTTAGCCAATCCACATCATTATTTAGGCAGATTTCAATTTTCCTTGCCTTTGGCTAATTGGCTAGTGAGTAGGTCAGTCCCTGCTACAAAGACAAATTGTGTGGGAGCACAGTGTTCTATGTACACAATTTTAAATTACATTGTCATAATATTAGGCATACATGTAATGATTTGTCCTACATGCCTGTGTTTTTACTAGGTGTTGTGTAGTCGATATGTGAATGAGCACATGTTGTTTCATCGGCTATCTGATGACCATTCTGTGGTGTTGAGCTATGCTGACCTGTCTGTCTGGTGTTATACCTGTGATCACTATATCGATAATGAGGTGAGCACGAGGGGTCTGGGCTGAGGTGTAATGCACACCATTATTCTCAATTCTATTTTTTTTCTCTGCTGGATCAGATTTACATGCAAATTGTATTTTCATTTATCCATCAGCCTATCTTTTAAAACTTTTTAGACTATATCTTCAGAGAACCACTTGTGTGAATATATTCATCCATGTATTGAATAGTATTTTGTTACGTTCTTAACCCTTTCAAGCATGTTAGACACGATTATACTGCAGATATAGCGCATAGGCCAAGTTTTGTGTGGTGACAACGAACATCTAATTCTATATTATTTCCCACTTTGCCACAAACGCTTCCCTGTGGGAGCTCGCAATCATCCCACCACTACATTTCTGGGAGAGGTTTATAGGCTGTTTCAGACAGATATAAAGCAGTAATGGCCCTACATGTTGTGCTATGTATTTTACTACACCTTTCCCAGAAAGGGAAACTAGTAGACATTAGGGCCAGTTTCTGGAAGTTTTTCCATGTCTTCCATGTAGGGTGAGTACCAGCAATGACATATACCAAGGATTGTCCAGTCTGGGGAGGAAGTCATCAATCTCCTTCCTGATCAGCTCTGATGAGATCTGTCAAAAATCCTACCAGGTCTATGAAACCTTTCAAATAGGCACTAGCATCATTCTGAAGATTTGCGTTTACTGCATTGAATTTTTTTTAAACCAACATCTCATCTGTGTGACTACAAAACATCTGTAGAATATACTTGCTCCTTTCACAGTCATTTCCTGCATCAGTTCCATTGAGTTTTTTCAGTAGATCAAGTTGTTGCTCATATTGTTATTACACCACAAAAACATCCATTACCGTTCAATCACTACTTGCTAAATCAGTTATCTGCATTTAGCTATCAGAATAAGATTTTTATGCCTGCATACACACCTCCCCATGCCTATTCCTATTAATGTGGACCCTCAACCAGGCTACTGGTTAAGTCCATCTCCAGCATACTGACAGATATAGACTGGCACCAGTCTATACTTACCCCATAGTGACACTTGTCACTAAGCGCACTTGCGCATGCGCACTGGAGCCCAAATAGGAAACAGATTCACTTTTCAATTATTCTGCTTGCAGAACAACTGCTTAAATATTCTTCAAGAGTTTTTTTGTGCTTTGCGCTGTGTCAGTTACACTATTGTCTTCTATATCACAAGGATTATGCCTAATATGAAGTCAATCCTCCCTAAGTTACGTCTAGGAAGTATATTCGTGGTTATATTGTATTTTATAACTATGTTCATATTGTTACCGGTTTTCGTGAAAGATCGTTCCCATTTCATGGTAACTTAATTACTATGCCTATATCATCATCATCATCATATTAATCTCTAGCATTCACCCAGAGCCCTTATCAATTTACTTCTAGTGCATTATAAGGATTATCATTTATCCCTATGCAAGTCTGTTTTCTTGTCGGTAGAGATTTTGATTTCTAATTTGAACTTTCCCGCCTTTTTAGAATAGTCCGGGAGCCAATTTTCAAAAGGGGTCTAGAAGAATGGTTTCGTAGCACACCCAGTATTCAGAAGGTTTGTCTCTATATTATGCTAGACCGATGTCTTGGGTATATTCTGAGCCATGTTGTACAAGAAAATTGTGGTATCACTAACCCGTGAGAAGCCCATTTACAATAGGTGTTGAATGTAGTTTTCAGACAATTTTCACAATGGTAAATTCTTCACAAACTTAAGCGCATGTTTTATCAATACAATCTTAACCAAAATGGAAAGGAGTGATCGTATATCGCAGATTTATACATAATCAACCTCGTTTAAGACACCCGTATGTTGCTTTGTACATATTGGGGCACTTAGGTCTTCTTGTGACTAGCAATACCTTAGCTACAACAATTCCCAAGTTTTCTACATTTTTCATAATTAAACTTTTAACTGACATGCAGTGCATGTCTACACAAGCTGGCAGGACATATTTATCACATGAGCAAATGAGAGAATGTTACTCATCCGTGTCAGAGTCATCTTCGACAATTGTATGCTGAACATTGTCACACATTTCACCTCCCATACAAAGGCATGCTTCAGTGCAGAGTAGATTGTTAGCCTTGCATTGACAGAGATCTGTTCTTTTGCAGGCAGACTTTTGACATCTACATGATGTGAGTTCAATTAATCCAAATGGAGCAGGATCCTTTGACATTAGAACAGGCTTGAGTAGACCATCCACTATACTCCAGCCATGTCCATTTGGAGATGGAAGATTCGGAACAGCTTGCAATGAACGTCTCCAAACAAGAGCTTGAAAATTGGCCCTTTCGGTGTGATGCTTTAGACTATTCGATGTAGGTGGAAGATTTTCATTTCTTTGTCTCTTTTGACAAAAGAGCCAATAACGGGTTTCATCAGCTGTCTTTCCAACATCCCTGGTGGTATACAACTCACAGACAAATTTCTCACATAGAATTGCAGTATTCGGTGATAAGTCAACATGTTCGCCGAGTTGGGCTAAGCTAAGCTGATGACATTCAGATGACTTTAAGAGATTGAATGATTTTCTCTTAGCGACTCCAAATAATGCACTAGTGCTATCACAACCTGTAAGAGAATGAAACCCAGGCAAAGACAGACAGATAGCTGGGCCCAGTACTTGAGCAACTGTATGTATTGGTATGTATCGCAATTTGTCCTTTGTGCCCGTACGGAACCATAGTTCAGAACAGTGAAGCGAACGATACATATATATACTAAGTACTGCCACGTCTGTATCAGGAGACTGTATAACAACACGCATGTGGTCTTTTGAAGCGTGTAGCACGTGCAACATCATACGCGTATCTGCTTCCTCGTGATCTGATCGAAGTTCTTCCAAATACGACGAATTGTTCGCTGAAATGACAACAACATCCATTCCATCGTTAAAGCCACCGGCAAGAATGACGCAATTGTCGGCAGATAGCATATTTGGACCAGTATCACGCCACCGCTTGCTGAGAAATGCAACCAGGTTACTTTTGTTGCTTGGATTGCTGATGTACTTGGCCCATTGCTTTGGAACGGGAGTATTTTCTCCAGCAATCTTTACTTCCAATGCTGTTGATGACCCACGTTTTAGCCGCTCTTCCGCTTTGAGAGATTCCAGTCTATCATATCTGTCAAAATCTATATCTACTCTGTAGCAGTCTTCTTGATTCAGTGGAACTGTAAAGATGTGCCAGTATTTATCAGCCAATTCTCCAAATGTAGACGTACCTCCAGTTTTAACCATTTGCACAATTGCCATGCCATCTACTACATAAGCTGTTGCGCTTGTCTTGTCAACAGGTGGAAGCCGTCCATCAACATTTACTTCCTTTTCTAGTTCACTTAACAAAACACTTTTCACATTCTTTCTTAGAGTCCCATCCGTATGTGACAATGATAGTGGAACAGCAGACAGTTCATACGTCATCACTAGTTTTAAATCAACATCTCTGGACCGTGCGGCAATAATTAATCGACCAAATAGTTCGCGGTCAGATCTCACATTGTGAATTTTTCATCATTTGTTTTGAGTTTTTTCTTCTGTGCTAGGCTGGCAAATGTTTTAAGTTTTAAGTGTGGCAACGTGTCCCAAAAGCTTCTCGTGTTAGGGTCCAGCCGCTCCTGAACAAAATTGTCCATAATCTCCTTACCAATGTCACAGGCGGAAACAAGTCTCTTGGCGATTTCACTAGGCAATACCACGCCAGTTGCAATGTTTACAAGCGGAAGACACTCGCTGTCGTCGTTTTCCGCAATATTAAAGGGATTGGTCATTATATCTGATGAGAACATCGAAAGTATCTTCTGCACATCGGTTTCATCCCTGTTCATTCGATTAGTCCCCATTTCCTTATGTACTCCAAACATGTGACTATCTTGTTATTGATATATGTTAGGTCGATATCCGTCTAAATATCATATATGGTGAATCTAATACGATATTACTTTGAGTTATGACACGATCATGCTTATATCGTTGTGCACTGTGGATACAGCCAAAGCCTAGACCCCCTATGCAAAGAAATCAGGATAACTAATTAGTGCTACCACAATTTGTTTGTACAACAGGGCTTAAAATGTGTGGGACATGTCCCCCAAGCCACAGCAAGTGTCAGACCTTCCGAATACTGGGTGTGCTATGTCACGATTCTGACCTAGCTTTAGCTCCTGGACTAGAAGCGCTTTTTATGTTTCTAGTCTCCTTTTTACGATTTTCTAAGTGGTATGCTTCATTGTTACGCTTTTTTCGGTTTTAGGAGTCTGCTAAGTCATCAGATAGGATGAAATGTACATCATCGAAATGTGATCGCCATCACTCAGCTGAATTTGCCGGGAATGTCTGTGCGAAATGTACCACTTGTACCCTCACAACGATGTGTGGGATTTGTAAAGGGTGGCCGGTCTTGGTGTCAAAGGCTTTCTTTAAGGATTTACCATCTAAACAACCGGTGCCCTCTGGTCGTCCTTCCCCTACCTCTGTTGCTAGTAAGGCGAGAGCTGTGTCTTTTGCACAAACTAATGTTTCTTTACTGGTAGCAACGGAAGGGGGAACTCTTCGGCAAATTCCGATGCCGTACTAGCTCTATTTGCGAGATTTGAGTCCTTCGCGTCTGTCTTGACTAAATCACTTGACGAAGGATATCTTCTGCTATTAAGGAAGCTAAGAAACAGGATGTTTCTCAAGTTCTGACGATAGCCCGAGGGCTAGCGGGCATTCCCGCAAATGGGGGAAACCGATCCCTCTAACCTCCGTGCAGGTTAAGAAATCTCCTAAGCAGAAGTCTAGAGCGACTAAGCTCTCGAAGGTGGGCTCGTGTAGTGCACCGGGTCAAACCCACATAAGACTTAATGGTGACGGGCATAACCCACAAGCCATGGTGGCAGAGGCTGAGGCTGACGTCCATAAGTCTGGTACTTATGCTATTGCCAATTTTTCGATAATATCGGTCGTCAAGGTTCTTTGTATATCGCCCATTGCTAAGAATTTGATTCCTAGTCTTGCTAGTTCTTCCGGTTCCGTTGTAGTGGACTTGGGTCCTCTGGACTCGGGTTTACTTCCTTTTTCCTGTTCTTCTTCCATTCCGTCAGTTTCCGTTTTAACTTCCGGTTTAGCAAGACATTCGGGTCTTCAGGAACTGGTTCTCTTTTCTCTGGCATCTGTTTCCGGTAGGACTTCCGGTTTGGTAGGAAATCCAGGTCGTCAAGATCTGGTTATTACTTCCGTTCCGTCCGTTTCCGGTATGACTTCCGTTTTTGTAGGACATCCGGGTCTTCAAGATCTGGTTCCTAGTTCCGTTTCCGGTTTCAGCGGCGCTTCCGGTCATTCCGGATATCTGGAGTCTGAGGACTCCGACTATTTTTCGACTTCCAGTAGAAGGGCTTCCGTTTCCGGTTTGGATTCTGGTCGGTACACTTCCGTTTCCAGTTCTAGAGGTGGACATCTAAGATTTCTGATGATAGGATTTTGGTAGATTCTGTTTCGGAAATATCTCAACGGGTGTTTTCTCAGGATTCTGTAGCTTCCAACTATGACTCTTTTCTTCCTTCTCAGGTAGTTGATGTTGATTTGCCTTCTTCTCCTTCCTTCCGTGATGCCGTTTTGAATCCATCCTTTCCTAGGTCTTCTTCTTCTTTCTCCTCCTCTTCTCATTCTTCAGGTCTTAATCCTATTTCTTCTTCTCTTTCTGCCAAGGATTTCTCTTCAAGTCATGTGTCTAACGCATCTGCTCTCTAAACCTTCCCTTCCTCCTCCTCCGGGTTTCTCCCGTCTTCCTTCTCTTTCCTCTCATGGTCAGTTGGATCATCTTTCGTCTTCTCATTCATTCACTTCTCTTCCTCCTTCCTCATCTTCTTCTCCGTCTTTTGATCATCTTGATCCGATTGTTTCCGTGGTTCTTCCCCTGAACTAGAATTTCAAATTGTTGATTCAGGCTTAGATTTTTCCTTGTTCTCTGTGGTTAGGGATTCTTATTTAGATCGTTCATTTGTTTCTGCCCGTTTTTCTTTCGAGGTTTTCTACTAGTTCTCTGGTCCTTCATTTCTTGTCCTCTAGTCAAGATCAGGGTAGGGATTCCCTTTCCTCTTCTCAAGTTTCTTCCTTTCCTGAGTCGGCTAGTAGGCCCTCCTCTCCTGTTTCCTCTAGGGAAGGTGAATCTTTAGTGTCAGGTGACTCTTCTATTCTCATCTCATCTTCTTCTCCTCCTCTTCTTCCTTCTCTTGCGTCTGCTCCCAAGTTGGTCAGGGCCAGGTATCTGAAGATGTTTTGCCCGGTTAGAGCCTCTTCGGAAGACTGGTCCATGGCTCACAGGTGGATCGCATCTACTCTTTCTCTTCCTCTTAAGGAAGAATTTGCTATAGATCCTCCTTCTTTCGGATCCGCTCTCTCTACATCTGATCCTTCCTCTTCTTCTTCTAAGGTGCTGCCTATTGATAACTTAGTTGTTGATATGCTCGATTTCTTTGTTAATGATTCTGCTAATTCTGACTTTTCTCTTGTTTCTAAGTATGATTCTCCTATTCAAATTCCTAAGGAAGATTATTTGAAGGTTGCCTCCACTCAGTCTCTTTCTGGTTCCGCTTGGGAGGTTCTTTCTTCTCAGTTAAAGAATGCTTCCAAGGTTGAGTTTTCCAATGACGTTTCCAAATGGGAGTCTGTTTGCAGATCTCAGCTCAAGTCCTCTAATTTCCTTACTCTTTTATCTGAGGCCGTTCTTAAGGCTGAAGAACGGGGTGATCAAGTTCCTTTGTCAGTTTTTCGTTCTTTGGCTGATCTGTCTCGTGGCTCCCTCAATTCAGTCTGTAAGTCTTTGGGTTTTATTACATCTAAGCGTAGATCTAGGAGGCTCTCTGAGGTTAGGATTTCTAGCTCTTTGAAGCATAGTCTTGTTGTAGCACCTCCGTTTGGTATAGATCTTTTTGGACAGTCAGATCCTAGTCTAATTCGTGCGGAACCTGAGCACCTGAAGGCCTCTAGGGAGCTTCAGGCTCAGATTTCTTTCTCTACTCCTTCCTTGAAAAGAGATGTGTCTTCTGTGAGGAGTCCTAATTCTTCTAGAAGAAAGAGCCTCAAACCTGACCAATTTGGGACTTATCCGTCTAGGGTTATCCATAATTCCAATCTTTCTTCGTCCAATCATCAGGATCGATTCATGGAGGAGGATCGTTTCGATTCTATTTCCTCACATCGTTCTAGGTCTCAAGGGAGGCAGTCTCCTTCTTCTTGGGCCAGAGGGGTCAGACCCCTTCTCGCCGTGCTGGTTCCAGGTCCAGAGGTCGTTCTTCCTTTAGAGGGTTTCAAGGAAAGAGAGTTTGAAGGTATGGACTATTCCCGGGTAGGTCCAACCTTCTCTCTTCCCTTCCTCATCCCTCCCCCTCTTCTTGTCCCTTCGGATCAGTCGGTCCAGTGCCTGTTACCCAACATGCCTGTAGGAGGGCGCCTTTCTCTGTTTTGGTAGAGTTGGCAAGCCCTCATTCAGGACTCCTGGCTAGTGTCTCAGATACGTTGGGGTTATGCACCATCATGGATCCGTCATACTCCTCTTCTCTCCTTTTTCCCAGTTTGGACTCCGGTTCCCTCCAATCCGGAAAAACTGGTGGCCTTGGAAGAGGAGTTGGAATCCATGATTGCAAAGAGGGCAATAGAAGAAGTTCCCCACTGGAGAGTAGACCCGGGCTACTCCTCGATCATCTTTTTAGTTTCCAAGAAAATATGGGGCTGGCATCCCATCATAAATTTGAAAAAGCTAAATCTTATGATTCTAACCCCCAAGTTCAAGATGGCGACGATCTCCCAGATCATTTCCAGTCTGGATCAGGGAATGTGGACGTCTTCCATCGATCTAAAGGATGCCTACTTTCATGTTCTTATTCACCCTGCCTTTAGAAAGTTCCTGAGGTTTGCTTGCAAGGATTGAGTTTGTCATTTCCGCGCCATGCCTTTCGGCCTGACCACAGCTCCCTTCCTTTTTACCCGTCTAGTTTCAGCCATGGCAGGAATTTTACACCATCGTTCTATCCATCTTCACGTTTATATAGACGACTGGTTGGTAAAAACAAGGTCATCCACAATTCTCTCAGGAATTCTTCCAGAAGTTTGCAGTCTGGCATGCAACCTAGGGTGGATTTTAAATCTAAAGAAATCAAGACTAGTTCCATCTCAAATCTTTACGCATCTAGGCATTTCTTTCGACCTGGCCCGGGGTCTAGTCTTCCCCTCAGTTCCAAGGATAGAGGCTTTATCAGTGGCAATGGAAATCCTGTCTTCTCGCATGGTAAGAGCAAGATTCTTTTTAAGAGTGATAGGCCTGATGGTCAGCGTAGAGAAAGTAATTCCTTGGGCGGCGCTGATGAGAAGACCCTTCCAAATGTATTTAATGTCCCTTTGGAAGCAGTCAGTCCACTCTATTTACCATCAGATTTCCATCAGAAAACATTTGATCCCTCATCTAGATTTTGGAGGGATCGTTCTCTGCCTCTGATGGGTATTCCACTGGTGAAGTCCTCCCCTCAGGCGATTATCCTCACAGACGCTTCCCAGGAGGGTTGGGGAGCAGTCTGGCACTCCCTGTCAGTTTCCGGCCTTTGGTCCCTGGAGGAGTCGACGGCCCATATCAACATTCTGGAGTTGTGGGCTGTCAAGAAGACTCCTTTCATGGTTAGATCTTGTGATAGGTCTCGAAGTCTCGATTCGGTCGGACAATTCGACAGTGGTGTCTTATGTCAACAGGCAGGGAGGTACAAGGTCGTCTCTCGTTTGTCTAGAAGTATGGAATCTTCTCTTGTGGTGCTGCAAGAGGCAAATTTTTCTAGTATCCTCCCATGTCCCAGGCAGTCTGAATTTTCTGGCGGAACAACTGTCACGTCCCAGCAAGTTCGCCCACACAGAGTGGCAGTTAAAGAAGTCGGTTGTCAGAGCGATTTTCAGTCTTATGGATCGTCCTCTAGTAGATCTGTTCATGACCTCTGAATGCCCAGATCTCCTCTTACATGTCTCCTTTTCCGGACAGTCAAGCCCTGGTGGTGGATGCTCTGTCTCAGTCATGGACAGGAATGTTCGCCTATGCCTTCCCTCCAACAATTTTGATTCTGTTAGTCTTGAAGAACTTCAAGGACCAAGATTGCGAGGTTCTTCTGATGGCTCCCTTTTGGCCCAAGAGGATTTGGTTTGTAGACCTTCTAGATCTTATGGTAGACTTCCCTCGTCTTCTTCCAGTATCCCAGGATCTTCTATCTCAAGTAAGAGGTCTTTGTGTGCATCCAAATCCAGAAATTTTCAATCTGTGCGTTTGGAGAATCGTGAGTCTGAGGTCCTCGAGAATAAGGTTTCTTCAAGATCTCAGGAAATTATTGACTCTGCCAGAAGGGAATCGACCCGTCAAGTTTACAAGGGTCAACTTAAAATTTTTGGTGAATGGTGTTCAGACCAAGGTTTCGTGCCCGATTCTGTTTCTATGCCACGAGTATTAGATTTTTTATCTTATCTGTTTGATTCTTTACATTTGTCAGCTAATACGGTCAGGGGGTATAGATTTTCTCTGGCATATTCCCTTCCTTGTCTTTTGAATGCTGATGTCAAGGATACTAAGACTCTTAATAGTTTTATTAGAGGTCTAGGTAATATTCGTCCTCCGATTGCTAAGCCTTTACTTTCTTGGAATTTGGCTTTGGTTCTTCAGGTTTTGGCAGGTCGCCATTTTGAACCTATTTCTTCTATCAGTATTATTAAGCTTTTAACTCTCAAAGCTGTTTTTCTTGTTGCTGCTGCCTCTGCTAGAAGGCGTTCAGAGATTCTTGCTCTTTCTGCTGAAAAGGATAGATTTATAGTTTCAGGAGACGGTTTGGTTTTGTATCCCAGAAGCGACTTTATCTAAAACTCAGTCTAACCGCTTTCCTGCTAGTCCGATCATTTTAAAACCTTTATCGTCTTTTTCGCCATCCGATAAATTTTGGTGTCCTGTTAGGGCATTAAGAACGTACAAACAGCGAACCGATTTTAAAAGAGTCGATCCATCCCATTTATGGGTTTCCTACGCGGAAGAGTTATCTAAGCCGGTCTCAAAATCTACGATTGCCAGATGGATTTGTGAGACAATTAAACTTTGTTATGAGATAGCCTCACCGGATCAAATTAATCTCTCCCATATTAAAGCCCATGACGTTAGAGGTATGGCTACTTCTTTCACTCTTTTTGCCGGTTCGTCTTTAGATGAGGTCATGCAGGTGGCAGGATGGAAATCTGAATCCAATTTTACATCTTTTTATCTCAAAGACCAGAGTGCAGCAGCCTCCTTCTTTCGTAACATTACTATTTTAACTAAAAAGCCGAAGACCATTTACCAAGCACTTCCCAACATTTTCGTTAGGACTGTTCGTCTGTAAGAAATGGTGAGAGTCTTCTTTTGGTTTTTATTTATTTCTTTAAGTTCAAATTTTCCTTATTTGTTAATCACGGTGTGATTGTGTTAAATGCACTATTATGTTATGTTATTAACATTTGGATAAGATTGGTTTGATTTTTATCCTTGTTTGTTGATTCTCAAATCTCCTCCCACCTAATGTTTAAATGGGGCACTGACCAAATCTACGGGTTTAGCAAGTAGTGATTGATTGGTAATGCATGTTTTTGTGGTGTAATAACAACCCCCCACAGACCCCCCTTGTGGGTTGGTCTTGTTTTATTAACCACTATAAAAACATACCTACCGTTCAATCACTACGACCCGGCCTCAGCCACCCCGCATGGTAAGATTTGAGAATTGGCCTTTAATATTTAGCACTTAAATTTAGAAAAGTGAATCTGTTTCCTATTTGGGCTCCAGTGTGCATGCGCAAGCACGCTTAGTGACAAGCATCACTATGGGGTGAGTATAGTCTATATCTGTCAGTATGCTGGAGATGGACTTAACCAGTAGCCTGGTTGAGGGTCCATATTAATAGGAATAGGCATGGGGAGGTGTGTATGCAGGCATAAAAATCTTATTCTGATAGCTAAATGCAGACAACTGATTTAGCAAGTAGTGATTGAGCGGTAAGTATGTTTTTATAGTGGTTAATAAAACAACAGACCAACCCACAAGGAGGGTCTGTGGGGGGATTTTATGAACAATTTACCGGAAATTATCAAATCACATCTATTCATTAACTGCTTAACAGATTTCAACCAAATTTGGATAGAAGAACCATATTCTGCCAGGTTTTAAGCTCTCTTCAGAATTTTGATTGGTCAATTTTTGGGGTGAAGATCTTAGGTTTTATGTAAATTTACAGGAAATTGTCAAAACTTATCTCTTCATTAGCTGCTTAACAGTTTTCAAACAAATTTGGATATAAGGACCCTATGGTGTTCAATTTTATCTCTGTCCATAGACCATAACTGCTTGGTGGATCTTAACCAAATTTGGCTAGAAAGATCTTAAGTGGTAGGCTCTAGAACTTCTAATGTTGATTTGGTTGATTTTTGACAGCACCTAGGAATTTCTGAAAAATTAACTTGGGTGATCTTCGCCAAAACTTTGTAGGAGGTTAACCTTTTGGTCTCTAACATTTAAAATGTTACTCCTGACCTTAATCAACGGCTCGCTTTCAACAAAACTTGGTTAGAATGATCCTGTGGTGGTAGGCTTTAACATTTCAAACGAGAATTTTGATTGGTAAATTATCTTGGTAACCTTGGACTTTCCAAAAATGATCCATCATATCTGTTTAGGTGCAAATGTTTCAAATAATAATGGTCCAGGTGAGCGTTACAGGCCTTTGACCCTCTTGTTGATGTTGCCAGAATTTGTTACCATCTCTCTGTGTGTACGTGCGTGCGTGTGTGAGTGCGTGCATGCATGTGCGCGCGTGCATGCATGTGTGTGCATTCTACTTGGGAGATCTTCACCAAAACTTTCTGGAAAGTTGCCCTTGTGGTCCCGAAAGAACGCTGATGTGAGGATTAAAAGTTCAAGAGATCATTAAAAGTATATAGTATGATAACTCAAGTTCTATTAGTGAAATCTTCAACAAACATGATCGAGGAATCCAATGTGTCAGTCAACTATATGAGGTCATAATCAAATACCAACAGTTAGGCTGACGTCACAATCATAATTGACAAAAATACTCCCTCCTAAACCTGGAATAGTACTTCAAGTTATATGAATTGTATGTCTACTATTTAATAAACATTCTGTTGAATATTTTGAAACTAATTTGACTTGGCGCTGTTCCTGCCATAGTTTCAAAATATTCAAGAAGTTAACTGTATAGTTATCATGAAATTTGGATTCTGGGAGTTCATGATTCAAAATATTTAAATCGATCCCACCACGCGCAAAGCATCAGCGAACCTTGGTTAGACATAGTCATCCATTGGATGGGTAATTACTCTTGGAGTGTTAGGAAGAATGCTCTGGAATAGGTCAATGTTCAGGATGTCAAATATCAATATAGAATTCGTAGAGCAAGACTAAGTTAATTTTTTTAGACAATTTACCTTTTTAACACTGCAAACTAGATGGAACAAATTCAGCACAATGTACAAAATATTCTGTTGAATACGTTGAAATTAATTTGACCAGAAGCATTAGCACACAGTCAAATTATTTTTTTAATATTCAACAGTTTTTCTGTGTAGTTTTGTTAAAATAGAGAAACTGGGAATAAATTGCTGAAAGGAGTCACAATTTTTATTTGGAGAAAGCTTGCGCTAATTTTCTTAATCTCAAAAACCTTTAAGTGTCTGCCTGTTGAATTTCTGCAGACTACATTTTCCATGTGATTTAACTCTGAATATGTTGAATATTTTTATAAACAATTTGAGTGAAAGTTGTTTGTGGCTAAGCCACCAACAACTTTCAGTCAAATTATTTTCATAATATTTAGCAGGTACAGAGTTAATGTTCATTGAATTTATTGTCTGGTGGCTTTCAGCAGTCAGACAGTTAATGATGATTTAAAAAATATGAATATGTAATTGTGTCCTTGATTATTATTCTATTCTGACGGCACAAATTATTTTGGAAGATGAACGCGATGAATGCGCCAAAAATGTGATGGCAAAGCTGTGTAATACATCCAATACAGCGCTATCCAAAGTTGTTATTTTCTGGATAATCCTAGTTTATCTACGTAACCCTTTCAACCTCAAAATCACCGGATCTCAATTTCAAGTCACCGGATCTCAATTTCAAGTCTACGACTACAAACAAAGATGTTGAATATTTTGAAACTTATTTTAGTGGCCATTGATGCCAGCCAATTTAATTGTAAAATATTCCAGAACTTATTTGTTATGGTGCAAAACATTGGTGTCATATCCAGGTTCTAGGGATGAAAAGGTTAACCCTTTCGTGGTGAAGCTGGCATAACTGGCCTCTGCAATGGTCATGACGATTGTCCATTTGCAGACCAAGAAGATAATATATTTGAAAATTTACCACTGGTATGACTGGCTCGATAACCGAGCCAGTCATTCCTGTGATAAATTTTCAAAAATAGTCTTCTCTTGGCCTGCAAATCGACATTCATTAAGCAAATACTTTGATTTTCTTGACCAAGTTTACTTCTAGTTTTGTATGTTTACGTAAGTCATTAGAATACATGATGAGGGAATATTTGCACTTAAATGGCTGATGAAGATGTCATTTATGTGATTGTATAATACCTTGGAGATGCATTTCCAAATTTCATCGGGCGCAATATTTAACTTCTCGACGGAACAACCCGGAACTCTATTTTCAATCACGTGAAATAGGAAAGCCAATGAATAGTTTCACAATCAAATTCTTGCCTCAGTCATCAAAAATTCATATAAATTGATCGCAAAATAATTTGTAAGATTTAAATTTGTGTATGTTGTTAAAGCTTCCCTCACGCGGAGGAGGAAATGCGTTTGTCATCATGGTCCTCGCAGAGAAGCAAATTGCTTACGTTATCATGTCATGATTGGATGCCATAAAACACATTTGTATTCAATGCATGACCAAATGGCCAAAACATAATTCTTTTACATCAACTTCCAGTTGATTTAAGTGTATAAATTAACGGTTATTTTTTGTTTTATGAGCAAACTTTTGCCCATAAAGAATCTGAAGGAATAATCTTTTTGCGGTAATTGCTAGGATAGGGAATATCTCTGCATCTAGATATTTGTCAGTCCGTCAGGTGACATGACTCCAGCATCACATATCAGATCCCAGAATGAAACTGGGTATGGTAGACGCATGAAATTAACCATTTACTTGTCAAGCCAAAAACAAATTTATCACTGGAATGCCTGGCTATATATAAGTGGTCATTGAGCCAGACATTCCAGTGATAAATTTTCAAAAATAGGCCTCTTGCCCTGCAAATGGATATTCCTCTGAACCATGACAAAGGCTGTTTTTGGTGGCTTGAGCAATTACTATTTAACCCTCAAATTTGTTCAAAATAATTTAAGTTTTCTCAATTTTCAGAACAAGAGTAGACTATTTTTAGCTAGACTTTACGAAGTAAAATGAGCTATTGTAATACCCTGCACATCGTCCGGCGGTGGTGGTAGCGTCGTCATCGTCGTCCAATTTGCGTTTAGCTCAACTTTTCTGTTTATATCTCATGTTTGGTTAATCATACTGGACCCAAGCTTGGACACATGCCTCCTTATAATGACACTGCCTCACACATTTTAAATTTAGCAGAAATTGTCAAATCGCTGCTTCTCATTAACGGCTAGGTGGATTTCAACCTAATTTGGCTGGAAGGACACTAATGTTTTCGGCTTCAGAACTTGTATACAGAATTTTAATTGGTCAATTTTTATGTATGGAAGGAAGCCTCTGATTTTATGAGAAATTTACCAGAAAAAATTGTCAAAACGCTAATCTTTAACCGCTTGGCAGATTTTAATTTACTTTGACTGGAAGGACCCTGTTAGGGGTAGACTTTAGAACTTATATACCGAATTTTGATTGGTTGCGTTGTTTGGTGAAAAGATTTTATGAAAAGTTTACCAGAAATTGTCAAAACGCTACTCCTTATTTACCGCTTGGTGGATTTAAACTTACTTTTACTGGAATGACCCTATGTGGCTCGGCTTAAGAACTTGTATGCAGAATTTTGATCGGTTATTGTTAGCTCACCTGGCCTGAAAGGCCAAGTGAGCTTATGTCGTGGCGACCGTCCGTCGTCCATCCATCAACTTTTCCTTTAAACGACTTCTTCTCAAGAACAGCTGGGCCAATTTCAATTATATTTGGCAGGAAGCATCCTTAGGGCATAGGGATCCAGGTTTGTTCAAATGAAGCCGATCGGCCAATTAGGCCGGCGGCCATCTTGGATTTTGGCCGATTTTTTGAAACGTCTGAAAATCTTCTCCGAAACCGCTTGAGGGATTGAAGGAAACCTCGTGAAATATGATCTAGGGCAAGACCTCAACCAAATTTGTTCAAGCGAACTTAATTGGTCAAATAGTTTGGCGGCCATCTTGGTTGACCTGGTTTTAGCGAAAATAACTTCTCCAGAACCGCTGAATGGATCAGGCCGAAAATAGGCAGATATGATTAGGGACTAAGGGCCAGTAAATTTTGTCCAAGAGAAGTTGATCCATCAAAAAACATGGCCGCCATGGCTGATCAAAATATAGCATGTTTGTCGGCCATATTGGATTTTTTTTATTTGATGCATTTTGAGGCCGAAATTGGTTCTATGTAGGTTTTTGGCTATTCTGATCTCAAATTTGCAATTTTCGAATCTGTCGGATAAACGGTTTGGCGGCCATCTTGGATCATTTTCTCGCCAAAAGCTCCCATACTAAAGCAATGGGAAATTTAAAATATCTTCTTCTCGAGAACTACTGGGCCGATTTCAATTATATGTGGCATGAAGCATCCTTACGGCATAGAGATTCAAGTTTGTTCAAACGAACCCGATCGGCCAATTTGACCGGCGACCATCTTGGATTTCGGCCGATTTTTAGAAATGTCTTTAAAAATCTTCTCCTCCCAAACCATTTGAGAGATCAATTCAAAACTCACGAAATATGATCTAGGGTAAGTGCTGAATTAAGTTTGTTCAAGCGAACTTGATTGACCAAATGGTTCAGCAGCCATCTTGGATAACCTAGTTTTCACAATAACGACTTCTTCCCAAGAACCGCTTAAGCGATCAGGCCGAAATTTGTGATATATAATTAGCAACTAAGGGCGATAAATGTTTGTTCAAAAGAAGTTGATTCGCCAAAAAACATGGCCGCAGTGGCCAATCAAAATATAGTGTGTTTGGCAGCCATATTGGATTTTTTTATTTGATGGATTTTGAGGCCGAAATTCATTTTATATAGGTTTTTGGGTATTCTGACTCAAATTTGCAATTTTCGAAACTGTCGGATAAACGGTTTGGCAGCCATCTTGGATCATTTTCCCACCAAAAGCTCCCATATTAAAGCAATGGGAAATTTAAAATGTCTTCTCGAGAACTACTGGCCCAATTTGAATTATATTTGGCAGGAATCGTCCTTATGGGATAAAGATTTTATTTTGTTCAAACGAAGCCGATTGGCCAATTTGGCCGGTGGCCATCTTGGATTTCGGCCAATTTTTAGAAATGTCTAAAAATCTCGTTCTCTGAAACGGCTTGGGGAATCGATTCAAAACTTATGAAACCTCATCTAGGCAAAGAGGTAAGCCAAGTTTGTTCACGACAACTTGATTGATCAAATGGTTCGGCAGCCATCTTGGATGACCTAGTTTTCCCGAAAGCGGCTGAATGGATCAGGCCAAAATTTGGGAGATATGATTAGGGACTAAGACCCATTAAAGTTTCTTCAAGGGAAGTTGCTCCATCAAAAAACATGGCTGCCATGGGCCAATCAAAATGTAGCGTGTTTGACGGACATATTGGAATTTTTTATTTTATGGATTTTGAGGCCAAAATTGGTTCTATATCTGTTTTTGGGTATTCTGAGCTCAAATTTGCAATTTTCGAAACTGTCGGATAAACGGTTTGGTGGACATCTTGCATAATTTTCTCGTCAAAAGCTCCCATGCTAAAGCAATGGGAAATTTAAAATGTCTTCTCGAGAACTGCCAGGCCGATTTCAATTATATTTGGCAGGAAGCATCCTTAGGGCATAAGGATCCAAGTTTGTTCAAATGAACCCGATCGGCCAATTTGCCCAGTGGTCATTTTGGATTTCGGCCAATTTCAGGAAATGTCTTTAAAAATCTTCTCCAAAACCACTTGGGGGAATCTTCATCTAGGCCAAGAGTTAAGCCAATTTTGTTCAAGAGGACTTGATTGACCAACTGGTTCGGCGACCATCTTGGATGACCTGGTTTTCACGGAAATTACTCCTCCAGAACCGCTGAAGGCATCAGGCCGAAATTTGTCCAAGGGAAGTTGATCCATCAAAAAAACATGGGCGCCGTGGACCAATCAAAATGTAGTGTGTTTGCCGGCCATATTGCACTTGCAAAAATGTCCACAAACTCATTTAACAGACTGCTAAACCACCCACCAACAATTTTGACAAAAATTGATGGTGCTCCAGGTGAGCGACACAGAGCCCTTGGGCCTCTTGTTTGGGGTTGGAAATCTTAGACTTTATGACAAATTTAGCGGAAACTGTCAAAACGCTACTCAACGTTAACCTAGTTGGCTGGACAGGCCCTATCACGGTAGGCTCCAGAACATCTATTCAGAATTTTAATGGATCGATTTTTTTTTGGTGAAAATCAAAAATTTTATGAAAAATTTACCGGAATTGTCAAAATGCATCTCCTCCATATTTACTAGGTGCATTTTATCCACATTTTCCTGGAAGGATTCTATAGTTGTATTGGCTCTAGAACTTTCAGAATTTTGCCTTGTCGTTTTTTTGGTGGCTATTTGGATATTTTTTTTAATATTCCAGAACCATTTAAAACACAACCCCTTAATTAGGGGCCCGATTTCAATGAAACTTGGGTGGAATGATCCTATGGCGGTAGACTTCAACATAACAAATGAGAATTTTGATTGGTGAATTTCTTTGGTGGCCATCTTGAATTTAAAAAAAATTATCCATCTTGTCTACCAATATTTAAATACAAATGGTTCAAATGCTAATGGTCCAGGTGAGTGTTACAGGCACTTGGTCCTCTTGGTGCTGAAGGTATTGATAATCTATATTTTATTTTATGTTTGAAGTCAAGCTTCATAGTTCATTACAAAGTCGTAAAGACAAGCTTCATAGTTGCATTGCAACCACATTTCCAGTTGGAAATGTCTCCCTGGAATGAATGGCTCCGTTATCGAGCCAGTCATTCCAGTATTAAATTTTCAAAAATTGTCTTTCGCTCTGCACATTGACACTGCAGAAGCCTTTTTTGCCGGTTTGAGGGTTACAAGCCTACAGCCATCTATGCCAAAACACTCGCCTTTGACAAGTAAAGCAGTAAAGGTTTCTACAATACAATAATCATTGTATCACCCATGCAGTGTTTGTTAGGCGATAGCAATTTAAAATTTAGGCATGCCTTCCCGCTGAGAATACACCTATAGCCTAATGACTCAGTCTATCTCTCTAGTGGGACTGTAAGCGCACCACTGTAGATTATGGTGCCTTAGCCCTGTATCACTTAAGCATCACATTAAAATCAATACGGTCCATCCAGTAGATCATGTGATATCAGCATCTACGCAATATCTGCAAATTATTTTTCACTTCAAGAGTATACTTACCTCCCTAATACTTTTTGATATTGCTAAATATCGGCGTTCACTCAATAAACACTCAGAATAAAAACAGTTAGGTGCCCCTACTGGGCAGGTAGACAGAGGGTAGTCCGGCGGATGCTAGCCCCACCACTGCGCATGCGCCGACTACTACTTCCTCTTTGCTAATTTATTGGCAGAGAGAACACATGTTTTATGCTTTGTGCAATTTTCACTGTTCAACGCAACTTAATAAGCCTTAAGAGTGTTTATATATTAGAAAATAAAGAACCTGGATATGTCAGAGTAAGTGGCTTCGCCGGAGGATGGCGCCGGATCTTTATATCAGGTGATTTCTAATATATTCTAGCGAGTTTTCCCCGGTGTAATGTGTTTCCGGGACTCGCGTTTACCGTGATAAGCGCCTGTTTTAGTTGTTTTATTTCAACATGGTTCTATATAAGATTAATCTCTCTCTGTGTTTATGTCCACAGGTCTTTGTGAGGATATGTAATGGACATCACAGCATCTGAGGTTTTGTTTCTCTCCACCAAGGTTCCATTTCCTACTAATACTGTTAGGTTATCTAACCAAGATTTTTATATCCAGTGAGTCGGAGGCCTAGTATAAAGGTCTTCTCACTTTGCCCTCTTGATCCAATTCCTTCCCCAATGAGGTGAAGAGAGTTAAGAGGCGTACAGTTGGTGGAGTGCTCCAGTTCATCAGGTTGGATGGTTTGTTTATACAAGGTATCGGGTATCTAAGTAATGATATGAGGTGAGGTTAATTATGTAAAGAAAATTAACTTTGATTGCCATTGTTATCGTTGTGTATCTGATGGTTGTGTAGTTTGAATAACCATTCTAACATGTTCTGGTTATGTATACAATTCGTCCGCACACCTTGTTGTTGGTTCGGATCGATTTGTTTCTGTCATGGGATCATGACGTCATAATCAGCCTTGCTATTTATTAACAATTAATGTTTTGTCCAAAGCTGGTTTTGCTCAATTATTGATCTTTATGATCATTTTCCCTCTCTTTTAATTTGGTTTTGAGTTTCTAACCTTAACAAAATTACTCATTGTCCTCGTCCTTTGTCCTGTTTCAGAGACCTGGTTGTTCGTCATGTGGACGTTTCTTGAAGGATCGTTTTGTGCCCCACCTTTGCTTTGGTTGCAGTCCCTGTGGACCATTGCTTAAGTGTGATGTATGCAAGCATTGGGGGGGGGGGGGACTTAATGTCTGAATTTCTATCTTTACAGGCGAATGACAGGGTAGTGGAGGAGGAGAGGAATTGGAAGAGAAAGGATGTGAAGGGTAAGAAGGGTAAGAGGAGGGGCCTCGTCCGCGGTGGACATGGAGGCCTTCCGGACCGAGATGTTGGGAGAGATGAAGAGGACGATAAAGGATTTGGTTCCAGAGTTGCTACGTGGCATGCTTCCTGGTCCAAATCCTTTGTCGTCCTCGGCGTCTGCTTTCGAGCAGGTAATCCCCGCCTCTGAATCACCTTTCTGTAGGCCGGTTCCGTTGTTCGACAATTCAGAGGTGGCCCCATTAGTGGGGGTGATCCACGACCCTGGCAGCAGGCTTGGTGCCGCGCCGAGGGGTCATGGACGGCTGTCGCTGGAACCTGCGGGCTGCTTATCAGTCCAGGGGTATCCGCATGCCGCAGGTGCCAGTACCTCCTATGGCACCTTTCCTGGCCAGTCCGGGTTAGCTCTCTTTGCTGACCCGGAGTCTAATCTTTCTGGCCAGGAGGAAGAGGATTACCTGTTAGGGTCGCCGTCTGGGGACGTGACCATGGATTATGACGTCTGTGCACCCCTCGCGGGGAATACATGCGACATATTCCATGGCTCTACTCACGCAGGAGTAGAGTTCACGGCGCAGAAGGTGGCCCTGTCCGATGCTGATGGCCAGCTATACCGCATACCTCGGCTTGCCGAGAGTATCGCTGGTGCTGGCCGGGGCCGTGGTGGGGTGGTATCTGCCCCGCTCTCTACCACGGCGCCTGCTCCTGGTCAAGCCAGTCAGGTTAGCATGCCTGTTCTTTCGGGCCCGCATGCTTTCCCTGGCTTGCCAGGGGTATCAGCTTATCCACTGTCAAGCTCTGCTGCTTGCACTCAGGAGGAAGACGAAGGCCCCCGTCTTGTAGAGCGCTCGCAGCTAGCCACGGAAGAGGATTGGTCGGACGCTTGCCAGTGGCTATGACAGGTCCTGGTCTCTTTGGAGGTGAGGGATGTAGGCACCTCCAGGAGACGGTTACTCTGGTCAACAACCAGAGGGCGCTGCACGAGCAGTTTGAAGTGCTCCGTCGGGAGCGCGTTCGCGCCGCACCCCCTGCGTATCGTCCCCTGCAGGCTCGAGGTGGAGGTGGCCAGGTCAGAGGCCACCCACCAGCGCAGCGTCGGCCTAGGCCGTGTGCGATTCGGCCAGCAGTGAGGGGGGGGGGGGGGCGCAGGCTCCTCAGGCGCAGGCAGCCACCCGCGCACCGAGGTGCGCGCGGTGCTGGGCGTGGCGCGTGAGGATCTGGTCGTGGTAATCGTGCCTGATGGGCCGGTTACCGCGGTGAGAACCACTCCGGTGTTACTGGCGAAGGAGACAGTGCCACTCTTGCACTCCTTATGTCCACCTCTCTCCCTAGGTGGACCGGTGGGAGGCCGTTTGGCCAACCACATGCAAGAGTGGGAACGGTTGACTCAGGACCGTTTAGTCTTGCGATGGCTTTCAGTCGGGTATCATCCCGATTGGATGACAGGCCCGCCGTCGCGACTGTCTCTAGTGCCAATCTGGACTCCAGATCCGAGAGATCCATATCAAAGGTTGTGTATCGAGGAGGAAATAAATTCCCTCATACAAAAAGGAGCTATTCAACCGGCACAAAGGTGTCCGGGCTTCTATTCAACCGTGTTCTTAGTAACAAAAAACACCGGAGGGTGGAGACCAATTCTCAACCTCAAGCCGTTGAACAAGTTCATAGACGCCCAGTTTCAAGATGGAGACTGTGCGCTCGGTGTTGGCGGGGTTAGAGAGGGGAATGTGGACAGCTTCAATAGATTTGAAGGATGCTTATTTCCACATTCCCATAGCGAGGAGTTTCCGTCGCTTCCTGAGATTTGCATTCCAGGGCAGACAGTGGGAATTCAGGGTGTTACCCTTCGGAATTTCCACCGCTCCTCGGGTTTTCACCCGTGTGGTTCTTGCGATCACAGCATACCTCCGCAGGAGAAGCATTGCAGTCCACATGTACATAGACGACTGGCTGTTAAAAGCACACACCCAGGAAAGTTTATCGACCAATCTAGAGATTGTTTTGAAAACTCTCACAGATTTGGGCTGGATGATAAATTTTCAAAAGTCAAAGCTGACTCCATCCCAGAAGTTTGTTTACCTGGGGATGTTCTTAGATCTAGAGACAGGATATGTTTATCCTACTCAGGAGAGAGTTCAGAGACTCATCTCGGTAATTCAGTCAGTGTGCGACAGTCATCATGTCCTGGCACGGGTTTACTTGAGAATGCTGGGGTTGATGGTTTCATTGGAACCAGTCATTCCTCAGGCCGCCTTACGCAGGCGGCCGATCCAGTTGTTTCTCATGACACAATGGACCCAGAGTACAGGTTCGCTGGACTCGAACGTGTCAGTGTTGGCGCCTCTAATTTACCACCTGCAATGGTGGTTGAATACAGAGAATCTCTTGGTGGGGGTTTTGCTAACCTCTCCCCACCCTCAGGTGACTGTGTATACAGATGCATCGATGGAAGGGTGGGGAGCTTGCCTGGGAGAATCCACGATATCAGGGCTTTGGAATCTGGAACAGTCAAAGGAACATATAAATCTACTGGAACTAAGAGCAGTAGTCCTGGGCCTGGAACATTTCTTACAGAAAGTTCAGGGCAAGATTGTTCTTATTCGTTCAGACAACTCAACAGTTGTGACTTACATAAACCGCCAGGGCGGAACGAAGTCGCCCAGTCTCTGTATGATGACATGGAGACTGCTTTGTTGGTGCCTAGATCACAGGATTACCTTGAAAGCAGTTCATATTCCGGGAAGGTTAAATCTGCTAGCAGACTCATTGAGCCGAAGGATGAGTGTTTTACCGACGGAATGGCAACTAAATCAATGTGTGGCGGATCGTCTGTTCGACCATTGGGGGAAACCCAAAGAAGACATGCAAAGATGACGACGTACGTCTCTCCGATTCCAGATCCAAGCGCTTTCGCAACAGATGCATTAGCTATCAGCTGGGAAGGGGGGGGGGGGGAATGTATGCATACGCATTCCCTCCAGCAATCCTGATTCCAAAAATTCTTCAGAAAATCAGACAGGAGGAGTGCCAAGTGATTCTGATCGCCCCGGATGGGCCAAGCCGATCATGGTATACGGATCTGCTGGACCTTCTGGTCTGCAATCCGGTCCTCTGCCTCTGATGGACGACATTATCTTCCAGGGCAAGGCCCTTCACAACAAACCGTCAATGTTCCGATTGACTGTGTGGATGTTGTCAAGGAATCTAGAATTAAGGAAGGCTTTTCTGAGCATAAAGCCATGTTTATGGCCAAAGCCAGGAGGGGGTCAACCTCCAGAGCATATAATTATAAAATCAACAGATTTGCAGAGTGGTGCTCAAAAAGATGTATTGATCCAATGGATTCATCTATTCAGGTAGTAGCTGATTTCCTCTGTCACCTGTATGATGCCTATAGCCTCAAGCCTAACTCTATTGCTGGTTATAAATCAGCTTTAATGACTGTTATCCCTTGCTTGGCTAATAGGGGGAGTGATGAAGTAAGTACATTAAATGTATTAATTAAAGGCATGGGCAATCTAAGACCAAGGAACCCCCTGGTGATTCCGTCTTGGAGTTTATCGCTAGTGCTTCAGGTGCTAGGTGATAAGCCGTTTGAACCACTTAGTTCCATTTCTATGAAACTGTTAACTCTTAAAACTGTATTTTTAATTGCTGCGGCCTCGGCTAGGCGTAGGAGTGAAATTCATGCCTTATCAACCGAGGAAGACCGTTTTGTGGTTACAGGGGAAGGCCTTAAGCTGCTACCTAGGATTAATTTCTTGGCTAAGAATCAGTCTTTGAAATATCCAGGTCAACCTATTTTTTTGCCTGCTTTAACTAGATATGATCCTAATTCTAAAGCATGGTGTCCCGTTCGGGCGCTACTTCGGTACAAACAGCGTACTTCGGAGTGGCGGACCGATCAGTCAGCGTTATGGTTGTCATATATTGAACCCCATCGCAGGGCGTCTAAGGACACCATTTCCAGGTGGATTGTAGAGTGTATCCAATTTTGTCATAAATCCGCCACTGGTAAGCAGGTTGACATAGCCAAGGCTCACAGTGTCCGTGGCGTAGTGACTTCCACTGCCCTATTTAATGGGGTCCCTGTGGATGACATTATGTCCGTGGCTCAGTGGCACTGTGAGTCAAGTTTTACAGACCATTATCTCCGTGACACCTCGAATCCTCTCACCTTGTCGATTTTGAAAAAATAATCGCTTGTATGTTTTTTGAGGAGGGTTTCCTCATTGCTTATATACTTCACAATTAACTAATGGTAACAACCACTTTTTGGGACTACATCGGTCTTCTCCACTGGGAAGAGGATGACAGCTGCCAAGTTCAACAAGCTCAGTCTTGTTCATGTGTTGTTCATTGTTGATTGTATTGTCACGTTACCCGTTGTTATTAATATGGTGATGGTTTGTGTTTTGATGTGGTTCATCATTGAGAGTATACGAAAATGGAGCCTTTTCGTTTCTGTCCTATAGTACATGGCACTGGTACGTAGAGAGCGTATAGGACATTGAGGTCATTCTAGTCTTCCTCCCAGGAAGGAGGGGGAGCGCATATGACATTCGGTCATCTGATCCATCAGTTGGTGTTAGCCGATGTTCATCAAATCCTGACTGTGTTTTCACACAGTTTCAGACGTTTAAGTGCCTTGAAAGCATGAAAGCGCATAGGGAAGAGCTGGTCTTTTGAGCTCGCCTCCCTCCCGCCGAATTCCCTGTCGAATTCTGGCAATATCAAAAAGTATTAGGGAGGTAAGTATACTCTTGAAGTGAAATAAACGAAATCAAGGATTTCTTTTTTCATGAGAGAGTTGATACTTACCTCCCTAGATACGGACCCGGCCTCTCCACCCCACAGAGGCTCGGTCTTCAGGCTCTTAATAGTTGCATGTGTGTCAGCCAATAAATTAGTCAGAGGAAGTAGTAGTCGGCGCATGCGCGGTGGTGGGGCTGGCATCCGCCGGACTACCCTCTGTCTACCTGCCTAGTAGGGGCACCTAACTGTTTTTATTCTGAGTGTTTATTGAGTGAACGCCGATATTTAGCAATATCAAAAAGTATTAGGGAGGTAAGTATCAACTCTCTCGTGAAAAAAGAAATCCTTGATTTCGTTTAATCTGCATTAAGTATGTATCCTTTTTGAATTTTAAGATGTATTAAGAAGGACTATTTTTTTGTTAACTTTTCTTCCTACAGAAGACTCTGAGCTTATATCATCTCGTTTTGCTATGAATACAGTATCTAGCATGTCATTTCACGATTCATTTCCTTTTATCCCTCATTTCAAGGTGGGTGGGTGACTGGGAGATTACTACGCTAGTGGCCACTCATTACACACCAGATACTTTTCTCGATGTCATATAAAAGAAGATCTCGTGAAACACAAATGAGGCTAGAGTCATATTATACTTGTCTAGGTAAAGCTTACAATTCAGAATTCTTACTAGCCCACTGGGCAGATTAATCTGCAATTAGTAAAAGTTTACTCAGAAAAATGTCTCGTAGCCATATGCTCCGTATGGTGGAAAAATCTACCCCAAATGAGGTTCATTAAGTTTTATCAGAGACCTTGGGACTGACCCAAAGCTGGGTTCATTTGGCTCTAAAATATAAGCACATCCGTGCTCGTTAGGTATTTTTTCTTAGGCTACAAAAGAATTCCTTCTATTTGTCTGTCCATCTTTTGTTTCCCAAAAGGATTGCTTCTTAAATGTAATTATTAAATGAAGTTGGTCAACTGTAAAACTTGTTAAAAATGGTTTTACAATCTGTGACAGTTTACAACAATACAGTTTTCAAAATACACAGCAGTTAGTATTCTTGGTGAATGGAATTTAGTTCGATGAACTAAACTGCTAATGACCACAACCTTGAGCATCATCTAACAATGATGGAGGGGATGGATAATAATGGTAAATATTGCCCCCATAGCCACGTTATATGGCATCATTAATACCATTCCTAGCCTGGCTCCCCAGGAGACCAGGAAATCTGCTGGCAGCCGTAACAATTTAATAGTCAAGCTGGCCAAATCCTGTCTTAGCAGTGGTCCTGAGGAATGGACATTTGCAGGTCGAGATTATTTTCGAAAATTTACCACTGGAATGCCTGGCTCGATAACCGAGCCAGTCATTCCAGTGGTTAATTTTCACAAGCAGTCTTCTTTTGACCTGCAAATAGACATTCAGTTAGCAAATATTTTCATTTTCTTGACCATATGCTTATTGTGTATATGTATAACTGAAGCTGTGAAATATTCCACAAGAGTGGTGTATAGGCAGGCTACAGTCTTCATGATCATACATGCTCATGCATGATCAGTAATGAGTGCGTTGAAAGTGTCACTCAAGCATCTGACATCGTAATTAAGTATGCCACATGCTGCCTGACGTCGAAATCAAAATTACATAACTCCATCACGAAAACCGAAGTTTGTCACAAAAGTGTACAAATTATATCTGATGAAGTTACAATTTAATAAACATTCTGTCGAATATTTTGAAACTATTTGAATAGGCGCTGTTGCTGCATCAGCAAATTATTTTTAAATATTCAACAAATTGCATGTATGATTACTTTGAAACTTGGATGCTGTGAATTCAGGGTTTAAACTAAACAAATCAATTCCAACACACATACAAAGTGGGCGGGGCTTAGCTAGATATGGGCGGGGCATAACTAAAAATGGATCCATGTATTATATCAACGGGTATATAGTAATCACTTTGTCCATCCTGCCATCTGTCAATGCATCTGTATTCATCTGTGATTTTTTGTCCAGTCCAAAGTTTCAATAATCTTTCACATTCAGTTGTCAAACTTGTTGTATTGATGCATTATAGCATAAAGGTAGGTCAGCAGCATCTCTTCACGGTTCAGTGAAGATCATAGCGGTCTTGTTGTAGTTTCAAGAGTATGGAGTAACCAAACCTGATGGATGCGTTGTAGCAAAACCTACTGGATACATTATAGAATAAAGGTGTGTCACTCATGTTTTATCAAAGATACATCAGGGTGAAATAATTTTCGCATCATAGAAATCTTTTACCTATGCTCTAATTATGCAAGCTGAACATAGACTTCTGTAAATAACTTTCTTGATTAACTCTTTCATGGTCAAATTTGATCAACAAAATTTCAATTTTCTCTTAGAAAATATCCATATTGCACGCCAAGAGAAGACCATTTTTGAAATCTTACCATTGGAGTGACTGGCTCTATTGTCGAGCCAGTCATTCCAGTCATAAGCTTTCAAAAATCGTCCTCTCTGCCTGCTAAATAGACATTTCCCAGGAACACGGCAAAGGCTAGTTTTGACCGGCTTGACCAGTAAAGGGTTGAAGCTATAGAAAGAAAGCAAGTTTCCTGATAGCAGCGCAATAAGGCTTCTGTTTGTTTCTTTCTGTTACAGATCTTAGACCCGGCCAAAAGAGCAGCAAATAGGTCGAAATTTGGTGATGATTCTGGAACCTAGTCACTGTGTTGAAGGATTAAATGTGATGTTTATCCAGAGATATTGTTAAGTCATAAGAATTATACCAATGATGATTTGTTTTTATTCTGGTTTTACCATTTTAACCTCTGCCAACAATTTAACCCTTTAACCCTCAAATTTATTCAAGAAAATCTAAATTTTCTAATAGAAAATGTCCATTTGTAGACAAAGAAAAGAGAATTTTTGAAAATTTACCACTGGAATGACTAGCTCGGTTACCGAGCCAGTAATTCCAGTTGTAAACTTTCTAAAATTGTCTTCTCATGGCCTGCAAATAGACATTACTCAAGACCATGTCAGAAGTTGTTTTGGCTGGTATGAGTGTTCAAGGGTTATGGTATAATTGATTTTATTTTGGTGGCTGATGACAGAATCTTAATTATCCTTAGACATATAGCAAGCACTCTGTACCATTGGCGCTGAGATCATCAATGTCACACAGATTTTGTTGCACCATGTTTTCATCAATTTTATGAGATTGTTATACTAAGTAGTACTATGTTTTCGGCCCATTCATCCGTCACGAAAATCTTGTCGGCGCATCTCCTACAGTTTGAGAGTTAATTGTTTCTTCTTCTTCTTTTCGTTCGCTGATCATACCGCCAGTCCTGTAAGTGACTATCGACATGATCATAAGCGTTAAGTGCGTGGATCCATGGTTTATTAGAGTGCGCCGTGCGGCCTGGAACCTCCGTCTTCAGCACTCGAGGTTTCTGTCAGGGTTACCTCACCCTTACTTCCTTTAGTCGCCTCTTACGACACGCAGAGGATACGGAAGGTGTATTCTAAGCCCCACCTACAGGGCAAGTTAATTGTTTGAAACTCGACATGATGTTTGTACACCACCCAAAGATGTGCCTAATGGTACATTTTTTACATACCCCTATCCCGTCTGTCCATATGTACATACATATATATCTTCCCTGAAAATTTTGTCGCTGCAACTCCTACTGTTTGAAAGAGAACTGAATCAAACTTGACAGGATAATTGTGCACCATCCAAAGATGTGTCTAAAGTTCAAATATTTTTCATCAGTCCATCCCGTATGTTCATATGTATGCCCATCCACGAAGGTCTTGTCACTACATTACTCCTCCTGCAGTTTGAAAGATAATAGACCTTTCCACTCTAGCCATCCATCATATGACGTCATAATCAACTACGTGACGTGTAGAATGACATCATAATTGAATGATGTAGATAAGTACTTCACGAATGCATAATTGAATCCCCACTATGCGGTGTTGTGCGAGTTGTATGGCTTTACTATTTAATCAAGATTCTTTTGAATATTTTGAAACCAATTTGACTGTGCGCTGTTGCTGCCATAGTCAAATAAGTTTCAAAATATTTAACAGCTTATCTGTATAGTTTTCTGGAAATTGATAGTCAGTGAGTTCAGGGATCGATCGATCCCAACACAAGCGAGGTGTGGGTGGAACTTAGCTAGAGGTGTGCATGGCTTAGCAAAAACTGGAAAAGTCTATTGGATGAAACTTGACAGGATGATTGTACACCACCCAAAGATATGGCTAATGTTAAAAGCTTTTGAATCACTCATATATGAATGATTTACATTAACTTTTGCTGTATGAATGGTATGTGTTAATGTTAGCCTCAACCTGACTTTCTTTTATTGCACAACTGATAACATAACATTATACCAGAATATCACTAGAGGGTTATATAGTTGAATAACTGTGGGGTACAGGTTTGAACTGGCAAAATAACTATGGTTACAGGTTTGACCTGGCAACACACAACAGTCAATCATCAACTAACTATAAATTTCTCAGATCCTCGATTGTGCAAAGAGATTGCGATCATTTCCCACTATGCCTCGCCCATTTCTAGCTAAGCTCCACCCACTCTGGAATAGATTTTAACAGTTTGAACCCTGCAGTCCCAGTCTCCATTTTCAAGGTAACTATGGATGTAAACAGCTGAATACTTTGAAACTCATTTAATTGAGAGCTGTTCCTGCCTGTAGTCTTATCTTGGCTTGCAAATGGACTTTCACTAAAGCACAAATCACAATTTTCTTTTTCACAATATTTAGTTTTTAGCTCACCTAGCCTGAAAGGCTAAGTGAGCTTATTATGTGGTGACCATCTGTTTGTCTATCCGTGATCTGTCCATCAACATTTTATTTAAACGACTTCTCAGGAGCCACTGGGCTGATTCCAATTATATTTGACAGGACGCATCCTTAATGCATAGTGATCCAATTTTGTTCAAACGAAGCCAATCGGCGAATTTGGCCGGCTTGGATTTTGACTGATTTTAGAAATGTCTTTAAAATCTCCTCCGAAACCGCTTGAGGATCGAATCAAAACTCATGCGACATCATCGAGGGCAACATGTGAACCAAGTTTGTTCCAGGGAACCTGATTGTCCACATTCTAAGGCAGACATCTTTGGTGACCTACTTTTTGCAAAAAACACTTCTCCAGAACCGTTGAATGGATTGGGTCAAAATTTACGAGATACGATTGGGGACTAAGGGCCATTAACGTATTAAAGTTGATAAATAAAAAACATAGGCGTCATGAACCAATCAAAATGTATCCTGTTTGTTGGCCATATCGGATTTTTTTATTCAATGGATTTTGAAGCCAAAATTAGTTTTATGTGAGTTTTTAGCTGTGCTGATTTCAAATTTGCCACTTCTGAAACTGTCCGATAAACTGTTTGATGGCCATTTAGGATCATTTTCCCGCCAAAACCTCCCATACTAAGGCAATAGAAAATTTTTAATGTTTTCTCGAGGACCACTGGGCCGATTTCAATTATATTTAATTATACAATAATAATAATTATATTTGGCACACGGTATCGTTATGGCATGGGGATGCAAATTTGTTTGGCCCATTTGGTTAATAGCTATCTTGGATTTTGGCCGATTTTTAGAAATGTCTTTAAACATCTCCGAAATCGCTTGGGTGTCTGTTTGTCTGTGCTTGTAGAAATTAGTTGGATGACAATGAGGGTACAAGGCCAAGCCCACTGATCTCTAGTGTTTAACAGAACTGAGGAGGAAAGCTGAGACATTTGATTCGATGGAATTCTCGTTACATCATTTTGATCAACGTGGTTATATTGGAACTGTTGTCTTAGACATACGCAGAATTACGTTATTTTTAAACAGTTGAATAAGTTAATTAATGTCTTGTAATTTATTTTAAAATTGATGTAAATGATGAAATTTAAAAAGGATAAATGGAGATTCACTAAGTAAAGATTTAGACGTTCTTGCATGACCAATCTTGATCTTTAACCCTTTAATTGTGAAATATTCTCAAGAAAATTAGAATATTTGCTTATTGAATGACCATTTGCAGGCCAAGAGAAGACTATTTTTGACAATTTACCACTGGAATGACTGGCTCGGTTATCGAGCCAGACATTCCAGTGGTAAATTTTCAAAAATGTTCTTTTGGCCTGCAAATGGACATTCCTCAAGACATCTACAAAGGCCGGTTTTGACCGGCTTGACCATTAAAAGGTTAAACTATTAAGTAATCCGGGTTCCAGTACTATATTTAGCATTAACCTGCATATTTTCTTAGGACATTGCACCAGCTCCTATCCCATCTTCAGAACAATTAAGTACTTCTACTCCCCCGTTGAATCATGTTAGTCTATGACAAGGAACGAGCACAGTGTTTTCACTGATGACTGAAATATGCCTGTAACGAGAATTGAAGGAATTTATCCAATTGGCCATTGATCAAAAATCTGTATGGAAGCTTAAATTACCAACACAAAGCATTTTTTACTATTATGCATAGTTTTCATGTGTTTAATGGTCAGGCCGGACAAAAACATCTTCTGCCATGGTTTTCAGAAATGTCTATTTGCAGGTCAAGAGAAGACAATTCTGGAAAATTTACAACTGGTATGACTGGCTCGATAACCAAGTCTGCCTTTTAATTGGTACGTTTTTCCAAAATAGCCTTCTTGGCCAGCAAATGTGCATTTACTAAGCAAACATTTAGATTTTCTTGACTAGGCTTGGCAGGGTAAGGATTAAACTACAGTCAAACTCAGCCAGGACCAGTTAACCCTTTGTACATTAGTGAGCAAAAACCTTCAGTCGTTACCTTTGTTTTGGAAAATTAGCTTCTCTCATTGATTATGTGTGTTTTACGATCAACTAAATAGCGTATGAATGAAATGAAGGTTTGGTGCTATTTTTGATGATCTATCCCCCATTTATGGAGTTCATTTTGAATACAGCAAAATATTTCATGACAACCCTGCACAAAACCGGCCTTTGCAGTATTAAATTTTCAAAATTAGTCCTCTTAGTGGACCGCAAATGTGGGCAATCAATAAGCAAAGATTAAGATTTTCTGGACCAAATGTGGTCATTAACGGGATAATTGTCAGCATTTAATTATTATGTAACTATGTACATTTATATATATACAGACATGAATACATCAGTGTTGTATGATAATTATTAATAATGATATATTGTAATTAATATATTTTTAATCGTTTTACAATAAAATATAATGATGAATAAGTAAGCTTGTTGATTTCTATTAGAAAGTGTAAACTAGAATGCACAGTCGATGGCATGCCATTGCAAATCTCCACGCTTTTGGCAATTTTTACTTTCTACCCCCACCCTACCCTACTCCACCCCACTCAATGCCATTGTTATTAATTGACAATAAAATATGTTTAAAGCAAAAAAACCCACCCCAGTGGTGGACCCTGAAGTAAAAGCGTCTTGCAGTCTGAAATCATATGGGTAACTCGCATAACAAATTTGATTGAATTCCACCAAACAGTTTCGGAGGAGATAGCCATTTTTTGAAAACGCGGGAAAGTTGTAGAAGCAACACCAGTAGGGACATTTAAACCCTTTATTTCACATTTTCAACACTACCATAGAGGAAAACTGTTGAATATTTTGAAATTAATTTGACTGGAAGTCGTTGCTGCCTTAGGCAGCAACGTCTTCCCGTCAAATAAATTTCAAAATATTCAACAGTATAAGTTCTCTATCATACAGAATATCCTTTTTCATGGATTTGTCGGTGAACGGGTTAAAGCAAGGCTGTGTAGGTACTGGAATACGTGTGATGTTCTTTGGGTACAAAGCTGTCCTAACCGGAATCCATATACAGTACTGCTCAGAGGACATGCGATAACAGGGGCATAAAGCCTGCTGTCAAAAGACAGCCTAAGTATATATTGTAGATCTTATGTTCTATAAAATAATCTTTATCCCTATAATGGTAAAATTCTGTCAAGAAAATTTCAATTTTCCTAGAAAATGCCAATCTGCAGACAAGAAAAGAGCATTTTTCACAATTTACCACTATAGTGATTGGGTTGATTATTGAGTTAGTCGTTGACCATTGGTAACTTTACAAAAGCTCTTTTTACCTTGTCTGTGAATGGACATTTATCAATACCTCTGTAGAAATCATTTTGGGTCGCTTGACCATTTACAGCTTCATAATCAATAGAAATTTAAGGCGTATAATGAAAGCTTAAATGTTCTATCCATTCAGACAATTTAAATCCCACTTCAGGACCGATGTGTCTTCATAGAACAAATGACTGTGGTTTTCGCCGGGTGGTCTTTTGATCACCTTTCTTATTTCTTTCCTTGCTGAATTTCCACTTTCAAATTCAAAGAAATCATACACAGGTATGTCTTTTTCCACACAAGTAAGCTGTTAAAGTTCTCATCTATTCATAAAAGATGCATATCCTAGCTAGGAAATATAGAACTACTATAATTGAACTATGCTATGCACTTCTTTGCATTTACCGTGGGAGCCAGCAGAAGAATGACTCACATTAGCATTACAAGAATGGTTTTATACGAACAATCGCGCACTGATGAAGACAATAGAAGCCGAAATAATGGGTCTGCAAAAATCTATCTGAAATGGTGGCTGCAGTCCTAGGTAGTTAAAGTTTCCATAAAGTAAAAAATAGTCCTAAATTTAGCTAGGATGTGTATCTTTTATGAATAGATGAGAACTTTAAGGATTCACAAACTTTCTTGACTGTAAGCTATTGCCACCCTTCAGTCAGCGACAACTTCCAGTCGAATTAGTTTTAAAATACTAAAACCGGAATTTGTCATATTTCGTTTGTCAGCTTCAAATGGTCAGTAATGACATTTGAATTATTTACATATTTGAAGGGGAGCCAAAGAATTCATCTGTAAGCACATTCACTCTTGTTTGGGAACATATACACTGTTTTATTTTGTCTGTATTCCTGGGATATATACATCACAGCTCCGCTCCAGCCATTATGACATTCATGGGCAAGTTTCTAGGTTAATATGAACTTCATTGTTATCTTGATGCTTGTATAGGAAAAAGTATGGTCTATGGGTCACTTGTTGCATCAGAAGGTTTGTTTTTTTATTGGAGCTGTTTACTGATGTTATTCAATAATCCCTACATTCTGCTTTTGATGTTTGATATACTTATAGGCAGTGCATTGCTGCAATCTGCATCGTTATAAGTTATTTTGTCTATTGGCCATTATTTCTCAACAATGTCAGTTTGCGTAGCATCACGCAACACCATGCCCCTTACTGAATAGAGGTATAAAATGAACCATGACGAGTGTGTTTTGGCAGAGGTTCAGTATCCTTACATGTAGACAAGGGATATATCACACTTTTTTCATTCTTGATTTGATTCATTGGTTTGGCTAACATCTACTGCAATAGCATTTTCGAGGTAATAAAGTCCATTAGTTGTCTCATATGTTATTACAAGATCACTAGTGCTGAAGTAGGGTAATGGCTAAACATACAAGCAATTTAGCTTACAGCATCTCTGCTAGTTTATTCCAGAACTATAACCCCAATATCACTGGCAATCCCCTTGTTTACATATGCTGGAAAACACGATAATAAATAAATTATATAGACTGACAAGACATCAGAGAGAATATCTACCCAAACGTAATGTGCAGTCTGGAACTTTCCCTAGACATAGGACTTTGCTATGAGACATTGTCTAGCAAACTTGTTGCCCAGCTGGATAAACACTAATTATGACCTTCTAAGTAAGAGTAATGTCTGTTTACTAATCATAGTCGATAGTGACAACAAAAAATTGCACTGATGTGTTCCCTAGTAGCCCCTACACAAACAAACCAAAACATCATTTTAGTATCATTAATAGAAACTTCAGTAATAAATAATAATTTTTAGTTTATAAACTTTGATATAAACCCCATGTTTTATTCATTACACTCTTTTATTGTGTGTATGGTAAGGTTGTCGTTAACTCTTACCTCTCTGATGTCAATATTCTATCTTTTACTGTGTCAATATCAAAGAAACTGGCATATATTTTTCAACAATTTTGGCGGAAGATGTTGCTGTCTACGACAGCACCATCTCCCACCAAATTTGCTGAAAAATGAACACCAGTTCATCTTTTAATTTAATATGAAGATTTTAAATTTTGACATCAGAGTAGTAAGATTTAACCTGATACACATCATGTGGAAAAATAAATTGCAATTTATTGGCTGTGAAAATACACCACTATTCAAATTATTTTCAAACCAACTTCTCGTTGCATACAACTTGTTACTGCCCAGTAATGAAACCATTTTCAACCAACTCCTGTATAAAATTGAGCTTAAGATATACAGATGCACATGCGTCATTCATTTGAGTTATGAAAATGAAGTTGTACGTTCGATTAACAGAGTTATGGCCCTTTTTATATTTTGAACAAATTGAAAACTGTCGATACATATGGAAAACATGTGTGGCATGTAAGACCATTCATTTATAGTGGCCTGGTTTGTTGATAAACTTGTTGATATTAACCATTTAACTCACAATTTTATTTGAGAAAATTTAAATCCCAGAACAAGACTATTTTTGGAAATTTACCACTGGAATGACTTGACTGGCTCTGTTATCGAGCCAGTCATTTCAGTGGTAAATTTTTTTAAATAGTCTTCTCTTGGGCATCTTGGGTTTTCCCGATAAATGGGAATTCTTATAAAATGTGACTCCTCATTAATCGCGTGGGCAATCTCAGCCAATTTTGGCTGGAAGGATCCTGTTGGTGTAGCCTCTAGAAATTCTATTCTGAATTTCGATAGGTCAATGTTTTGGCAACAATCTCTGATTTTCTGAAAGTTTTCCGGAACCATTTAAAAACGGTACCCCTTCAATCAATAACCTGATTTCAACAAAACTTGGGTGGCACGATCCTATAACGGTAGGCTCCAACATATTAAAACGTGAGTCTTGATTGGTCAGTTTTTTTGGTGGGCATCTTGAATTTTCCGAAAAAAATCATCCATCATGTCGATTTAAATGCAAATAGTTTAAATGCCAATGGTCCAGGTGAGTTCCCTAGGCCCTTGGGCCACTTGTATACTTATACAATATACTCTTACACAGATGAGCGCATGTGTGCATAGGAATACACACATGGACACACGCACACGCACACAAGATAACATCCATGAATTAAAGATTCAAGATTCAAAATTATTTATTTTCATATAACACAGATTTTACATTTACACAACAGGCAGTCCACCAAAGGCTGAGCCTATACAGCGGTGGACCCCTTACGTTTAACATATAATAAACATAATTCAGTGATAGTTGGATCATGGGTGAAGATAATATAATATTTACATGTATACATTTAAGACAATAGACAATTAACACACGCAAGCAAGCACGCACACACGCACGCACACACACACACACACATACACACACACACACACACACACACATGGGAATGGGGAAAACACATGCATGTCTTGTTTACAATATTATTATTATTATTATACACCGCCAACAAATTTGGCGGGGTATTATGTAATGGCGCCGTCCGTCCGGGCAGGCAGGTGGTCGGGCGGCAGAGTGGCTTCCGGATGATAACTCTGTTACCGTTTGTCGGATCGCATTGGAACTTCATAGGGTGGTGGGACTAGGCCTGCGGAAGAAACCTATCGAAATTGACGATGATCCAAAATCCAAGATGGCCACCAGCCACCGGCGGCCATCTTGAAAATTGGTTTCCTGATGATAACTCCGTTACCATTTGTCGGATCGCAATGAAACTTCATAGGGTGGTTGGACTACATCTGGGGAAGAAACCTATCGAAATCGACGATGATCCGAAATCCAAGATGGCTGCCAGCCACCGGCATCCATCTTGAAAATTGGTTTCCGGATGATAACTACGTTACCGTTTATCGGATCGCTTTGAAACTTCTTGGAGTGGTTAGACTAGATCTGGGGAAGAAACCTATCTAGATTGACAATGATCCGAAATCCAAGATGGCCGCCAGCCACCGGTGGCCATCTTGAAAATTGGTTTCCGGATGATAACTCCGTTACTGTTTATCGGATCGCTTTGAAACTTCATAGAGTGGTTGGACTAGGTCTGAGGAAGAAACTTATCGAAATCGACACTAATCCAAAATCCAAGATGGCTGCCAGCCACAGGCTGCCATCTTGAAAGTTGGTTTCTGGATGATATCTCTGTTACCATTTATCGGATCACTTCCTGGGGTCGTTGGAATATGTCTGGTGAAGAAACCCATTGTTGAGATTTACGATAATCCAAAATCCAATATGGCCACCAGTCAGCGGCAGCCATCTTGAAAATTGGTTTCCGGACGATACCTCCTTGACCGTTTAGCGGATCGCTTTGACACTTAATAAGGATTACTGATCTGAGGATGAAATAAATATTTTCTGATAGCTGTCATTTATTACATTGTCATCATGGCGGGGTATTATGCGCCGTTTGCGGAGCTCTTGTTATTATTGTCATATATAACAATACGGCCTAATTTGTATCAACATTTCTTGGTGCATTATTATTATTATTATTATTATTATTATTATTATTATTATTATTATTGTCATATATAACAATATGGCCTAATTTGTAACAACATTTCTTGGTGCATTATTATTATTATTATTATTATTATTATTATTATTATTATTATACACAACTGCATCATCCACATGAACAATTACGGATGCATTATTATTATTGCAGATGTGTATTTTACATTCTAGTTGTTATCCTGGCAACTGGGTACATACTTGTTTTTGTACTGCCATGGTGGTGACTTCTGCATTCATGTCATCGGTTTGGATTTTTAGTATCTTTCTAAGATTATGTTTTTAATATTTTGTTTAAAAGAGCTTTGTGTAAGAATTTGTGTGCGTATATTTATATCTGTGTTGTTCCAGAGTTGTATTGCTTGGTGGGATGGTTTTTGTGTAGCTGTCATTGTTCTGTAATAGGTTTGGTGTAAGTTATTCTTAGTTCGTGTGTTGTGCGAGTGTATATCGGAGTTGTTCCTAAAAAGGTTTGATAATGAGGAGGGTAGATTGCCATTATGGTAGTCCCTTAAGATAGTGTATAGTTGGACAGTTCCAATATCTTCAAGTTTTAGCATTTTTTTTTCGGTTTTAAAGACATCCTGGCCCTCTGCTGGCCGTGCGAATAATTTGATTGCCTGCTTTTGTAGTGATTTTAGATGTGCTAGTTTAGTTTTATGCGTGTTAGTCCATATTACATTGCAATATGTGATATGTGGAAGGATCAGTGTACAATATAGAGTTTTTAGAATATATGGGGGGAAGATATGGCTTAAGTCTGCGCATGATACCAATGTTCTTTGCTACCTTGGATCTCACTATTTCTATATGCTTCTCCCAGGTTAAGCTTTTATCCCGATAGACGCCGAGAAATTTGACATATTGTGCTTCGTGAATTTCTTGATTATCTACATGCAATTTGGGGAGAGCTATTTTTTTTTAATTTTTAGATTTTGTGAAAAGTATATAGTTAGTTTTATTGTACATGATAATGCATTGTCTAAATCATTAATAATGGATGAATCCACTTTTTATACGCCCTCATAAGCGGTGTCGTATTATGTGATGGTGCTCACCGTCCGTGCACCCGTCTGATTTCTTGCCCGGAGCAGATGTCGAAGAGATTTGAATCTACACTCACAATTTTTTTCCAGCAACTGTGTTAGGGATAGACTAAGTGTCATGATTTAGTTTCGGAAAAATTTGGCCATATTCGCCAGAGTTATCTCCCTTGAAACGCTAAAATTTGTCAAAACTATTGTCTGGTCCAGATCTCGAAGAGTTTTGAACCTACACTCACAATTTTGTGTTCAGCAAATGTTTTAGGGATAGAAGAAGTGTCATTTATCAAAGACAAACTGTTCACATTTAGCATTCCTCAAACAAATATGCCTGCAGGCATATGTTTAGTTTCACTAAAACTCTTGTTAGCTATGCCCCGCCCATCTCTAGCTAAGCTCCACCCAAGCTTTGCAGGTGTTGGGATAGATAGATCCATGTACTTCCTAAGTTTCAATTTCCAGAAAACTATACAGGTAAGCTGTTAACTATTTTGAAACTAATTTGACGATGATGTTGCTGCCCAGGCAAATTATTTTCAAAATATTCAACAGGTTTATTAAATAGTAAAAACATACAATTCGCACAACTTGACGGACTATTATGAAGAACTTAATTATGTCTTTCATGGCGTAATTGATTATGTTGTCAGCCTACATGTGACCTCCAAAAATTTGACCAAGCGGTAAGACACTATATAGCCCTCTCTGTCGAGACACAGTTGGATTCATTGGACAAGAATGAGTCGGCCATTAGTCGCTTGACAGATATCCTTAAGAATGCTACAGAAAAGTCTGTACCCCATCAAGATCACCTTTACCAACAGGAACCTCAAATCAATTCCTGAAAGCATTCTACTTCTGCACAAAGAATCGAAAGCAGCATTTTTAGATGGAAAGAAGCTGGCAGGCCAAGTAACTCGCCACTTTTAGATGATGTCAGATGTCTCACGAAAGAAGTCTGCAAAGACTAATGACAGGCAAATACGATGGGACACAACAGGTTGTACATCCAGATATAAGATGCTAATTCTGGACCAACTTTTCTTCAAACTACTAAATCGCCAGAGAAATAGACAAGCGAGAGTCACCGGGGAGCTGATCATCGATGGACAGAACTTCATGTCTACTGAGCATATTAGGGAAGCATGGGCAGGCGATAATCCTGACTTCAGTGATGCATATAAAGCCCAGGTCTAGAATAAGATCAACATAAGAGACATAGCTCCACCAACCAGGTCATCGTGAGGCCTGTATTCCCAGAGGAGATACACAGGGTGCTTCCAAGAAACTACATACACCAAAAGCAGCAGACAAATATGGAATTGCGTCGGAACATTTGAGTCATGCTATTAAACCAGAGTTGCTGATCCTAAGTAATATATTCAACGCCACACTCAATCTTCAGAGAATCTCTCAAGCTTTCAAAGGCGGGCATTCTTACTGCAATTTTGAAGACGGATGACAAACGTAACTAGATTGCTCGGTCGATGTTACGTCATTGCAAATCCCCACATTCACTGCTTTGAACTTTTGACCCCCACAACCCACCCCAGGGGTGGAGCCAAATGTAAATGTCCTTTGGCATTCCGCAATCATATGGGTAGCTGACATATTAAATTTGGATGAATTACATCCAACTAGTAGAGGAGTTGCATTACAATCAATTTCATGACCTTTTGACACTATCGCCCCCCCCCACCCCACACACGGGGGGCGTGGCCAAGGGTAAATGTGTTCATCCACACCACGTTGATATGGTAACTCGCATACTAAATTTGGGTAAATTTCGTCCAATGGTTTCGGAGGAGTTGCATTACAATCAATTTCTTAATCTTTTGACACCCCCCCCCCACCCCACCCAAAGGGGATGGGGGCGGAGCCAAACGTAATTGGCCTCATGCATTCCACAATGATATGGGTAACTCATATATCAAGTTTGGTTGAATTCCGTCTAATGGTTTCGGAGGAATTGCGTTACAAGTGATTTGACCTTTTGAACCGCCCCCTGGTGACAGAGCCAAATGTAAATGTGCCCGTGCACTCCACACTCATATGGGTAACACACATGGCAAATATGGTTGAATTCCGTCCAATGGTTTCGGAGGCGATGCGTTACAATCGGTTTCCCGCACAAACAGATACACATGCACGCACACACACAAATACATGTGTTGCATGACATAATCCCTACTTTTCTTTGAAAAACGTAGGGATAATAAGGTACCCGATAACTATAGAGGCATAATGGTTTGCTCATCTATCGGTAAACTTGAGATCGTGGACGAGAACAACATCCTCCATCCAAACCAACATGGCTTTTGAAATAGATCCTGCAAAACTCACCTCATTCTAACGACTCATGACCTTGCAAAATCCCTGACCCAATGCCAGGAAGTAGATATGGCAGCACTTGACTTTGCGAAGGCATTCGCATGTTCCACACCAATGACTGCTTCAAATTGCATCATATGACATACAAGGTAACATCCTTGGCTGGATACGATCATTCCTAGAGGACAGAGAACAAAAGGTCATCATAGAAGGTTCTTGCTCAGACACAAGTAAACTATTATCAATGCCAACACATACTACAAGCTGATCTATACACCCTTATGGAATGGACAGAGAGATGGCAGATGACGTTCAATATGTCAAAATACAACATCGTGAAGGTTACCCAGCGAAGATCGACCCTCACCACACTACACAATGGGAGGCGAATGGCTAGAAGACAAAAAGTCAACACCGTACCTTGGTGTGAAGCTAACAAACAACTTGAAATGGTATAACTACATATCAAAATCAACATCAGCAGCACATAGAGTACTCGGTATCATTTATCAGACCCAAGCTGTAATACACATCTACAGTGTGGTATCTACCAACAAATGACTTCAAAACTCAGAAGCAGTACAGCGAAAGGCTGCGAGGTTCATCTTAGGCCGCCCAGTATACTGATACCCAAGAGAGAGTGTTTTGGCTATGATAGAACAGCTGGAATAGGAAAGCCTGGAACAACGGCGATGAAAGACGAATCCTGTCCTCATGTATAAGATTCTACATGGTGAGGTAGCTATGCCAGCAGAATATCACCCTCGGTGGGTGAACGTAAGCACCACCAGGCGTAGCCATCCATGGAAGCTACAGCTATAACAACCACCTGTCAGCTAGTTCAGTCTTCCCGCAAACCATCGGAACGTGGAATAACCTGCCAGAGACATAATCACTCCTCTGGATGTAAAGAAGTTCAAGACCTACATCCGTCAGACGACGATCTAACATAGCTGATCAGACATGTGTAAATACTGTCGAGATCATCACGTCAATACTTCAATATTGTATATCAATTGCATTTTATCAACCCAGCCATGTTCACGAGGCCCGCAACTAAGCATGATGTTCAATAGAATTGTGCCTAGTATTCACACAGATACAGATCCTTGTCGACAGAATGATGCCCTTTCTAGATCGTGCTCAAGTCAACTCCAGTGGTGAGTTACAGAGAAGTTTAGCTATCTTCATTTGCTGTCACGATCCCAGAATTCCAAGATGTTGAGGATGATCTCTTCATAACTATGAATGTCCAGAAGGTCTTTGATGAGGTCTGGGATACACAGTCTCCTCGTGGAGTTATATAAGCTGGATATCCACTCCAACTGTGGTGCATTTTCGATGAACAGTACAGAAGTTTGAGCGCTCAAGTCAAGTGGGAAGGCAGACTAGCCACACCCTTTAATATTCTTCAAGACACATGCCATGGAATATCATTCTGTCCAAGCAACTACAAGCCATTCAATAACAATTTTGCATTTGCGAAGTCTGGCCTCATATAGGTGGCATGTGTATAAACACCAACATGTGCAGATGATGTAGCATTTACGGGAAAATTTCATCATCCAGATGCTCAGCTTGCTCTGACAGCTATACAGAACTTTGTTGACTCAAGACGGTATACAATAGGAATGAAGAAGACTAATGCCGCCATATATCTGGCTAATGGTACCTTCACAGAGACACCTAGCATCTGCTATGAGACAGGAATTGACCCTATTTGAAGAGGCACCAACCGTGTATTCCTGACGAGCGCTTCCAGTAAACCTAATCAACGTACAGTTGAGAACATTGCCTTGGCCTGGGGAGCTGCCTATATTCCTTTTTGGAGCTGACTTCAATTGGAAAAATTGACTGAAACGAGTCGCGAATCGAAAGATACTCTATATTCATCCTTCCGCGACTCACTCATGGAGCAGAAATATGGAAGCTAACCGCTAAAGAAACTGAACCTATGGAAATGTGGGCAAGATCCCCTTTGCACCAACTACAGAGCCTTGCTCCGAATAGGCCTACAGCTAATCCAACAGTATATGACTCACTCAGTACTCTACCAGTAGTGGCCGAGATTCACAAGAAAGCTTTCATCCTACTAAGAAACTTAGTCGCTGACCCATCAGGTCGTGAATATACCATTGTGTCAAGACAACTTGCTGTGAAATCCACGTCCAGCAATACACGACCCACTTATGTTTAGAGGCTACTCCTGCAATACCAGCTGGCTTCATCATCCATCCAGCTTAATAATTGGTGCAAGTACCTACAACACAGCATGGAAGCGTAGAGTTCACGAGGCAGTCTGCAAGTTCTGGAAGAGCGAGATGTGGCATGCTGCATCATCCATGTCTTCACTGCGATTCATGTCAGCTGAGATGGTTAAACTGCATGGCTGTCCTGCTCCCGTGTGGTCTGAATCTGAGGAGACCATGCATGAAAATGAGAAGGCAACCATTAACGCAAAACTTCTAACCGGTACATTGCAACTCCAGACTGTATTCGCGAGACATGATACACAATGTCAGGTCACAGCAATGTTAGCTTTGCAACTTAAGTCAAGATGTGGCTCATTTCCTTACATCATGCACATCCCTATGGGCAACTCGGTAGGCCCACATACTCGCGCTTTATGACATAACCGGTAACACGCCAGACACAGTTCTCCTGAATCCTCTCCATCCAGATCTGCATTCTTCACTAGATGTCAACACGAGTACTATTCCATGTTTGGAACAGATTAGCATAGATTGGCTATTTGCCAGCCATAAAGAGAGGACGCGTCTATGCTTACAAGTTATGATGCTACAATACTTCCTGCTCATACTCACTGTATACATCTATTCCCTGTCGTTGTTTTACATATTGATGAACTTCCGTTAACTGTTACGTATTGCATGTTTTTGACAATATATTCCTTAATTTCGCATGTGCTGTATCTACGGACAATTACTCCAGAAGGAAGTGCATCATGAAGTGGGAGAGCGTACATGTAAAAGAAGAAGACGTAGTAGATTATGACGTCATATGATTGATTGAGAGATCGGGTTCCTCTATTCATTACGTATAAATTATCGAGAGAATACCACAGATGGCGACAATGCATTTGCACTTACGTATGGCATGTACAAGAGCTGGTGAGAGCTTTTATATGTCCTGCCATTTGGGGTCATTAGTTTTAACAGCTACTCTCCGTATCAATGTCGTGGTTCATTAACGACTCGGTTACTGAGACATTGTCTCAGTTTTGCTTAAACCTATCGTCATTGATATCCCAGTGTTTCAGTTTTAAAGTAACTATGCAGGCAAAATGTTGATTATATTTTTAACTAACAATATTGGGAGTTGTTCATGTCTAACACAGCTAACGCATTCAGCGGCTTTGTTTCAGAAATGTACATCAGCCTTTGTTCTTATTACCATATTTGTAATAATTAACCTTTTGTCCTCGGAGTTATATGGGTTAATTCACTCTGCTAAAAGCATACACAACGGCACATCATTGTCATTAATACTTCGATATTGAATATACAGTAGTGTTTCCGAGAATAACCTGAATAAATAACATTTTATTGTGTCCATAAATGTGCATCATGTGTGACCATTGTTTTACACTCCCGGATAATAAAGATAGGGGAAGATTACTTAGACATGAAATCAGCCAAATTAATCTGTTTTCAGTAGCTATGGTAAGCTCTCTGACGGTCAGCTGACGGATTGTGCCTCGTGAGTGTTAAGGTCACTCAGATAGTATCTATGAACATCCGTCAGTACACCAGTTTCCGGTCTATAAATGTGTCTCATAATGTGCCTAATATTCATGATGGCTGGCATTGCATCTGAATCAATTTCGAGAAGAATCGTCCCCGTATGCTCGTCTCCTTGATCCATCTAGTTTCAGAAATTTGTAATCAATCATTCAAAGTGAGTTATCGCTCATATCTTTAAATTGGAGGGGGGGGGGGGGGCATATTTGATTTCGCATCGGTATCTATCGTGATAGGGGTTCTCTGCATAACACACTCATTAAATTTCCAAAGCTTTGAATCAGTAGATCATAGTTATATCATGAAATCCGGGAGATATCTCATGGAAACGTGATGCTCACTGTGGCCGTATTTAATTTCGCATATAGAGCAATTTCAATAGGGATTCAATATAATATCCAATTACTTTCTAAATCTTTTACTCAGTTGGTCTGAGTGATTTAAAGATACATTACCTCCGAGATATAAATAGATTTGGAAATTTCAGTATTTTTGCTGTAATATAATGGTCCCGGTGTATTATTAGTAGGGGCCTATATACTAAATTTTATACATAAATTAAAATTTTCAAAAGATTTTCAAGATTTAAAAACTTTCTGGGGGATGACCCCAGGAGCCCCTTATTTGACTCTCGAATTTTTTCCATCCCAAAATTATTCAGTCAATGGGTCGGTCAGTCAGTCGGTCGGTCGGTCTGACTGCATGACCGACTGACTGACTGAGAAACATGGTGGTTTATTGATCATATACCCGTAGCTGAAAGTGTGGCGTGTGAAAGTATGTGAATAAGTATGGCGTTTATGGATGATGAACCCACAGCCTAATCCATTGATTAATAGCCTAATATTTCACAATGTAATGAAACGAAATAAATCTTAGAACATGATGCTTTCCTTCCCTTTAAATTATTATACATTTTTAATTTGTCAATTTGAATTAGAGACACATGTACATAATTCAACATCTTGGTTGGTTGGGTTTGTTTTATTGGCCGCGCACACCTCTATGTATTTGGGCCACTTCACTCGCAATAGAGGTACTTCCTCGAAGGGTTACGTAGCTTCCCCGAAGCTTATTAAAATCATCATCTATATGTTAAGATTTATTGCGTTTCATTACATTGAGGTGCACAATTTAAGCCTTTACAAGTATGCAATTTTATTTTAAGCGCTTTTGTGTGAATGTGCTCCTTTAAACCTTATCGGATGGACAGATCTGATAATGAACACGCTTCTATGGCAAGACATTACTCGGCCCATTCCACTAGAGATGCGGATTCACTGACTTTGTCAGAAAAAAGCCCCAAAACGTGATGAACGGCAAATGACGAAGAAGCTACGTCATACACATCCGCTTGAATAGACAGAATCCGTAGTAATTTACTATAAATCCTGTATCAGAATCCTTAAAACTAGAAATGTAATTTAGCCCATACAAAATGAACTAGCAAATATGACACATTATTTACGTTATAAAACTAGTTTGATGCAGATTTTTTAAGTAACTTAGCTAGATGTTGTCAATGCATTAATCAAAAATTGAGACATTGACTAGATTTTCTGTGAAAGCGGAGAACATAGAGATTTTAAGAAATATTATGTTGAGTATTTTGAAACAAATTTGACTGTGAGCTATTTTTATGTCAGCAACAGGTTCCAGCCGAATCAGTTTAAAAATATGCTACATCTTTCCTGTATAATTGTCCTGAGATTGAAACATAAACCTCTCAAGCAAGTTTCTCTTTGACACAGTCATCAGGATAAAAACGGCTTCTACAGTGGTCTTGAGAAATGTCAATTTGCAGACCAAGAGAAGAATATTTTTGAAAATGTACCATTGGAATGACTGGCTCGATAGCCTAGCCAGTCATTCCAGTGGTAAATTTTCAAAAATAGGCTCTTCTTGTTCTGCCCATTGACATTTTCCTAGAAAAAAATTGAAATTATTTTGAACAAGTTTACGGCTTACCGGGTAAATGGTTAAAGCTTACATAATACGTGGATAGCTTTTTTTTTCTTTTTCAATATGTGGATACCTCGATCAGTTCTTGTTTCACAATAAGGGTCAGCCTGGCTAACACTAATAAATACTGATATTTAGTGGAACAAGTGCTACTTGAATGTCCTAAGTGATAGCTCATCTACTGTACTCAACCTAACATGCCACAAATCATGCATTCACGCTTTAACCCTCGAGTTTGTTCAAGAAAATTTGGATTATCTCATAGAAAATGTCTAGTTTGTGGAAAATGTCTAGGGTGGGGTGGGGGTGGGGGGTGGGGCTGATGTACATTTCGTGCGATGGCGTATGTGCGCGTGTATGTATGTATTTTGCGCTATGCAGAAAAATATTGATTGGAATTGCTATAGTATAGAGCGAAGTATGTCCAATATTTCTGCGACCTTTATAGCTGGTCGTTTGTTTCACATACAACTTCTGAGATGCCTCAGAAAAGCATTCTTTCCACGACGGGCTGACACGAGCGCACTAGTATATGCCTGGGAAAATCACTTAGGTAATTTGTAGAGGAAACACGCCAATGCCAAAATCAGTTCTACAAGATTTTTGGTTCATAAAAAATAGAATAATTTGACAGCCGTGACCATCCATGTCATGCTGTTTCCCACCAGAAATGGAGGAAACACACTTCAAGCGCTTCTTTAAGAGAATAGAGATTTCAAACTTTTTGTGCCCCCATTGAAAAATATAACAATTTGACAGCCATCTGTCAGAAGCCCATGTCATGATATTCTCCTCCAGAAATAGGATATCAGCTGACTATGGCACGCTTAGACCGTACTACAGACCTGCGTCGCGCACTGCTTAGAAATGATAAACTGTACGTGAGTGCGTGCCTGCGTACATGTAGGCGGGGATTATAGTGAAACGTTTACAAGCGCGCATACATTGCAACTCTTTAAATAATAATTATGCGTCTTCACAGTATCGACTTACCTCAAAACAGCGCAGTCCGCTAAAGATGTAAATTGAACAGATTTACAGTACACATGATCTAATTTACAACCTACTAGATTATGTAGTTTTGAAGCTTGTGGATCAGTAATTTATTATTTTTTACACCGATGGGCCAATCATGCCTTTAATGTTTTTAAATGAGTATCATTTGTGGATTGGACCTGATGAACACGTCCACGGTAGAAATCTGGTAAAAATTCAATAACGTTTACGCCTACATTAAAGGATAACTAACCTTATCTCAAGATATCTATACAGATGATCTAATAGGCCACTCATAAAGTATGTATGGAATGTTAGGCTTTTTGTTATCCAGTCAAGGAAAGCTATTCAGGCTTTAGTAGCTAAATGTTGGTACATTTGACAATGTGGTATAAAAGCAACCAAACAGGTTAGCTGTTGAATATTTCGAAACTAATTTGACTGGAAGTTGTTGCTGCCTTAGGTATTTCTGCATTAGGCAGCAACAACTTCCAGTCAAATTAGTTTCAAAATATTCAATAAGATGATTATTACATAATAAAGAATGTAATGCATTGGTACTTACATGACGTCACACACTAGCGATAGAGGAAACAAAATGGCGGCGACCATTGCTCAACATTGACGCGATATTACAAAGCAGATAATTGTGATACAGATACGGAAATGTGACAGGATATGAATGATATAAGATCTATAATTCTTAATCTATCGATACAATTAGGCTCCCTTTAACATTGTATTATCATTGTTACGTAACTAACACATCTATCACAAAGTTAATCCGATAAACCTTACAAGAGAGAAATGACAAATTCCTTATGATGTAAGAAACAGCATGTTGAATATGTTGCAATTAATTTGACTTTAACATGTCCCAGTTAAATTAGTTACAAATTATTCACCAGCTTTCCTGCATAGTTATCTTAACCCTTTGATCATTGAATTCCCGGTATCTAAATTCCAGGGCAATTATATAGGTAAGCTGTTGAATATTTTAAAACGATGTTGCCAGAACGCTGGTGCTGCCATATGCAGCAACAGTTCCCATTCAAATTAGTTTTAAAACATTCAAGAGCAGTTACTAAATTGTAAACGAGTTATCGAATTTGGCTTTCGGTGTCAAAGGCTTAAAATTGAGACACTGACATTTCAAGGGGTAAAGGGTTAATGGAAAATAACGTATAACAAATTCCATCTTGGACTTTGCAGCACCTAATATAGACACTTCTGTACATTCCTAATGTCACTACGCAATGCAGAGTAAATAACATTCCAATTGTTAATCAACTGTAATGTTAGATTGTAGTACTTATAAAGCTGGCAGCGTCTGAACACCCATACCGCATGATGTCCAGGGCAACTATTTTATATCAATATTTGCTGATTGTTATTACGACTGGGAACAATTTCCGCGATGTATAATAGGAATAGCTCAGCCACACAGGTGCTATAAGAATAACGCACACGAGTTCATTAATCATAATTCTGATAATGATCAACGAACAGCTGTCATGTTAAGCCAACATTAATGGCGATGAAAATGTACACCTGAACATCCCTACATCAACAGGAGCACCGCCGTGATGAACATCTGCTACGGTTACTGCTGCTGCTGCTGCTGCTGCTGCTCTGAAAACTGCGGCTGTGGCTACTACTACTACTACTACTGCTGCTACTGCTGCTGCTGCTGCTGCTGCTGCTGCTGCTGCTGCTGCTGCTGCTGCTACTACTACTACTACTACTACTTCTACCACTACACAACACACAACATCTGAACATCAACCCAACGCATGTAAATCTAGACCACTCCTGATGGCTTTACATTGCAATCAAATTTCCTGGCTAAAGAGGGCATGGAAATGCACACCACAAGAATGACGAGTGAGTGGGTTAGTGGGTAGGATAATCTTTAAAAAGATATTTTAATACGCAAGGACGTCGTTTAAATGTGTGTAGGGCCTACGTGTTGTGGCTAGGGGTGATGTAATAGTAGATTCAATAATTACCGATGCCATGTGCATAACTTGAGATTGACAGAAGGCAGACACAGAGGGCAGAGATTGGAAAGATAGCGTCACACGCTCTTTCGTTCCAATCCAAACTCTGATTGGGTCGAAAGCACTCCTGTTCATGCTATATGTCGATCCCAACAGTTCCCGCGAGGCATGAAATGAAGTTGTTGTGTGATGCACGTTCCTTCTCCCTGGCGAATCTGGCTTGAAGGCGAAGTGTGTTAGTTTGCTGAAATGCACGCTGCGCTCTCTGAACCTCTTCCGGCCCTGTGGTTTGGGTTGCCTGGCTCTCCTGTATGGGTCAGAACTATTGAGAACTTACTGGCATAAAAGTATCATTTTATACTATGTGGGTACAGACACAACCAGATGCCCGGTAAGCGGTATTTTCTCACATCCCTTCTTTAATAACTCTAATAATGACCGTTTGGGTTTGCGACATCTTCTTGTTTCAGACTTTTTAAGTGATAAGAATCTTTTCCCCTTTTATGCTCTCCATCTTTTCTTTGTACGTGCTCTGGATACCAGGTTTTATCTCTGGATACTTCTTATATTACGGGAATGACGTCCAAAGATGGACAATGAAGATATCAATGCCGTACCCAGCAAACATTGTTTTCTTGCCCCGATGTGAATTTTGCTCGTTGGCCCAACGTAGTTTTGCTTGTTGACTTTGTATTGGCGCAACCCGTGATTTTGTTGGTCAAACGTTGGACTTACCTGTGGATGATTTATATAAAATTTGGTACGTTGGGCCAACGTTGGTTGGCTGATAGTAAGTTAGTTATGTTGGCCCCACTTAGACCTGTGGAAAACTACGTGGTACGCTAGACTAACGTAATCCCAACGAGCTAAACTATGTTGGGCCAACGGATAAACATACTTTGGCCAACGTAGCATTGTTTGCGGGGTAAGGTCTAAGACAGAGCTTTCTCATTCATTTCATCTCTATAGCACTTGGATTCTTAATTAGTGATATCCCCATAAGCCAGAAACGTCACTTAGATTGTGTGGCGTATGACGTCTAGAACAATTGCTTTCCATTTCCCCCAGATACAATCCAGTATAGATGATTGTATCATTGCAGCCTCCTGTTTCTGACGTGTAAGAATTTCGTCAGAAATCAGATCACCGATACTCATAAAAGAAATGTTATGGGGCCTATTGTAGCCTTTTTCATATTGAAAATACGGCTGCGAGTATCGGGCATCAGATTGATTGCAAAGCCCACCCGGAATTCCTCCTAATATTTTAACTTAACTTTTTTTAAACTTAATCGGAGGTCGTTGGTGATATATAATTTTCATGAGAGTCCTAATTAACATGATACCATGCCAAAAAGGAATAATACGTCCAGAGGCACACATAAATGAGGTTTTCGGTCTCTCAACTGAAGCCAGTATCCTGTATCCGCTTGGTGGTAGGTGGTTTCATCAAAACTGTATACTTTTTTCTGTTTCTCTTCTTTTGCACCAATCGTCTTAAATACTTTATGCTGTATCAAAACATACCTATATAGTATCATACATCCTATTCTTAGCAATCAATGCAGATTTGAAATGAAGTATATATAAATACATGTAGCTATTCAAAAGAGATTAAGAAAATCAGGGATTTCCACTGGAAATGTCCATTCCAGAAATGAGGCAGAAGAATGAAATATTCATGACACTCTTGTCTTTTCCCAGTAATTTACCCATCATACGACGTCAATCAACTGCGCTCTGTGTAGAATGACATCATAATGAATGACGTCATGAATGACGTCGATAAGTACGTCACGAACGCATAGTTGTTGTACAAATTGTTTGCTTTTACTATTTAATAAATATTCTGTTGAATATTTTGAAACTAATTTGACTGGGCGCTGTTGCTGCCATAGGCAGCAACAGCGCCTACTCAAATTAGTTACAAAATATTCAACAGCTTCCCTGTATAGTTTTCAGGAAATTGATAGCTAGGACATTCGGGGATCGATCAATCCCAACACGGCGAGGTGTGGGTGGAGCTTAGTTAGTGATGGGCGGGGCTTAGCTAAAAATAGAAAGGTCCATTCTCTGGCCCTTTTATTGAATTATCTGGTCTTTTAATTTAATGCTCCGGCCTTGGTCTACATCTTGCCAGGAGACATACTTTTAACGAATAGAGTGGAACATTAATTAAACAGGCCGAGCCCAATCTTCCGATCGTGAACGGTACTATTCTGGGAATTAGTTTTCCCAAAGTGATTATAGGTAATTTTGCTGCATTACGGAAAATCCTGGAAAATGAGATAATAAATCAATCTACCTACCTCTACATGATGAGTACCAACATGCAAAATAGATTGGGGCGGGGTGGTGGTGGATGAGTCTCGTGTGAATAATTCATTAATCCCAAAATGATGGTTTAACGTTAAACTCCTGTAACTTTATTCCAGCGATTATTTTCTGCCCCTACCAAGGTGGTGGTGTATATGGTATTGTTTGTATTTGATAGGATAGTGTCTGAGTGCAAGGATTGAGACATCATTTTCTAATGTTACTATGATAACCGCATGTATGCTGTCCAACATGGGAGGTGATTCGTTCTTGTGGATGATGTTGTCAATTGATATAATAAATCTGCCAATTAGAGCATTGGTAATAACTAGTCTGTCGAGTGCCAAAGTATGGTACTTGGGCACAAAACTAGCTAGTTGAATTACAATTGATAAGACACTAGGGACAGCGTGTCAACACTGTCTATCAACGCGGTCATAAAATCCCAAAATTAAATGCTCGGTGTTGTTACTGTTGTCACTGGGATGGCCGCCGATTAAACCTAACAGAGCATACAATATTGAACCACTTTCTGCTGCAAGAATTGTTATCTATGATTCACAACTCTCAGTTCGATTCCAATACACTCATTAAGGCAAATCAATCAACCTTATGTGTTCTTGTCTTTCCATAATAAAATCAAATCCACTTAATTAACTAGTTCCTTAAACAACCCTGATGTAGCTTGTGAAAGTACGCGCCGGTCCGTTGTATTGCTCCGCTCCATTGCACCACATGTACAGGATGCGTGGGAGGGATGGTTAGCTATGGTTCTCGGGGTTACGGATCCCGTATCGCGCCTCTCCAGAAGGTACAAAGACCAGCTCCTAGAGCCTCCTAGAGCCCGTGGAACAATAACGTTCCAGTGGGGCCGTGCGACCATTGCCGCCGAGATTGAACCTCACGATCTCATCCAACTGTTCATGTCACCGGTATGTCGGTCCATAAACTAATTTAAAAGTCTGGACATGATGATAATTAAAAGAAAATAACTGCACAAATAATGGTACTCGTTTGCTAGTACATGAGCAAAAATAATACAGAACATAGAACCAAACCGGTGTTCTTTCTACATGGGCTCTCCGAAGGTACCTCACATATTCGTAAATCCCACGAGGTATCCCCGTCCCCGTAAGAGAGCATCCTAACGAGGCTACTTAAACAGTTTAATATAAGCCAATTATACCTCTAACACACACAAAATAACATTGTTGCGAGAGGAAAGTGCCTCACGCAGACCTCCGTCACAGGAAAACGCCTTCAACGCTGAAGTGGAGGAAATAGCTGGCAAAAAAGGGCCACTCTTTTGCGCAAACAAAAAGTTATGTGCAGTGGTCAATCCTAGTGAGATTATAATTAATGTGATGCACACTGGTTTACGTGAAGATGGTTCGGATGATTTCCGAAGAATTCATAGGTCAGTCTTATGTAAGTCCAAAGATACTGCATTGGTAGTTGCCAATTTAATTATGTGGGCCTTCTGCTAAATTCTAACCTACCATTTGGTTATTAGATACGCTTCCAAGGTTTGGCCGTAAGTGGCAGGGATTCCTACCTATCTTTCTACACATACATTTAACTGGCGACGGTCGCCCCGCATAGCATCTTCCTCAGAAAGACAGCCTGCAACATGTTACAGAGCGACAGCTCCCGAATCATATAGCGATCCAGTCACCATCGTACCATAACCACATATCATCACTAGGACAAATTACAGTTCACATAAGCAATTTAGAAAGCGCAATAGTATTTATGGCGGGGAATAAGAGGCAGATATCCATCGCTAGTGACCTTCTCGGGAGAGCATGGTGGGGTCTAAGACCGCGCCCAGTCACCATACCGAGTTAGATTGAGATCTGCGTCTCGTCCATCACCCGTGTGTTACGGAATTAACATTTACCTGTCTTTACGGTTATGTTCCAGAATAACCAGAGATGTACTGCAGGCCAGGGTTACATAATATAATTTCTTTTCGAGGAAATCTTTCCAGCCTTAGAGATCGTGCCATCTCGCGCTATTTATATGTTAGCGCCTCAATTTCAGTAACTCTTGAACTTGCTCCGTACCGATGACCAATAGGTACTCAAGTAGCTATACTATTGAACATTTAATTATTTCCGTATATGGTACTGATGACTAATAGGTACCTTTCCGGTCTTATGACCGCATTTTTATAATGTCTGTTTTACTGTGAATATTATCCTTGTTTTCTGTGGGTGCTTTGAACTAGCCGCACCCTAAGGTCTAGTGACCTGTGATACTCTATAATTTTCATATTCATTATCATTGTGTCCGTTAAACTATGTATTGGTTAGTTGTGTATATGGCAAGTAGCCATCTAGTTAATATGTTTTGTTTATTTATTAAAAAAACTCTAGACCTGGCTATTTAGCTCGATAGGATAGGTTTAGTGGTTAGGGAAAATTTCTCCGTTAGAGACGCATAGTGTACGGCTCTTTTCCGGTTGTTGTTGTTGTAATGTAGCCCCACGCACCGGCAAGGTTGTGTAAAATTGGCCAGTTACCGAAAGGGCCTCGTATTTATATTGAGTTTTTGTCTCTTGCCCCGTGGAGCCACCAGCCGCAAGGTTTATTAATTGTCTGGGTTTCCCATCGGCACGTTGACAGGAGCCGACCCTGAGAAATTATCGGAGGTTAACGTGTTGATTTACATACATCTAGAGCTGCGTGATATACCGATCTCACACCGTAAACAGATTCAATATGCTGACGATTTTCAAACCGCCGTAATCATGCTCAAATCGAAAAACCGAGTTTAATTAAACTTTCGGTTTAACCAATACTGATTAATCTTTTCTTACTTGTAAATATTGCTACTAAGTCATTGGTCTTGAGAATGATCAATTTGCAGACCTAAAGGAGCCAACTGAAATGACTGGATAAATAACTAAACCAGACATCCCAGCTGTAAATCTTCAAAATAACCTTCCTTAGTCTGCAACTTGACATTTTCCATGAGATAATTATAATCTTATTGACCAAATTTCCATGAGATAATTATAATCTTATTGACCAAATTTGTCCATTAAACGGTTAAAACTGCAGACCCATTTGAACACACAAAAGTCAACATTTCCATTCTGTTCTATTGGCACTAAATTGGTTATGATGAATGGCACTCTGTCTCTAAGCTTTCCAATATTTTGAAACTAATGTGACTGCAAGATGCAGCTGTTGTTTGTAGCACAGAATCTCAGTCAAATTAGTTTCGAAATATTTAACTGCACGCGATAATATTTAGAAAATTGTAAATGAATTACTTTCTATTGGTCTTTCGTATACAGTGTTAACATAATCTAATTGGGTATAAAATGAGTTCGTTCTTTAATTCTTTTGCGTATGAGTGACGCTTAATCAGCGTGTAGGCTAATGGATGCGGTGTGAATAAGTTAATTATCACAATTCTGAAAAAACACATGATTACATATATCAAAGACTAATTGCTCAAATATTCCGCTAATCTAAACAGATACGGTAGTCCACATCGCGAGTTCCAAGGGATATTTAAATTGTCACAATTCAGATACAAAAAATAAACATGTTTACTGGTGCTGTATTTCTGAGCGAGGGAGTTATCACAACAAAGCGTAGTAACCCACCTCATGTTTAGATAAGTCTTTAAAGCTAAGATCACACGTTAACAACCACCTTGTTATCGTTATGTCAGTTCGCATCATAATAGGCTTAATTCAATAGACCCATGCTCTAACCATGCCGCCCTCTTGTAACGGGGCAAAATCATCATTACAGGGATGTCTAACCAATGTAAACGATACGACTAGATGAACGCTTGTCATCTGAATGTTAAAATAAGAGTAATTGATTGAAGGTTGTTGCTGTCTGTGACACCAAGAGTTTTCAACAAGTAGTCTAAAATAATAGCGAATTAATTAACTGATTGACATAATTAAGGTATATATCCCGTTGTTCGACTCCTGATAATTAAACAAACGAGAAATCTCCGTGCATTAGAATTAATCGATTGTAAATGGAACACATATTATTATTATTGTTGATCCGCAATAAGCTAGATTTTTAACAATTACTTGGGTAATCAGAAACGAATGTTATAGGCATACACCTTATTCCAGATGCTTTAAAAGTCGTGAGCGTGTAATTTGAGCCAAGAGTTCCCGACATCACACGTATACTTGCTACATGTTTATCTAGAAAATATTACATAAGCCTACAATAATTGTCCCCATTCATCCTTAGCCCCACCCAACCCATAAAACCGATATACTGTTCAAACCGGTTTAAAAATTGACATCGCATCCGGTTTGGCATTATGCCATACCGCGGACAATGATGCGCTACAGATGGGTAGTGCGAGGTGGCACGATTCAGAAGTTGCTGGGAAGATTTCCGCAGGCAGCCTGCTGATTCGGCTCCCTCTCAAGACGGTAAAGAAGAACGATTGTAGAAAGATGTCCATTAGATAGTCAGAATAACTAATACATACATTTACACAGTAAATTGTAGTGTCCGTCCGGCGCCGGTAGTTTGAAAGTTGGTTTGTTTTAGTTGGTTTATTGGCCGCTTACACCGAGATGTATTTGGGCCATGACTCGCTCTTAGAGGTGCTCCCCCGAAGGGTTGCGTTGCTTCCCCGAAGGGTTGCTCTAAATAAGCGTTAAAACTGAAAAAAAATAAAAAATTTATGATGTTGCTAGGGGTGTATGCGGTGCCTGTTGCTGCCTAATGAACTGTTGTCGGCGGGTGTAAGTGTTGGATGCAGTGTAAGAGTGGGTGGAAGGGGGGGGGGTACTTTTTTCACTTGGGGGTAGGATGGGGACTCAGGGGCTTCCACAGTGTGTCAGAGATTAAGTTTGCATTCTCATCGAATCAGGAGGAAAATCAATTCCGCCACCACCACCATGCCACACACCCTCCCCCAAGGCCTCCCACAAAAACCCCACTAAACACGGGTGTTGGAACCAAGAGTCCAGCCACCCTGCCAGTGCCCCACCACACATTATTAAGACCATTTATTAGAAATAGTTTCTGAAATGGCCACTCAGAGTCAAATTATCAGAATTTTCCCGGGGGAGGATCCTAGGACCGCCTAATTATCCAGAGTATTAACCCAGGGACCCACCCCATACACCCTCCCCCACCCCCATTGCAGCCTAAATACTCTCTCCAGGGTTGAAGTTTTTCAAAATTTTCTGATCTCACCTCCAAATCCCCAAGGGGGATTTGGATGGGAGAAGAATTGGATGGCATGGCAAGTGTGCATCCATGCGAAATGAGGTGTGGTGGGGTGGACACCCTTGATAGGGGGTGGAGGGCAGTCTGTATAATTAAATCTATAAAATGAACTCAGGTGAGAATTATGAAATAAAAATATTAAGAGATGAAAATCATCGTCAATGTTATCAAATAAAATTAATTAAATTTAGATAATTTCCATGTGATTAAATAAACAAGAAACAGGAAAACTAGAGAACAGAATATCTAGTGTTTGTAAAAGAAATATCCTGGGCAAAAACTTACAAAATTAAAACCTGTTGCTATTTGAAATAATAGGTTGATTGCGAATGTTGTTATATAATGGTAATCTTTTTTGCAATTCAAGCACTGTTGTATGCACACTCTCAGATGTTCATTTACAGTTCGAGAGAAATTTATATTTGAAAATTTTCGATGGAATGACTGGTTCGGTTACCGCACCAGTCAGTTCAGTGGTACATTTTCAAAAATAGTCTTGTTTCGATAACTGCTAAACTTAAGAGAAAATACATTTAGGTTGCCGGAAATATAAAACAAAGCGAAACGCCACGTCCGAGATAGATGCAAGCAAACCGGCAGCAACTTGAGTGATGAATGCTGGGATTTACATTCAGCAGAATCATGAAAACCCTGAAAACATTTTAATGTACACATTTCTATGAGAAATAATAGTGAACAACCAACCAGAGAACCAACAACTTATAACCCTTTCCCAACTAGTACTCCAAATATCTCCCCAAGCTTGTAGGTTGTTTTTTTTACAATTTTCTAATCAGTCCCCAGGACTCCCTAGGGGTGTTTGGAGGGGGTAGAGTGTGTGCATCCATGCCATAAGGGGTGGGCCACCCTTAATCGAGGTAGAGGGGAGGGCAGTCTGAATGAATAAATCTGGAAAATGAAATTAGATAATTTCCATGTGATTAAAAAAAAACCCAGGAAAAATTAAAATGGAAAATCTGGTACGTGTAATTACAGAGCAAGAGAAGACTATCCTTGAAAACTTATCACCGGAGTGACCGCCTCCTTTATCGAGCCAGTCATTCCAGTGGTAAATTTTCAAAAATAGTCTTCTCTTGGTCTGCAAACGGACGAGATTAGAAAGGCCTGTGTTATTATTAAATCGTGATAATTGTGATCAATCTGGTCGCTGTGAACTTGCCATTTGAAATTTTGACCCCAAATTGTTCACATTTCTAGATGACCCCCTAGGGGTGATCACCCATGCAGTTTGGTCAAGATATCTCCAGTTATAAGAAAGAATGGGGCGCGCCGCGAAGAGTTATCTCCCCAGAGGGTGTGCGTGCGTTGTGAGGCATAAATATACTTCCGCGTTTATCAATGGCGTGTATAGTAACAACGTCAGAGTACCGTATCATTGCGTAACGCAAAGCCGTTTTAGGTAACAAAATGCCGTTATATTGTTGTGTTCCTGGCTGTAAAGTTAAAAGAGGTGGAAATAGATTCCCGAAAGAAGCAGATATGCTATGTAAGCAGGGGCGTAGGCAGCATGGTAGATGGGGTGGTTCTTCTGTTGGATAAGTGGGATATGGGTCCAAGTCGGGTGGGGGTGGGGTGTCTGAGGGTCCTCCCCCCAGAAAATCTTCCAATTTGAGTGCTCTCAGGTGGCTTCTCGTGCATTTCTGGGGGTAAATATGGCTCTTGTACTGAATTAAAAACGGAACTCGGGTTAAGTGGGGTGGTTCCTTCGAACCCCCCTTGGCTACGCGCCTGGTAAGTTGCGAATATCCGTGAAAGAATCGATACGGTGACGCGCAAACTGTGGATGTCGAGATCGACTGAACTCGTTTACAGCGATCATATAGGCCTACATACATATTACACAGGAGTGGTTCAAAGAAACTCTAACATGTATGCTTAAATAAATTTATATTGTGTTATTTTATTGTCCACATTGTCAAATACATGAACAAATGGCATCTATATTGGACACGTTCTTGCGATCGCCAGTTATCATCCCAGGTTGTGGCTATTAAAGGGTGGTCTCTTAAGACAAGTCAATAAATATGTCACGAATTTCTTTAAAAACCAATGGTCTATCAGTAAACCTGTTTTAACCGTTTAATGCTAAAATTAGTTCCAGAAAAATTATATCTCTTTGTACTACTCGTGACGTCAGAGGCGGGACGCTCCAGCCAATCAGCGGGCGAGTAATAGCCAATCAGCGTGCAGTTAGAATGGGTGCCGTGGCGATCACGTGATCAGTGCATTTCCCCCCCCCCACCCCCATTCATTTAATACATACACACGATTACGACGTCAAAGCAATATTTTGAAAATAATTTAAGTGAGCCATTTGTGGATAACTCGGCCGTTTCTGGTCCGATTTTAAAAAGGTAAAAAGTTCTGAAATCTTCGCTTCATTCCGGTCCTGATCGGTACCAAGAACGACGAGAATGGAGTGATTTAAAGAAATCACCAGTACCAACTCGGTACACTGTAAGCGTACACTCTCTCCCAATACTGACACGTGTTGCTGGGGAAGCTCTGAGGCGCGCATGCGCGCTACGCATTCTTACGGACTTTTTAACGAAACCTCTCATAGGGCTTTATACACGTGTACTATTCCACCAGGGGGTGTGTGCTTGGAACGTACGTCCGGCCGATCCGCGCTACACCTGATAACGCATCTTACTGGGCCGATGCTGGGCTGATACCGGGCCGTTACTGAACGTATCGGCCCGTTATCGGCCCAGCATTGGCACAGTAAGATGCGTTATCTGGGAATAATCCGATTGATCAGCTTGTGAGTAGAAACCTGACCGATTCTTGAACAGGCCGGTAAACAATGGTCTAAATTACATATAAAGTATTGAGCCACTTCGTTTTCCAATTTCAATAATATGCGGTTTTCAAGCATTTTTTGGGAATTGCTATTCGTACCAAATGTAAATAAGAATATTAATGTAAAATAATGTAAATTACCATACCATGTAATGTCAAACACATTCAACATCCTAGGAGAGCTAAGTAATTTGCCTTAATATGAATTTTTGGAAATATTAACAATGCGTTTCTATTAGGCCTAATCATCTCACTGGAAGCTTTACATCATTGATTAATATTATCATCGTTTCCTCTAGTACATGTTGCTCTTTGCATACATATAGATATAAAAACGATCCCACAGCAATACAATAAGACGGTAGAGAATTCGAGAACACCTAAAATGTGCTTGTAGGGATCGTTTGATATGAATATTTTCTATTTCCTATTTCGTGGTTAGTTGCAGAAAGCTATCTATTAATTTAACATAAAAATCATGAAGTTGTCATTGGTTCGAATGGAGAGATTTACGTTTGACCATAAATTCACCTTATATGCTTCATAAACTAAATCAGACTGACATAGGTTTTCGATTGGTGGTATATACCTTGGTCCATTGCCACCTAAAGGTAGAACATGCTAGACTAATGGATGGATTCATAAATATAATATCATATCGATGAACATCAATGGAAATCTGAATCTCTAATCGATAATTTAAGAAATTTCACGGTTACCTATCCCGTCTGTGTATAAAGTGTCTCATAATGATAGCAATGTTGATTTTAGTGTGTAACTCATTCAGAATGGTTCCAAAAACCCACCAACAACCGCCGATGATCACCTTAAACTTGTTGTCACAAACCCACTAATAACCCATGATGATGATTATCATCAACCTGCTGTCTCAAACCCACCACAAACTGTGATGATTACCAACACCATACTGTCACAAAAGCCACCAACAACCCGTGATGATTACCAGCAACGTGATGATTATTAACAACCTGCTGTTATAAACACAGCAACAACGTGATGATTATCAACAACCTGCTGTTATAAACACAGCAACAACGTGATGATTATCAACAACCTGCCGTTATAAACACACCAACAACCCGTGATGATTACCAACAACCTGCTGTTATAAACACACTAACAACCCGTGATGATTATCAACAACCTGCTGTTATAAACACACTAACAACCCGTGATGATTATCAACAACCTGCTGTTATAAACACACTAACAACCCGTGATGATTATCAACAACCTGCTGTTATAAACACACTAACAACCCGTGATGATTATCAACAACCTGCTGTTATAAACACACTAACAACCCGTGATGATTATCAATAACCTGCTGTTATAAACACCAACAACCCGTGATGATTATCAACAACCTGCTGTTATAAACACACTAACAACCCGTGATGATTAACAACAACCTGCTGTTATAAACACACCAACAACCTGTGATGAGTATCAACAATCGGCTGTTATAAACACACTAACAACCCGTGATGATTATCAATAACCTGCTGATATAAACACACCAACAACCCGCGATGATTATCAACAACCTGCTGTTATAAACACACTAACAACCCGTGATGATTATCAACAACCTGCTGTTATAAACACACCAACAACCCGTGATGATTATCAACAACCTGCTGTTATAAACACACTAACAACCCGTGATGATTATCAACAACCTGCTGTTATAAACACACCAACAACCCGTGATGATTATCAACAACCTGCTGTTATAAACACACCAACAACCTGTGATGAGTATCGACAATCGGCTGTTATAAACACACTAACAAACCGTGATGATTATCAACAACCTGCTGTTATAAACACACTAACAACCCGTCATTATTATCAACAACCTGCTGTTATAAACACACTAACAACCTGTGATGATTACCAACGACGTGATGATTATCAACAACCTGCTGTTATAAACACACTAACAACCCGTGATGATTATCAACAACCTGCTGTTATAAACACACTAACAACCCGTGATGATTATCAACAACCTGCTGTTATAAACACACTAGCAACCCGTGATGATTTTCAACAACCTGCTGTTATAAACACACTAACAACCCGTGATGATTATCAACAACCTGCTGTTATAAACACACCAACAACCTGTGGTGATTATCAACAACTTGCCGTTATAAACACACCAACAACCCGTGATGATTATCAACAAACTGCTGTTATAAACACACTAACAACCCATGATGATTATCAACAACAGGCTGTTATAAATACACCAACAACCCGTGATGATTATGAACAACCTGCTGTTATAAACACACTAACAACCCGTGATGATTATCAACAACCTGCTGTTATAAACACACCAACAACCCGTGATGATTACCAACAACCTGCTGTTATAAACACACTAACAACCCGTGATGATTACCAACAATGTGATGATTATAAACAACCTGCTGTTATAAACACACCAACAACCCGTGTTGATAATCAACAACCTGCTGTTATAAACACACCAACAACCCGTGATGATTATCAATAACCTGCTGTTATAAACACACTAACAACCCGTGATGATTATCAACAACCTGCTGTTATAAACACACTAACTAACAACCCGTGATGATTATCAACAACCTGCTGTTATAAACACACTAACAACCCGTGATGATTATCAACAACCTGCTGTTATAAACACACTAACAACCCGTGATGATTATCAACAACCTGCTGTTATAAACATACTAACAACCCGTGATGATTATCAACAACCTGCTGTTATAAACACAGCAACAACCCGTGATGATTACCAACAACCTGCTGTTATAAACACACTAACAACCCATGATGATTACCAACAACGTTATGATTATCAACAACCTGCTATTATAAACACACCAACAACCCGTGATGATTACCAACAACCTGCTGTTATAAACACACTAACAACCCGTGATGATTATCAACAACCTGCTGTTATAAACACACCAATCCTCACACAACACCAACCTGCTGTTATAAACACACCAACAACCCGTGATGATTATCAACAACCTGCTGTTATAAACACACCAACAACCCGTGATGATTACCAACAACCTGCTGTTATAAACACACTAACAACCCGTGATGATTATCAACAACCTGCTGTTATAAACACACTAGCTAACAACCCATGATGTTTATCAACAACCTGCTGTTATAAACACTAACAACCCGTGATGATTATCAACAACCTGCTGTTATAAACACACTAACAACCCGTGATGATTATCAACAACCTGCTGTTATAAACACACTAACAACCCGTGATGATTATCAACAACCTGCTGTTATAAACACACCAACAACCCGTGATGATTACCAACAACCTGCTGTTATAAACACACTAACAACCCGTGATGATTACCAACAACGTTATGATTATCAACAACCTGCTAGTATAAACACACCAATCCTCACACAACACCAACCTGCTGTTATAAACACACCAACAACCCGTGATGATTATCAACAACCTGCTGTTATAAACACACTAACAACCCATGATGATTACCAACAATGTGATGATTATAAACAACCTGCTGTTATAAACACACCAACAACCCGTGTTGATAATCAACAACCTGCTGTTATAAACACACCAACAACCCGTGATGATTATCAACAACCTGCTGTTATAAACACACTAACAAGCCGTGATGATTATCAACAACCTGCTGTTATAAACACACTAACAACCCGTGATGATTATCAACAATGTGATGATTATAAACAACCTGCTGTTATAAACACACCAACAACCCGTGTTGATAATCAACAACCTGCTGTTATAAACACACCAACAACCCGTGATGATTATCAACAACCTGCTGTTATAAACACACTAACAACCCGTGATGATTATCAACAACCTGCTGTTATAAACACACTAACAACCCGTGATGATTATCAACAACCTGCTGTTATAAACACACTAACAACCCGTGATGATTATCAACAACCTGCTGTTATAAACACACTAACAACCCGTGATGATTATCAACAACCTGCTGTTATAAACACACCAACAACCCGTGATGATTATCAACAACCTGCTGTTATAAACACACTAACAACCCATGATGATTATCAACAACAGGCTGTTATAAATACACCAACAACCAGTGATGATTATCAACAACCTGCTGTTATAAACACACTAACAACCCGTGATGATTATCAACAACCTGCTGTTATAAACACACTAACAACCCGTGATGATTATCAACAACCTGCTGTTATAAACACACTAACAACCCGTGATGATTATCAACAACCTGCTGTTATAAACACACCAACAACCCGTGATGATTATCAACAACCTGCTGTTATAAACACACTAACAACCCATGATGATTATCAACAACAGGCTGTTATAAATACACCAACAACCAGTGATGATTATCAACAACCTGCTGTTATAAACACACCAACACCCCGTGGTGATTATCAACAACCTGCTGTTATAAACACACCAACAACCTGTGATGATTATCAACAAACTGCTGTTATAAACACACTAACAACCCATGATGATTATCAACAACAGGCTGTTATAAATACACCAACAACCCGTGGTGATTATCAACAACCTGCTGTTATAAACACACCAACAACCCGTGATGATTACCAACAACCTGCTGTTATAAACACACTAACAACCCATGATGATTACCAACAATGTGATGATTATAAACAACCTGCTGTTATAAACACACCAACAACCCGTGTTGATAATCAACAACCTGCTGTTATAAACGCACCAACAACCCGTGATGATTATCAACAACCTGCTGTTATAAACACACTAACAACCCGTGATGATTATCAACAACCTGCTGTTATAAACACACTAACAACCCGTGATGATTATCAACAATGTGATGATTATAAACAACCTGCTGTTATAAACACACCAACAACCCGTGTTGATAATCAACAACCTGCTGTTATAAACACACCAACAACCCGTGATGATTATCAACAACCTGCTGTTATAAACACACTAACAACCCGTGATGATTATCAACAACCTGCTGTTATAAACACACTAACAACCCGTGATGATTATCAACAACATGCTGTTATAAACACACTAACAACCCGTGATGATTATCAACAACCTGCTGTTATAAACTCACTAACAACCCGTGATGATTATCAACAACCTGCTGTTATAAACACACCAACAACCCGTGATGATTATCAACAACCTGCTGTTATAAACACACTAACAACCCATGATGATTATCAACAACAGGCTGTTATAAATACACCAACAACCAGTGATGATTATCAACAACCTGCTGTTATAAACACACTAACAACCCCTGATGATTATCAACAACCTGCTGTTATAAACACACTAACAACCCGTGATGATTATCTACAACCTGCTGTTATAAACACACTAACAACCCGTGATGATTATCAACAACCTGCTGTTATAAACACACCAACAACCCGTGATGATTATCAACAACCTGCTGTTATAAACACACTAACAACCCATGATGATTATCAACAACAGGCTGTTATAAATACACCAACAACCAGTGATGATTATCAACAACCTGCTGTTATAAACACACCAACACCCCGTGGTGATTATCAACAACCTGCTGTTATAAACACACCAACAACCTGTGATGATTATCAACAAACTGCTGTTATAAACACACTAACAACCCATGATGATTATCAACAACAGGCTGTTATAAATACACCAACAACCCGTGGTGATTATCAACAACCTGCTGTTATAAACACACTAACAACCCGTGATGATTATCAACAACCTGCTGTTATAAACACACTAACAACCCGTCATTATTATCAACAACCTGCTGTTATAAACACACTAACAACCCGTGATGATTATCAACAACCTGCTGTTATAAACACACTAACAACCCGTGATGATTATCAACAACCTGCTGTTATAAACACACTAACAACCCGTGATGATTATCAACAACCTGCTGTTATAAACACACTAACAACCCGTGATGATTATCAACAACCTGCTGTTATAAACACACTAACAACCCGTGATGATTATCAACAACCTGCTGTTATAAACACACCAACAACCTGTGGTGATTATCAACAACTTGCCGTTATAAACACACCAACAACCCGTGATGATTATCAACAAACTGCTGTTATAAACACACTAACAACCCATGATGATTATCAACAACAGGCTGTTATAAATACACCAACAACCCGTGATGATTATGAACAACCTGCTGTTATAAACACACTAACAACCCGTGATGATTATCAACAACCTGCTGTTATAAACACACCAACAACCCGTGATGATTACCAACAACCTGCTGTTATAAACACACTAACAACCCGTGATGATTACCAACAATGTGATGATTATAAACAACCTGCTGTTATAAACACACCAACAACCCGTGTTGATAATCAACAACCTGCTGTTATAAACACACCAACAACCCGTGATGATTATCAATAACCTGCTGTTATAAACACACTAACAACCCGTGATGATTATCAACAACCTGCTGTTATAAACACACTAACTAACAACCCGTGATGATTATCAACAACCTGCTGTTATAAACACACTAACAACCCGTGATGATTATCAACAACCTGCTGTTATAAACACACTAACAACCCGTGATGATTATCAACAACCTGCTGTTATAAACATACTAACAACCCGTGATGATTATCAACAACCTGCTGTTATAAACACAGCAACAACCCGTGATGATTACCAACAACCTGCTGTTATAAACACACTAACAACCCATGATGATTACCAACAACGTTATGATTATCAACAACCTGCTATTATAAACACACCAACAACCCGTGATGATTACCAACAACCTGCTGTTATAAACACACTAACAACCCGTGATGATTATCAACAACCTGCTGTTATAAACACACCAATCCTCACACAACACCAACCTGCTGTTATAAACACACCAACAACCCGTGATGATTATCAACAACCTGCTGTTATAAACACACCAACAACCCGTGATGATTACCAACAACCTGCTGTTATAAACACACTAACAACCCGTGATGATTATCAACAACCTGCTGTTATAAACACACTAGCTAACAACCCATGATGTTTATCAACAACCTGCTGTTATAAACACTAACAACCCGTGATGATTATCAACAACCTGCTGTTATAAACACACTAACAACCCGTGATGATTATCAACAACCTGCTGTTATAAACACACTAACAACCCGTGATGATTATCAACAACCTGCTGTTATAAACACACCAACAACCCGTGATGATTACCAACAACCTGCTGTTATAAACACACTAACAACCCGTGATGATTACCAACAACGTTATGATTATCAACAACCTGCTAGTATAAACACACCAATCCTCACACAACACCAACCTGCTGTTATAAACACACCAACAACCCGTGATGATTATCAACAACCTGCTGTTATAAACACACTAACAACCCATGATGATTACCAACAATGTGATGATTATAAACAACCTGCTGTTATAAACACACCAACAACCCGTGTTGATAATCAACAACCTGCTGTTATAAACACACCAACAACCCGTGATGATTATCAACAACCTGCTGTTATAAACACACTAACAACCCGTGATGATTATCAACAACCTGCTGTTATAAACACACTAACAACCCGTGATGATTATCAACAATGTGATGATTATAAACAACCTGCTGTTATAAACACACCAACAACCCGTGTTGATAATCAACAACCTGCTGTTATAAACACACCAACAACCCGTGATGATTATCAACAACCTGCTGTTATAAACACACTAACAACCCGTGATGATTATCAACAACCTGCTGTTATAAACACACTAACAACCCGTGATGATTATCAACAACCTGCTGTTATAAACACACTAACAACCCGTGATGATTATCAACAACCTGCTGTTATAAACACACTAACAACCCGTGATGATTATCAACAACCTGCTGTTATAAACACACCAACAACCCGTGATGATTATCAACAACCTGCTGTTATAAACACACTAACAACCCATGATGATTATCAACAACAGGCTGTTATAAATACACCAACAACCAGTGATGATTATCAACAACCTGCTGTTATAAACACACTAACAACCCGTGATGATTATCAACAACCTGCTGTTATAAACACACTAACAACCCGTGATGATTATCAACAACCTGCTGTTATAAACACACTAACAACCCGTGATGATTATCAACAACCTGCTGTTATAAACACACCAACAACCCGTGATGATTATCAACAACCTGCTGTTATAAACACACTAACAACCCATGATGATTATCAACAACAGGCTGTTATAAATACACCAACAACCAGTGATGATTATCAACAACCTGCTGTTATAAACACACCAACACCCCGTGGTGATTATCAACAACCTGCTGTTATAAACACACCAACAACCTGTGATGATTATCAACAAACTGCTGTTATAAACACACTAACAACCCATGATGATTATCAACATCAGGCTGTTATAAATACACCAACAACCCGTGGTGATTATCAACAACCTGCTGTTATAAACACACCAACAACCCGTGATGATTACCAACAACCTGCTGTTATAAACACACTAACAACCCATGATGATTACCAACAATGTGATGATTATAAACAACCTGCTGTTATAAACACACCAACAACCCGTGTTGATAATCAACAACCTGCTGTTATAAACGCACCAACAACCCGTGATGATTATCAACAACCTGCTGTTATAAACACACTAACAACCCGTGATGATTATCAACAACCTGCTGTTATAAACACACTAACAACCCGTGATGATTATCAACAATGTGATGATTATAAACAACCTGCTGTTATAAACACACCAACAACCCGTGTTGATAATCAACAACCTGCTGTTATAAACACACCAACAACCCGTGATGATTATCAACAACCTGCTGTTATAAACACACTAACAACCCGTGATGATTATCAACAACCTGCTGTTATAAACACACTAACAACCCGTGATGATTATCAACAACATGCTGTTATAAACACACTAACAACCCGTGATGATTATCAACAACCTGCTGTTATAAACTCACTAACAACCTGTGATGATTATCAACAACCTGCTGTTATAAACACACCAACAACCCGTGATGATTATCAACAACCTGCTGTTATAAACACACTAACAACCCATGATGATTATCAACAACAGGCTGTTATAAATACACCAACAACCAGTGATGATTATCAACAACCTGCTGTTATAAACACACTAACAACCCCTGATGATTATCAACAACCTGCTGTTATAAACACACTAACAACCCGTGATGATTATCTACAACCTGCTGTTATAAACACACTAACAACCCGTGATGATTATCAACAACCTGCTGTTATAAACACACCAACAACCCGTGATGATTATCAACAACCTGCTGTTATAAACACACTAACAACCCATGATGATTATCAACAACAGGCTGTTATAAATACACCAACAACCAGTGATGATTATCAACAACCTGCTGTTATAAACACACCAACACCCCGTGGTGATTATCAACAACCTGCTGTTATAAACACACCAACAACCTGTGATGATTATCAACAAACTGCTGTTATAAACACACTAACAACCCATGATGATTATCAACAACAGGCTGTTATAAATACACCAACAACCCGTGGTGATTATCAACAACCTGCTGTTATAAACACACTAACAACCCGTGATGATTATCAACAATGTGATGATTATAAACAACCTGCTGTTATAAACACACCAACAACCCGTGTTGATAATCAACAACCTGCTGTTATAAACACACTAACAACCCGTGATGATTATCTACAACCTGCTGTTATAAACACACTAACAACCCGTGATGATTATCAACAACCTGCTGTTATAAACACACTAACAACCCGTGATGATTATCAACAACCTGCTGTTATAAACACACTAACAACCCGTGATGATTATCAACAACCTGCTGTTATAAACACACTAACAACCCGTGATGATTATCAACAACCTGCTGTTATAAACACACCAACAACCCGTGATGATTATCAACAACCTGCTGTTATAAACACACTAACAACCCATGATGATTATCAACAACAGGCTGTTATAAATACACCAACAACCAGTGATGATTATCAACAACCTGCTGTTATAAACACACTAACAACCCGTGATGATTATCAACAACCTGCTGTTATAAACACACTAACAACCCGTGATGATTATCAACAACCTGCTGTTATAAACACACTAACAACCCGTGATGATTATCAACAACCTGCTGTTATAAACACACCAACAACCCGTGATGATTATCAACAACCTGCTGTTATAAACACACTAACAACCCATGATGATTATCAACAACAGGCTGTTATAAATACACCAACAACCAGTGATGATTATCAACAACCTGCTGTTATAAACACACCAACACCCCGTGGTGATTATCAACAACCTGCTGTTATAAACACACCAACAACCTGTGATGATTATCAACAAACTGCTGTTATAAACACACTAACAACCCATGATGATTATCAACAACAGGCTGTTATAAATACACCAACAACCCGTGGTGATTATCAACAACCTGCTGTTATAAACACACCAACAACCCGTGATGATTACCAACAACCTGCTGTTATAAACACACTAACAACCCATGATGATTACCAACAATATGATGATTATAAACAACCTGCTGTTATAAACACACCAACAACCCGTGTTGATAATCAACAACCTGCTGTTATAAACACACCAACAACCCGTGATGATTATCAACAACCTGCTGTTATAAACACACTAACAACTCGTGATGATTATCAACAACCTGCTGTTATAAACACACTAACAACCCGTGATGATTATCAACAATGTGATGATTATAAACAACCTGCTGTTATAAACACACCAACAACCCGTGTTGATAATCAACAACCTTCTGTTATAAACACACCAACAACCCGTGATGATTATCAACAACCTGCTGTTATAAACACACTAACAACCCGTGATGATTATCAACAACCTGCTGTTATAAACACACTAACAACCCGTGATGATTATCAACAACCTGCTGTTATAAACACACTAACAACCCGTGATGATTATCAACAACCTGCTGTTATAAACACACTAACAACCCGTGATGATTATCAACAACCTGCTGTTATAAACACACCAACAACCCGTGATGATTATCAACAACCTGCTGTTATAAACACACTAACAACCCGTGATGATTATCAACAATCTGCTGTTATAAACACACTAACAACCCGTGATGATTATCAACAACCTGCTGTTATAAACACACTAACAACCCGTGATGATTATCAACAACCTGCTGTTATAAACACACCAACAACCCGTGATGATTACCAACAACCTGCTGTTATAGACACACTAACAACCCGTGATGATTACCAACAACATTATGATTATCAACAACCTGCTAGTATAAACACACCAATCCTCACACAACACCAACCTGCTGTTATAAACACACTAACAACCCGTGATGATTATCAACAATCTGCTGTTATAAACACACCAACAACCCGTGATGATTATGAACAACCTGCTGTTATAAACACACCAACAACCCGTGATGATTACCAACAACCTGCTGTTATAAACACACTAACAACCCGTGATGATTACCAACAACGTTATGATTATCAACAACCTGCTATTATAAACACACCAATCCTCACACAACACCAACCTGCTGTTATAAACACACCAACAACCCGTGATGATTATCAACAACCTGCTGTTATAAACACACTAACAACCCGTGATGATTATCAACAATCTGCTGTTATAAACACACTAACAACCCGTGATGATTATCAACAACCTGCTGTTATAACCACACCAACAACCTGTGATGAGTATCGACAATCGGCTGTTATAAACACACTAACAACCCGTGATGATTATCAGCAACCTGCTGTTATAAACACACTAACAACCCGTCCTGATTATCAACAACCTGCTGTTATAAACACACTAACAACCCGTGATGATTACCAACGACGTGATGATTATCAACAACCTGCTGTTATAAACACACTAACAACCCGTGATGATTATCAACAACCTGCTGTTATAAACACACTAACAACTCGTGATGATTATCAACAACCTGCTGTTATAAACACACCAACAACCAGTGATGATTATCAACAATGTGATGATTATAAACAACCTGCTGTTATAAACACACTAACAACCCGTGATGATTACCAACGACGTGATGATTATCAACAACCTGCTGTTATAAACACACTAACAACCCGTGATGATTATCAACAACCTGCTGTTATAAACACACTAACAACCCGTGATGATTATCAACAACAGGCTGTTATAAATACACCAACAACCAGTGATGATTATCAACAACCTGCTGTTATAAACACACCAACACCCCGTGGTGATTATCAACAACCTGCTGTTATAAACACACCAACAACCTGTGATGATTATCAACAAACTGCTGTTATAAACACACTAACAACCCATGATGATTATCAACAACCTGCTGTTATAAATACACCAACAACCCGTAGTGATTATCAACAACCTGCTGTTATAAACACACTAACAACCCGTGATGATTATGAACAACCTGCTGTTTTAAACACACCAACAACCCGTGATGATTACCAACAACCTGCTGTTATAAACACACTAACAACCCGTGATGATTACCAACAACGTTATGATTATCAACACCCTGCTATTATAAACACACCAATCCTCACACAACACCAACCTGCTGTTATAAACACACCAACAACCCGTGATGATTACCAACAACCTGCTGTTATAAACACACTAACAACCCGTGATGATTACCAACAACGTTATGATTATCAACACCCTGCTATTATAAACACACCAATCCTCACACAACACCAACCTGCTGTTATAAACACACCAACAACCTGTGATGATTATCAACAAACTGCTGTTATAAACACACTAACAACCCATGATGATTATCAACATCAGGCTGTTATAAATACACCAACAACCCGTGGTGATTATCAACAACCTGCTGTTATAAACACACCAACAACCCGTGATGATTACCAACAACCTGCTGTTATAAACACACTAACAACCCATGATGATTACCAACAATGTGATGATTATAAACAACCTGCTGTTATAAACACACCAACAACCCGTGTTGATAATCAACAACCTGCTGTTATAAACGCACCAACAACCCGTGATGATTATCAACAACCTGCTGTTATAAACACACTAACAACCCGTGATGATTATCAACAACCTGCTGTTATAAACACACTAACAACCCGTGATGATTATCAACAATGTGATGATTATAAACAACCTGCTGTTATAAACACACCAACAACCCGTGTTGATAATCAACAACCTGCTGTTATAAACACACCAACAACCCGTGATGATTATCAACAACCTGCTGTTATAAACACACTAACAACCCGTGATGATTATCAACAACCTGCTGTTATAAACACACTAACAACCCGTGATGATTATCAACAACATGCTGTTATAAACACACTAACAACCCGTGATGATTATCAACAACCTGCTGTTATAAACTCACTAACAACCTGTGATGATTATCAACAACCTGCTGTTATAAACACACCAACAACCCGTGATGATTATCAACAACCTGCTGTTATAAACACACTAACAACCCATGATGATTATCAACAACAGGCTGTTATAAATACACCAACAACCAGTGATGATTATCAACAACCTGCTGTTATAAACACACTAACAACCCCTGATGATTATCAACAACCTGCTGTTATAAACACACTAACAACCCGTGATGATTATCTACAACCTGCTGTTATAAACACACTAACAACCCGTGATGATTATCAACAACCTGCTGTTATAAACACACCAACAACCCGTGATGATTATCAACAACCTGCTGTTATAAACACACTAACAACCCATGATGATTATCAACAACAGGCTGTTATAAATACACCAACAACCAGTGATGATTATCAACAACCTGCTGTTATAAACACACCAACACCCCGTGGTGATTATCAACAACCTGCTGTTATAAACACACCAACAACCTGTGATGATTATCAACAAACTGCTGTTATAAACACACTAACAACCCATGATGATTATCAACAACAGGCTGTTATAAATACACCAACAACCCGTGGTGATTATCAACAACCTGCTGTTATAAACACACTAACAACCCGTGATGATTATCAACAATGTGATGATTATAAACAACCTGCTGTTATAAACACACCAACAACCCGTGTTGATAATCAACAACCTGCTGTTATAAACACACTAACAACCCGTGATGATTATCTACAACCTGCTGTTATAAACACACTAACAACCCGTGATGATTATCAACAACCTGCTGTTATAAACACACTAACAACCCGTGATGATTATCAACAACCTGCTGTTATAAACACACTAACAACCCGTGATGATTATCAACAACCTGCTGTTATAAACACACTAACAACCCGTGATGATTATCAACAACCTGCTGTTATAAACACACCAACAACCCGTGATGATTATCAACAACCTGCTGTTATAAACACACTAACAACCCATGATGATTATCAACAACAGGCTGTTATAAATACACCAACAACCAGTGATGATTATCAACAACCTGCTGTTATAAACACACTAACAACCCGTGATGATTATCAACAACCTGCTGTTATAAACACACTAACAACCCGTGATGATTATCAACAACCTGCTGTTATAAACACACTAACAACCCGTGATGATTATCAACAACCTGCTGTTATAAACACACCAACAACCCGTGATGATTATCAACAACCTGCTGTTATAAACACACTAACAACCCATGATGATTATCAACAACAGGCTGTTATAAATACACCAACAACCAGTGATGATTATCAACAACCTGCTGTTATAAACACACCAACACCCCGTGGTGATTATCAACAACCTGCTGTTATAAACACACCAACAACCTGTGATGATTATCAACAAACTGCTGTTATAAACACACTAACAACCCATGATGATTATCAACAACAGGCTGTTATAAATACACCAACAACCCGTGGTGATTATCAACAACCTGCTGTTATAAACACACCAACAACCCGTGATGATTACCAACAACCTGCTGTTATAAACACACTAACAACCCATGATGATTACCAACAATATGATGATTATAAACAACCTGCTGTTATAAACACACCAACAACCCGTGTTGATAATCAACAACCTGCTGTTATAAACACACCAACAACCCGTGATGATTATCAACAACCTGCTGTTATAAACACACTAACAACTCGTGATGATTATCAACAACCTGCTGTTATAAACACACTAACAACCCGTGATGATTATCAACAATGTGATGATTATAAACAACCTGCTGTTATAAACACACCAACAACCCGTGTTGATAATCAACAACCTTCTGTTATAAACACACCAACAACCCGTGATGATTATCAACAACCTGCTGTTATAAACACACTAACAACCCGTGATGATTATCAACAACCTGCTGTTATAAACACACTAACAACCCGTGATGATTATCAACAACCTGCTGTTATAAACACACTAACAACCCGTGATGATTATCAACAACCTGCTGTTATAAACACACTAACAACCCGTGATGATTATCAACAACCTGCTGTTATAAACACACCAACAACCCGTGATGATTATCAACAACCTGCTGTTATAAACACACTAACAACCCGTGATGATTATCAACAATCTGCTGTTATAAACACACTAACAACCCGTGATGATTATCAACAACCTGCTGTTATAAACACACTAACAACCCGTGATGATTATCAACAACCTGCTGTTATAAACACACCAACAACCCGTGATGATTACCAACAACCTGCTGTTATAGACACACTAACAACCCGTGATGATTACCAACAACATTATGATTATCAACAACCTGCTAGTATAAACACACCAATCCTCACACAACACCAACCTGCTGTTATAAACACACTAACAACCCGTGATGATTATCAACAATCTGCTGTTATAAACACACCAACAACCCGTGATGATTATGAACAACCTGCTGTTATAAACACACCAACAACCCGTGATGATTACCAACAACCTGCTGTTATAAACACACTAACAACCCGTGATGATTACCAACAACGTTATGATTATCAACAACCTGCTATTATAAACACACCAATCCTCACACAACACCAACCTGCTGTTATAAACACACCAACAACCCGTGATGATTATCAACAACCTGCTGTTATAAACACACTAACAACCCGTGATGATTATCAACAATCTGCTGTTATAAACACACTAACAACCCGTGATGATTATCAACAACCTGCTGTTATAACCACACCAACAACCTGTGATGAGTATCGACAATCGGCTGTTATAAACACACTAACAACCCGTGATGATTATCAGCAACCTGCTGTTATAAACACACTAACAACCCGTCCTGATTATCAACAACCTGCTGTTATAAACACACTAACAACCCGTGATGATTACCAACGACGTGATGATTATCAACAACCTGCTGTTATAAACACACTAACAACCCGTGATGATTATCAACAACCTGCTGTTATAAACACACTAACAACTCGTGATGATTATCAACAACCTGCTGTTATAAACACACCAACAACCAGTGATGATTATCAACAATGTGATGATTATAAACAACCTGCTGTTATAAACACACTAACAACCCGTGATGATTACCAACGACGTGATGATTATCAACAACCTGCTGTTATAAACACACTAACAACCCGTGATGATTATCAACAACCTGCTGTTATAAACACACTAACAACCCGTGATGATTATCAACAACAGGCTGTTATAAATACACCAACAACCAGTGATGATTATCAACAACCTGCTGTTATAAACACACCAACACCCCGTGGTGATTATCAACAACCTGCTGTTATAAACACACCAACAACCTGTGATGATTATCAACAAACTGCTGTTATAAACACACTAACAACCCATGATGATTATCAACAACCTGCTGTTATAAATACACCAACAACCCGTGGTGATTATCAACAACCTGCTGTTATAAACACACTAACAACCCGTGATGATTATGAACAACCTGCTGTTTTAAACACACCAACAACCCGTGATGATTACCAACAACCTGCTGTTATAAACACACTAACAACCCGTGATGATTACCAACAACGTTATGATTATCAACACCCTGCTATTATAAACACACCAATCCTCACACAACACCAACCTGCTGTTATAAACACACCAACAACCCGTGATGATTACCAACAACCTGCTGTTATAAACACACTAACAACCCGTGATGATTACCAACAATGTAATGATTATAAACAACCTGCTGTTATAAACACACCAACAACCCGTATTGATAATCAACAACCTGCTGTTATAAACACACCAACAACCCGTGATGATTATCAATAACCTGCTGTTATAAACACACCAACAACCCGTGATGATTATCAACAACCTGCTGTTATAAACACACTAACAACCCATGATGATTATCAACAACATGCTGTTATAAATACACCAACAACCAGTGATGATTATCAACAACCTGCTGTTATAAACACACCAACACCCCGTGGTGATTATCAACAACCTGCTGTTATAAACACACCAACAACCTGTGATGATTATCAACAAACTGCTGTTATAAACACACTAACAACCCATGATGATTATCAACAACAGGCTGTTATAAATACACCAACAACCCGTGGTGATTATCAACAACCTGCTGTTATAAACACACTAACAACCCGTGATGATTATCAACAATCTGCTGTTATAAACACACCAACAACCCGTGATGATTATGAACAACCTGCTGTTATAAACACACCAACAACCCGTGATGATTATCAACAACCTGCTGTTATAAACACACTAACAACCCATGATGATTATCAACAACAGGCTGTTATAAATACACCAACAACCAGTGATGATTATCAACAACCTGCTGTTATAAACACACCAACACCCCATGGTGATTATCAACAACCTGCTGTTATAAACACACCAACAACCTGTGATGATTATCAACAAACTGCTGTTATAAACACACTAACAACCCATGATGATTATCAACAACAGGCTGTTATAAATACACCAACAACCCGTGGTGATTATCAACAACCTGCTGTTATAAACACACCAACAACCCGTGATGATTACCAACAACCTGCTGTTATAAACACACTAACAACCCATGATGATTACCAACAATGTGATGATTATAAACAACCTGCTGTTATGAACACACCAACAACCCGTGTTGATAATCAACAACCTGCTGTTATAAACACACCAACAACCCGTGATGATTATCAACAACCTGCTGTTATAAACACACTAACAACCCGTGATGATTATCAACAACCTGCTGTTATAAACACACTAACAACCCGTGATGATTATCAACAATGTGATGATTATAAACAACCTGCTGTTATAAACACACCAACAACCCGTGTTGATAATCAACAACCTGCTGTTATAAACACACCAACAACCCGTGATGATTATCAACAACCTGCTGTTATAAACACACTAACAACCCGTGATGATTATCAACAACCTGCTGTTATAAACACACTAACAACCCGTGATGATTATCAACAACCTGCTGTTATAAACACACTAACAACCCGTGATGATTATCAACAACCTGCTGTTATAAACACACTAACAACCCGTGATGATTATCAACAACCTGCTGTTATAAACACACCCACAACCCGTGATGATTATCAACAACCTGCTGTTATAAACACACTAACAACCCATGATGATTATCAACAACAGGCTGTTATAAATACACCAACAACCAGTGATGATTATCAACAACCTGCTGTTATAAACACACTAACAACCCGTGATGATTATCAACAACCTGCTGTTATAAACACACTAACAACCCGTGATGATTATCTACAACCTGCTGTTATAAACACACTAACAACCCGTGATGATTATCAACAACCTGCTGTTATAAAGACACCAACAACCCGTGATGATTATCAACAACCTGCTGTTATAAACACACTAACAACCCATGATGATTATCAACAAAAGGCTGTTATAAATACACCAACAACCAGTGATGATTATCAACAACCTGCTGTTATAAACACACCAACACCCCGTGGTGATTATCAACAACCTGCTGTTATAAACACACCAACAACCTGTGATGATTATCAACAAACTGCTGTTATAAACACACTAACAACCCATGATGATTATCAACAACAGGCTGTTATAAATACACCAACAACCCGTGGTGATTATCAACAACCTGCTGTTATAAACACACTAACAACCCGTGATGATTATCAACAATCTGCTGTTATAAACACACCAACAACCCGTGATGATTATGAACAACCTGCTGTTTTAAACACACCAACAACCCGTGATGATTACCAACAACCTGCTGTTATAAACACACTAACAACCCGTGATGATTACCAACAACGTTATGATTATCAACAACCTGCTATTATAAACACACCAATCCTCACACAACACCAACCTGCTGTTATAAACACACCAACAACCCGTGATGATTACCAACAACCTGCTGTTATAAACACACTAACAACCCGTGATGATTACCAACAATGTGATGATTATAAACAACCTGCTGTTATAAACACACCAACAACCCGTATTGATAATCAACAACCTGCTGTTATAAACACACCAACAACCCGTGATGATTATCAACAACATGCTGTTATAAACACACTAACAACCCGTGATGATTATCAACAACCTGCTGTTATAAACACACTAACAACCCGTGATGATTATCAACAACCCGCTGTTATAAACACACTAACAACCCGTGATGATTATCAACAACCTGCTGTTATAAACACACTAACAACCCGTGATGATTATCAACAACCTGCTGTTATAAACACACTAACAACCCGTGATGATTACCAACAACCTGCTGTTATAAACACACTAACAACCCGTGATGATTACCAACAACATTATGATTATCAACAACCTGCTAGTATAAACACACCAATCCTCACACAACACCAACCTGCTGTTATAAACACACTAACAACCCGTGATGATTATCAACAATCTGCTGTTATAAACACACCAACAACCCGTGATGATTATGAACAACCTGCTGTTATAAACACACCAACAACCCGTGATGATTACCAACAACCTGCTGTTATAAACACACTAACAACCCGTGATGATTACCAACAACGTTATGATTATCAACAACCTGCTATTATAAACACACCAATCCTCACACAACACCAACCTGCTGTTATAAACACACCAACAACCCGTGATGATTATCAACAACCTGCTGTTATAAACACACTAACAACCCGTGATGATTATCAACAATCTGCTGTTATAAACACACCAACAAGCCGTGATGATTATCAACAACCTGCTGTTATAAACACACCAACAACCTGTGATGAGTATCGACAATCGGCTGTTATAAACACACTAACAACCCGTGATGATTATCAGCAACCTGCTGTTATAAACACACTAACAACCCGTCCTGATTATCAACAACCTGCTGTTATAAACACACTAACAACCCGTGATGATTACCAACGACGTGATGATTATCAACAACCTGCTGTTATAAACACACTAACAACCCGTGATGATTATCAACAACCTGCTGTTATAAACACACCAACAACCCGTGGTGATTATCAACAACCTGCCGTTATAAACACACCAACAACCCGTGATGATTATCAACAAACTGCTGTTATAAACACACTAACAACCCATGATGATTATCAACAACAGGCTGTTATAAATACACCAACAACCCGTGATGATTATCAACAACCTGCTGTTATAAACACACTAACAACCCGTGATGATTATCAACAACCTGCTGTTATAAACACACCAACAACCCGTGATGATTACCAACAACCTGCTGTTATAAACACACTAACAACCCGTGATGATTACCAACAATGTGATGATTATAAACAACCTGCGGTTATAAACACACCAACAACCCGTGTTGATAATCAACAACCTGCTGTTATAAACACACCAACAACCCGTGATGATTATCAATAACCTGCTGTTATAAACACACTAACAACTCGTGATGATTATCAACAACCTGCTGTTATAAACACACTAACTAACAACCCGTGATGATTATCAACAACCTGCTGTTATAAACACACTAACAACCCGTGATGATTATCAACAACCTGCTGTTATAAACACACTAACAACCCGTGATGATTGTCAACAACCTGCTGTGATAAACACACTAACAACCCGTGATGATTATCAACAACCTGCTGTGATAAACACACCAACAACCTGTGATGATTACCAACAACCTGCTGTTATAAACACACTAACAACCCGTGATGATTACCAACAACGTTATGATTATCAACAACCTGCTATTATAAACACACCAATCCTCACACAACACCAACCTGCTGTTATAAACACACCAACAACCCGTGATGATTATCAACAACCTGCTGTTATAAACACACCAACAACCCGTGATGATTACCAACAACCTGCTGTTATAAACACACTAACAACCCATGATGATTACCAACAATGTGATGATTATAAACAACCTGCTGTTATAAACACACCAACAACCCGTGTTGATAATCAACAACCTGCTGTTATAAACACACTAACTAACAACCCATGATGTTTATCAACAACCTGCTGTTATAAACACACTAACAACCCGTGATGATTATCAACAACCTGCTGTTATAAACACACTAACAACCCGTGATGATTATCAACAACCTGCTGTTATAAACACACTAACAACCCGTGATGATTATCAACAACCTGCTGTTATAAACACACCAACAACCCGTGATGATTACCAACAACCTGCTGTTATAAACACACTAACAACCCGTGATGATTACCAACAACGTTATGATTATCAACAACCTGCTATTATAAACACACCAATCCTCACACAACACCAACCTGCTGTTATAAACACACCAACAACCCGTGATGATTATCAACAACCTGCTGTTATAAACACACCAACAACCCGTGATGATTACCAACAACCTGCTGTTATAAACACACTAACAACCCATGATGATTACCAACAATGTGATGATTATAAACAACCTGCTGTTATAAACACACCAACAACCCGTGTTGATAATCAACAACCTGCTGTTATAAACACACCAACAACCCGTGATGATTATCAACAACCTGCTGTTATAAACACACTAACAACACGTGATGATTATCAGCAACCTGCTGTTATAAACACACTAACAACCCGTGATGATTATCAACAACCTGCTGTTATAAACACACTAACAACCCATGATGATTATCAACAACAGGCTGTTATAAATACACCAACAACCCGTGGTGATTATCAACAACCTGCTGTTATAAACACACTAACAACCCGTGATGATTATCAACAATCTGCTGTTATAAACACACCAACAACCCGTGATGATTATGAACAACCTGCTGTTTTAAACACACCAACAACCCGTGATGATTACCAACAACCTGCTGTTATAAACACACTAACAACCCGTGATGATTACCAACAACGTTATGATTATCAACAACCTGCTATTATAAACACACCAATCCTCACACAACACCAACCTGCTGTTATAAACACACCAACAACCCGTGATGATTACCAACAACCTGCTGTTATAAACACACTAACAACCCGTGATGATTACCAACAATGTGATGATTATAAACAACCTGCTGTTATAAACACACCAACAACCCGTATTGATAATCAACAACCTGCTGTTATAAACACACCAACAACCCGTGATGATTATCAATAACCTGCTGTTATAAACACACTAACAACCCGTGATGATTATCAACAACCTGCTGTTATAAACACACTAACAACCCGTGATGATTATCAACAACCTGCTGTTATAAACACACTAACAACCCGTGATGATTATCAACAACCCGCTGTTATAAACACACTAACAACCCGTGATGATTATCAACAACCTGCTGTTATAAACACACTAACAACCCGTGATGATTATCAACAACCTGCTGTTATAAACACACCAACAACCCGTGATGATTACCAACAACCTGCTGTTATAAACACACTAACAACCCGTGATGATTACCAACAACATTATGATTAGCAACAACCTGCTAGTATAAACACACCAATCCTCACACAACACCAACCTGCTGTTATAAACACACTAACAACCCGTGATGATTATCAACAATCTGCTGTTATAAACACACTAACAACCCGTGATGATTATCAACAATCTGCTGTTATAAACACACTAACAACCCGTGATGATTATCAACAACCTGCTGTTATAAACACACCAACAACCTGTGATGAGTATCGACAATCGGCTGTTATAAACACACTAACAACCCGTGATGATTATCAGCAACCTGCTGTTATAAACACACTAACAACCCGTCCTGATTATCAACAACCTGCTGTTATAAACACACTAACAACCCGTGATGATTACCAACGACGTGATGATTATCAACAACCTGCTGTTATAAACACACTAACAACCCGTGATGATTATCAACAACCTGCTGTTATAAACACACTAACAACCCGTGATGATTATCAACAACCTGCTGTTATAAACACACTAGCAACCCGTGATGATTTTCAACAACCTGCTGTTATAAACACACTAACAACCCGTGATGATTATCAACAACCTGCAGTTATAAACACACCAACAACCCGTGGTGATTATCAACAACCTGCCGTTATAAACACACCAACAACCCGTGATGATTATCAACAAACTGCTGTTATAAACACACTAACAACCCATGATGATTATCAACAACAGGCTGTTATAAATACACCAACAACCCGTGATGATTATCAACAACCTGCTGTTATAAACACACTAACAACCCGTGATGATTATCAACAACCTACTGTTATAAACACACCAACAACCCGTGATGATTACCAACAACCTGCTGTTATAAACACACTAACAACCCGTGATGATTACCAACAATGTGATGATTATAAACAACCTGCTGTTATAAACACACCAACAACCCGTGTTGATAATCAACAACCTGCTGTTATAAACACACCAACAACCCGTGATGATTATCAATAACCTGCTGTTATAAACACACTAACAACCCGTGATGATTATCAACAACCTGCTGTTATAAACACACTAACTAACAACCCGTGATGATTATCAACAACCTGCTGTTATAAACACACTAACAACCCGTAATGATTATCAACAACCTGCTGTTATAAACACACTAACAACACGTGATGATTATCAACAACCTGCTGTTATAAACACACTAACAACCCGTGATGATTATGAACAACCTGCTGTTATAAACACACCAACAACCCGTGATGATTACCAACAACCTGCTGTTATAAACACACTAACAACCCGTGATGATTATCAACAACCTGCTGTTATAAACACACTAACTAACAACCCGTGATGATTATCAACAACCTGCTGTTATAAACACACTAACAACCCGTGATGATTATCAACAACCTGCTGTTATAAACACACTAACAACCCGTGATGATTATCAACAACCTGCTGTTATAAACACACTAACAACCCGTGATGATTATCAACAACCTGCTGTTATAAACACACCAACAACCCGTGATGATTACCAACAACCTGCCGTTATAAACACACCAACAACCCATGATGATTATCAACAAACTGCTGTTATAAACACACTAACAACCCATGATGATTATCAACAACAGGCTGTTATAAATACACCAACAACCCGTGATGATTATGAACAACCTGCTGTTATAAACACACTAACAACCCGTGATGATTATCAACAACCTGCTGTTATAAACACACCAAGAACCCGTGATGATCACCAACAACCTGCTGTTATAAACACACTAACAACCCGTGATGATTACCAACAATGTGATGATTATAAACAACCTGCTGTTATAAACACACCAACAACCCGTGTTGATAATCAACAACCTGCTGTTATAAACACACCAACAACCCGTGATGATTATCAATAACCTGCTGTTATAAACACACTAACAACCCGTGATGATTATCAACAACCTGCTGTTATAAACACACTAACTAACAACCCGTGATGATTATCAACAACCTGCTGTTATAAACACACTAACTAACAACCCGTGATGATTATCAACAACCTGCTGTTATAAACACACTAACAACCCGTGATGATTATCAACAACCTGCTGTTATAAACACTAACAACCCGTGATGATTATCAACAACCTGCTGTTATAAACACACTAACAACCCGTGATGATTATGAACAACCTGCTGTTATAAACACACCAACAACCCGTGATGATTACCAACAACCTGCTGTTATAAACACACTAACAACCCGTGATGATTATCAACAACCTGCTGTTATAAACACACTAACAACCCGTGATGATTATCAACAACCTGCTGTTATAAACACACTAACAACCCGTGATGATTATCAACAACCTGCTGTTATAAACACACCAACAACCCGTGCTGATTACCAACAACCTGCTGTTATAAACACACTAACAACCCGTGATGATTACCAACAACGTTATGATTATCAACAACCTGCTATTATAAACACACCAATCCTCACACAACACCAACCTGCTGTTATAAACACACCAACAACCCGTGATGATTATCAACAACCTGCTGTTATAAACACACTAACAACCCGTGATGATTATCAACAACCTGTTATTATAAACACACTAACAACCCGTGATGATTATCAACAACCTGCTGTTATAAACACACTAACAACCCGTGATGATTATCAACAACCTGTTATTATAAACACACTAACAACCCGGGATGATTATCAACAACCGGCTGTTATAAACACACTAATAACCCGTGATGATTACCAACAACGTGATGATTATCAACAACCTGCTATTATAAACACACCAATCCTCACACAACACCAACCTGTTGTTATAAACACACCAACAACCCGTGATGATTATCAACAACCTGCTGTTATAAACACACTAACAACCCGTGATGATTATCAACAACCTGTTATTATAAACACACTAACAACCCGGGATGATTATCAACAACCGGCTGTTATAAACACACTAATAACCCATGATGATTACCAACAACGTGATGATTATCAACAACCTGCTATTATAAACACACCAATCCTCACACAACACCAACCTGCTGTTATAAACACACCAACGACCCGTGATGATTATCAACAACCTGCTGTTATAAACACACTAACAACCCGTGATGATTATCAACAACCTGTTATTATAAACACACTAACAACCCGTGATGATTATCAACAACCTGCTGTTATAAAGACACTAACAACCTGTGATGATTATCAACAACCTGCTGTTATAAACACACTAACAACCCGTGATGATTATCAACAACCTGTTATTATAAACACACTAACAACCCGGGATGATTATCAACAACCTGCTGTTATAAACGCTCCAACAACCCGTGATGATTATCAACAACCTGCTGTTATAAACACACCAACAACCCGTGATAATTATCAACAACCTGCTGTTATTAACACACCAACAAGCCGTGATGATTACCAACAACCTGCTGTTATAAACACACTAACAACCCGTGATGATTATCAACAACAGGCTGTTATAAACACACTAACAACAGGTGATGATTATGAACAACCTGCTGTTATAAACACACTAACAACCCGTGATGATTATCAACAACCTGCTGTTATAAACACACCAACAACCCGTGATGATTATCAACAACCTGTTGTTATAAACACACCATCAACCCGTGATGATTATCAACAACCTGCTGTTATAAATACACTAGCAACCCGTGATGATTATCAACAACCTGCTGTGACATGCCCTTCAACAACCAACGATTAGTAATTCGAACAACCTGCTGTCACAAGCTTGTGATCTATTGGAAAGGTTTGGCACACCATAGTCTTGACCCAAGTGGCATGCAGACTAGTTCAGGTCCCAGAATATTTGTCACCATATAGGGCCTAAATGTCAGATTGGAACAAGAAACGCACACGTGTCAAAAGGAAAATGAAGACCCTAATACTGACTAAAGCATCTGTAATGAAACAGGTACAATGTGCCCAAGAGAGTCGGATAAAAAGAAAGCAAAGCTCTCCTACAGAAAACGAAACCGAAGGAAACCAAACTTTAAAAAGGGGGCCAACTGTGCCCCAGTGAAAGAGGCCACGAGTGACGATGAGGAGGATGGTTAAGAAATGATATTTGATGATTCACATAACCTTGAAGAATTAATGTCAGACATTGACGATGCTATTTTCATGTTGAATCCAGTGAAAGATGATTTGAAAAATGGGGACTATGTGCTGGTCAAATTTGCCTCAAATAAAAGTGTTACTCATTTTGCAGGACAAATCCCTAATCAATCAATCAATCTCATTAATAAGATGCTGCGAATGCAAAGTTTCTTTCTAGACAACACAATCATACGTTTACATATTTCAGATGTGATCACATTGCATTCAAGTTATCAATTCTGAGTTGTGCGGTGGTACAAAACGAACACCTGATCTATTCATATTCCCGCTGAATTGAATAAATATTTCTGATCCTGATGTTTTAACTACTGAAAACATAAACATTTTTATATTATTCAGTTTAATTTGACTGTTAAAGTAATTATATGTCATAGACCACCATTTTCTGTTTATATGGGCTGAACTAACCCTCCCATAGCTGGAGTGGATTGGGACAAAATACCAAACATAGTCCAGGTCTTTTGTTCTTAGGATAACTACAATAAAGTACCTACCCTATTATGCAGTTGATGTGTTTGCATTCCATTGGTGAAACTGTTAAACAGGAGATGTGGTTGCAATGCAATCATGAAGCTCGACTTCACGACTTTGCAATGAACTATAAGGCCTGGATTCAAACATAAAATAAATATAGAAGGCGTATCAAGACCCTTATCAACAAGAGGCCCAAGGACCTGTAATGCTAACCTGGCCCATTAGCATTTGAACCATTTGCATTTAAATACCGGTAAACATGATGAATAATTTTCGAAAAATCCAAGATGGCCACCAACAAAATTGACCAATCAAAATTCTCGTTTGGTATGTTTCGTTGGAATCGGGCCACAAATTAAATGAGTAGCGTTTTAAGTGGTTCTGGAAAGTAAAAAAAATTCCAAATGGCCACCTGCAAAAAATCGCCCAACTAAAATTCTGTATAGATGTTCTAGGGCCTACTACTATAGAATCCTTCCAACCAAATGTGGATAAAATCGACCAAGCGGTTATGTAGAAGATGCATTTTGACAATTTCCAGTACATTTTCGTAAAATTTATGATTTTCACCAAAGAAATCGACCCATTCAAATTCTAAATAGCTTTTCTGGAACCTAGCGCGATATAATTTGTCCAGCCAACTAGGGGTGAAATCTGTCAATAGGTTATTGATGAGTAGCGTTTTGACAATTTCCGGCAAATTTCCCACAAAATCTAAGATTTACACCCCCCAAAAAGTGACCAATCAAAATTCTGTATAAATGTTCTGTAGCCTAGCCCCATAGAATCATTCCAGCCGAAATAAGTTGAAATCCTCCAAGCAGTTAATGAGGAGTAGTGCTTTGACAATTTCCGGTAATTTGTTCATAAAATCTAAGGTCTTCAACAACAAATCTGACCAATCAAAATTCTGCATACGAGTTCTGCAGCTTAGTCCTACAGGGTCCTTCCAACCAAAGGTGAAATCTGCCAAGCGGTTATTAAGGAGTAGCGTTTTGACAATTTCCGGTAAAAAATTAAAGATTTTCACACACAAAAAATTGACCAACCAAAATTCAGTTCAATTCAGGTTCTGAAGCTCATAAAATTAGGGCCCTTCCAGCCAAATTAATTTGAAATCCGCCAAGTGGTTTAATGAGGAGTAGCGTTTTAACAATTTCTGTTAAATTTTTCATAAAATCTAAGATTTTCACCATAAATATTGACGAATCAAAATTCTGTACAAATGATCGGAAGTCTACCCATATGGTCCCGCGCAAGCGGTTAGAGGAGTAGCGTTTTTAATCAAAAGTTGACGGATAGACGACAGACCACAGACGGTCGCCATGCATATCAGAATGATTAACCAAAGTTGAGATATAAAGAGAAAAGTCGAGCTAAACGGAAAATGCTAATGTTGAAAAACCCCAAGGTTTTAACCACGGTCACGGTGACCTTGACCTTTGATCATTTTGACATTGTAAGGAAGCGTATGCCCAAGTTTGGGTCCAGTATGATTAAGCAAACCTGGGATATAAACAGAAGAGTTGAGCTAAACGCAAATTGGCTGACCACGCCGCTACCATCGCCGCCCCCACCACCGCCGGACGACGTGCAGGGTATAGCAATAGCTCGTTTTATTTCGCAAAGTCGAGCTAAGCCCCAATCTGTCTCAAACATCCCCAATCTCCCCTACCTGTGTGGTTCGAGACAAATGACAATCACAGAGTAGCCTGATGCACTATTAGTGAAAGATTTTTCTGACAATTTAATGGTGTCAACTCCGATTGGGCGAAAGTCTACGTTCCTGTCTTTGCAAAAACCGTTCGACATACATGATTGTGCTGGATAGATACGCCTACGTCTGTTGGCAAGTACTATGTTATGTCATTCATCAGAAACTGGGACAAACCATCTTCCACGTTTATTACAAATCAATAAAACTGCTCTTATTTCATACGTCTTATTTCTTAAAGGACGTGTTCGTAGCTCATTATTGCGCTAATTGTGGCCAAGTAGCGGATTATAATAGGGGCAATGGGGTGGGTGGCATTTTGACCGGTCTCATATTGATTTAAACACAGTTTATTTTAGTCTATGTGGGAGCACAATAAGACATGTCTTATTAGCGTGTCTCCACTTACGTACAAATATATTACATTAAATAAATCAAGAGGCGAATAATAATATTGCCAACTGTCACAACAGTAATAACAACAATAACATTAATAATAATACGAACAAGAACAAGAAGAAGGTCTCAGATATTGATCATCGCATCCATTTTTCTGTATGAAAATTGAGTGAATAATATGTTTTATCCAGTCTCCTTTTTACAAACGAAATTTGAGGTCTGGTGCATATGGACATGATAATTATAAATTATAAAATGTATTATCTTCTCTCACATATAATCTCTGGATAAAATTTGCATATAACGGGAGATTTACAATGGCGATAAAGTACGTGTACGGTAACCTTGGCAAATAGTGCAATGCTCGCCCTAATTAAAAAGGCACGAGCTCTCCATCCACCTGTTGATGCCCAACTGGAACTCTTCGAGTCCTTAATTATGCCTATAATATTGTATGGTTGTGAAGTCTGGGGATGTGCAAACATCAGCATGGTAGAAAAGTGGCACTTACGTTTCTGTAAGATTATTCTTTGACTAAAGAGTTCCACACAGACTTCAATGGTATACGGAGAGCTAGGCCAACCGCCTGCCAGTATCAAAATTAACGTGAGGATAGTAACCTACTTGGCAAGGATAATTAATGGAAAGGAATAAAAAATCGCACATAGACGTTACAACTTAATGAGCCTAATGTATTCAAACGACGATTTTCAATGGTCATGGATATCCCATATTCGAAATTTATTAGACACTACGGGTCTTTCTAACGTTTGGGTTGAGCAAAACCCAGGCGCCCCGGATGAACTGAAACGCGTCATAAAGCAACAACTAACTGACCAGTTTGTACAAAAGTGGAGGGGCGAACTTTTCAATAGTAAAGGGTGTATAACTTATAGAATATTTAAAGATGAATTCAAATTCGAAAATAATTTGATTTCACTCCCACAAATTTTTTCAAAAGTACTTTGCAAGTTTAGAACTTCCAATCATAAATTACCAGTTGAGGTTGGCAAATATGATCAAGTAAGACCCAGGCATGAACGCATATATGTTCTCTCTGAAATGATAATGTAATGGGGGATGAATTCCATTACTTGTTCGAGTGTTCTGCCATAACTGGAGACTCATAAAAAAGTATTTTCGCCTGCACCCAAATACATTTAAAATGAAACAACTGATGAATGATCAAAACAGGAAGAAAATGATATCATAGTGTAAATTTATAGAAATAATTTTCAGATGTTTTAAATGATAATAATATTGATAAATCAACTCTCCAGGTAGGCGCTTTCCGGAAAGATTAGGCGATTCGATATATCCGTATGGATTCACTTCCGGGTGAGTGAAACCACTCATTGGGATGTGAGTCCAGACGGGTGTACATGATAAATTTTCCCACGAGTGTCGGTTGTCGAGGGCCCAGTTGCACTAATAGCGCATTGGATAAGCGGTGTGTGCGTGCATGCGCGTGCGTGCGTGTGCGTGGGTGAACAGTGAAGGAGTTGTTGCCCTTCTTTGCCCTAGCTCTGCCAAGGCTTAATCCGACAATCGGCACCGTTCGTTGTAACGGTCATCATGGATGTGTTCAATATGGCCGCCACAGTGGGTGCTTAGCAAATATACGAACGGTCATAGCTCTTCAAAACTTGGCCGATTGAGAAAAGATGTGAACAACCGCTTTTGTAGGATACACCCACTGCCTAGAGATCCTAATCCATATTGATTAACAGCAGAGCATTTTCTCATAGAGAATTTGAAGTTGCCTTAAACGTTATCAAATGACCAGTTACGGAGCAAGAACTCGCGGTTTGAACCATTTTGTTAGAGATGTGGATTTAACGATTTTGTCAGAAAAATATCTAAGCGCCTGAACGAGTTGAAGGTGAAAGATGACTTAGAATCGCGTGACAAATGACGAATAAGAGATGGCATACACATCCACATGAATAGACAGAATCCGTACTGAGAATAGTAATTTAATATAAATCCTGTAGCAGAATCCTTAAAACTAGAAACATAATTTAACTTGTACACAATAAACTACTAAATATGGCGCATTATTTACGTTATAGGAATGAATATGATGGACATTTTAAAAGTAACTTAGTTAGATGTTGTGGCTGCCTTATAGGATTAATTCGCTTATATCGTCTAGAAAATCCAGTCAGTATTTCAATTTCTGAATAAATTCAGAAATTGAGATACTGACTGGACTTTCTGGAAAAGCATGCAGAGAATAAAGAGATGTAGGCGAATTAATCTGATGAGTATTTAGAAACTAAGTTGACTGGGGACTTTCCGTAGAATTAGTTTCAAAATATGCAATAGCTGAGATCGAGACACGGACGTTTTGGATCAAGGGTTGAAGAGTTACCCCTTTAATGACTAAATTTGTTGAAAAAATTAAAATATTTACTTATTAAATGTCCATTTGCAGGCCAAGAGAAAACCATTTTTGAAAATTTACCACTGAAATGACTGGCTTGGTTATCGAGCCAGTCATTCCAGTCGTAAATTTTCAAAAATAGTCTTCTCTTGAGCTGCAAATGGACATTCCCCATGACCACTGTAGAGGCCGGTTTTGGCCGGCTTCGTCCTTGAAGGGTTAAAGGTTACTGTGCGGATACTCAATGCTTGTCACACAATGAGCGTCAGCGCGACGATAAATCATAAATCTAAACCGATGCTTAGTGGAATAAGTGCGACTTGATTGTCCTAAGTGACAGCCCCTCTACTGTACGCAACCTAACATGTTCCAAAATCAAGCCTTGTGGCCTCTAATGGTTCGAGTCTACCTATTATCATTAGCGATTTCCATGAACAGGCACGCCATCATGCATTATGGACGTAGAAAATACCCAGAAATATATGTAATTGAAACCACAATAATGCTGATTAGGACAGCTCTTGTAAGATCTGGATCAAACCATGTGCTCTCTCGAAACAAGAATGGGTACGGATTAGCTTTATGAACACATAGAGTAGTATTAAACATGTCGTATGTGTAACCGTTTTGATGGCTTCCAAATGTGGCGTCTGACCTTGAGAAATGCCCAGAGCATGTAGCCAGAGGAAAACCAGGAGAGATTTCCTAATTTTGTGACAATGGAGGAATCAAGTTTCTCAGTCAATCGTAGGACGTCATACTACGTGAAGTGTAGGCTGACATCTAAATCAAATATGACTCGATTTAGTCCATCTTAAACGCTTGATATCCCCGCAGGTACGAATTGTATGTCTTTACTATCTAATTAACATGCTGTTGTACATTTTGAAACTAATTTGACTGGGTGGTGTTGCTGCTATAGGCAGCAATATCACCCAGTCAAATTAGTTTCAACATTTTTAACAGCTTCCATGTATAGTTTTCTGGAAATTGAGATTGAGAGAGTGCAGGGATCGATCGACCCAAACACGGGCAAAGCGTGGGTGGAGCTTAGCTAAAGATGGGTGGGGCATAGCTAAAACTGGGTTCCTCCATGACGCCTAAAGCATTAAGCTTATGGTTCTCAAATCCTAAAATTCAAATCATACAAGTCCTACCAAAAACAAAATCACAACCTAAATGGAATGATCACTGCTGATCATAGACCTGCACGGATATGAATACGTGTTAACGGAAGTACATAATAGAGGACTTCTTAGAAAACATACACTGGCACTATGCAAGGACATCTGCAAGGTAATGATGATTTTGATAATCGCATGTTCATACCTATTCATACATATGTCCAGAAGTAATTAAAAGCGAGGAGATACAAGAAACTAAGACGCGCCTCATTCTCTACTTCTTAAATTAAATCTGGAATTCAGATTCTCCACGGCTCAAATCATTACTCGCAAACCCTAAGATGGCTGATGGGCTATCACTGTTGTCTGTCCAGTCTAGACATTGGTAATTTCCGCAAGATAATTAACGTCGATAACGATTCCGGAGTCAACTTGACGAGACGTGTTGTCGTCATGTTGTATTAAATGTCACGTCACTTTCCAAAGGAAAAAAAATTGATTGAACTGTCGGTGGACAAAATTAGTGATACTTTTATAATGCCGTCTTTCACTAATTTAAAATCTTTTACAACTGACTCAATCGTCTGCCTCAGTTATGTTCAGTCGGCTAAATGGTCCATAAACGTCTTTGCCAACTTCTACAGATGCGCATAACATTATACTATGCACGCCTACTGCTGGTCTTAGATATATTACATTGGACGTTGATGGTCGTATTTATAATAACCTTCTCCAGACATATAGGGCTATCAAGGATATGAAAATGCATGCGTTACTAACTAGGCATTCGGACCGAACTGTACAGGGGGCTATGGGCGGTGATGTGATGTGGTGGGTGGGTGCTGGCTGGTGTACAGTACTAGTGGTGTTGTGTACGTGCGTGTATGTGTCTGGACATTGAAGGAAAATATAAATCCGAATTGCTAGAATAGAGCGAAGTATGCCGAAAGTTTCTGTGACCTTTATAGCTGGTCGTTTGTTTCACGTACAACTTCCGAGATGCTTCTACATGGCAGAAATCCACACACATCCGGGCAAGTCGCAAATTTATGGAGAAAACACGTCAGATTGCCAAGAAATCAAGTCTGCAATGTTTCCTACTGACAAGGAATGCTAATTTTGCAAGAGTATTTCTATTAATTAGCAATTTTACAACGCAATTAATCTGAATTTCATCTTAATCAAAACTATTTGTTGACAAGTGTCCTAAACCATCCAATCCGAAAACTAGTTTGAACGATCTCAAAATTTCTAAGTCAAGTCTTACCGTGGCCGTAGTGAGGAGAAGGAAATGAAAGATTATACATTCCTTTGCAGCATCTGCTGACAGAAATGTGCATCTCCATCAATACTTTAGGCTACAACACAATGCATTTATGATTAAACAAATATTCAATACTCCATAACAATAAAATAGTTTCACTTTATAAATTTCCTAATATCGTTATGCAGTGCTTCATATGACGATCTCCATTCTGTATGTTACCTCTGTTTCCGTTTTTGGTATTATGTCTATATATAATAGATTGCAAACCAAAAACACAATATCTACCACCACCACCACCACCACCACCACCACCGCCGCCAACAGCTATCTGAAGGTACATTTAATAATACTTCCCTCCAGAAATGCAAGATATGTATGTGCAGATTGAGTGCATATTGGAGCATTGTCAAGCGCACATACATTGCAACAACAAGCTTATAAACAATAATCATGCATTGATACAGTATCGACTTACCTCACAGCTGCAAAGCCGGCCAAAACACGTGAAATCTAACTGATAAACAGTACCCAGGTTTATACACGCACACTCCACTAGAATGTTCAGGGCACAGGTGCTTTAACCGTTGTGGATTGTTAATATATTTGTTATTTCCAACCGATGGGCTAAGCATGTCTTTGCGTTTTTTAAACGATTATGATTTCGTACAAGCCATACAGTTGCCACTAATGCGAACATATTTCTTAATCCAAGTTGCCATATGAAATATGGCCTGTGTGCTGTGCACTGTGCAGCCAATATAGTGCATCTTTATAGCAGGTGATCTTTCGACAACATGTTTTCAAAGAACCAATATAGGCAGAAGTCCATAACATAAATTATGAAACCACGTAGGCCTATTAGGTAGTATTATGGGCTTCTGGTATAAGCTATAGTGACCGCGATATTTAGGCACGATTGCGCGTATAACACATGCATAGTTCTAGTATTGTCTAATATATCAGCAATATCAATTTAAGAGTAAAATATTCTGCATTTTCATATTTAAAATTGAATGTTTTATCCAATATTTTAACAATGACATTTTTACTTTTACACTCCCTTAATTATGATAAAGGCGTGAACATGTTAATTAGTTGTTGTTGACTCGATCAATATGAATTGCCTTCAAAATAATGAATTTGTCCAATTGTCACAATCGCGTGATAATACGATTCAAATGTGGTAAGGAACCTTATAAGAATAAGCTTAGCGAGTTTGTGCACACTTTCTCACATAAATGCGTTTCAAATTCATCACGTCAATTTTATCTAATGAAGCATGTCAACGGGTGGCAATTCAATATTGGTTCTTATGCATACATTAAAATCTCGTTATCCATAGCCCTTTAACACTCAAATTTCTTCAAGAAAATTTAAATTTTCTCATGGAAGAGAAGTTATCGAGCCAGTCATTCCAGTGATACATTTTCAAAAATAGTCTTCTCTTAGTCTGCAAATGGGCATTTCTCAAGACCACTACAGAAGCGATTTTGGCTGATATTAGTGTCAAAGAGTTAATGCCGGACTAACACGTCGACGTCAACGCTAACCGTTAAACCCTTACAGAACGAAGTTATATTTATGTCTTTGATGTACGGAATATTCTTTTGAGTATTTTGAAACTAATTTGATTGGGACATAGGAAGCAACAGGTTCCAGTACCGAGAATGAGTTTCAAAACATGCAACATCTTCCCTGTACATTTATTTTGAAATTGAGACACTGGCGGAATATTCCAGAAGGTTAAAGGATTAATGGAACATAACGTATAGCAAGATGCATCTTGTACACACACCACCAAACATAGACTGAAACTAGTTATAGATATCTATACATTCCTAATGTGCGTACGCAATGCAGAGGTAACCTTCCATACGTGGATCAAATAGTGTTAGGAGGTAGTACTTATAAAGCTTGCAGTGTCCGATTACCCATACCGCGTGATGACCATGGTAACCGTTAGATCAATATCTGCTAATTGTTATTATGACTGGGAACAATTTCCGCTCTGTATAATAGGAATAGTTCAGCCATACGGGTGTTATATGAATAACACAAGCGAGATCATTAATCATCAATCTGATAATGATCAACAAAGAACTGCCATGTTGTTTAGATTTATAAAAACACAGATATAATGCCAACAGTGATGTCCATGAGAATGTACACCTCAACATCTCAACATCAACAGAAGAACCAACGCAATGAACAGCTGATGCTACTGTTGGCGCGGCTGCCGCTGCTGCTTCTGCTTTTGCTGCTGCGGTTGCTGTCGTCATCGTCGTCGTGGTCGCCGCCGCCGCCGCCGCCGTCTTCGTCGTCGCCGCCGCTACTTTTGCTGCTGCTGCTGCTGCTGCTGTTGCTGCTGCTACTACTACTACAACTAATACTACAACAATTTGCAGTAACCTAGTTATACACATATATCCATAGCTAGAATGGACAATGTGTATAACTACTGACGAAAAACATAAGCATTGAAAGAGATTTTGAAGCAATTGAGGCGAGATTTCAATGAGACATTAAGTCGGCCAAATCAGATCTGGAGATCAAGGAAGTCACCTTAAAGACAAAACTGAGAAGAAACAAGTCGACCGTTGTGAGTCTTTTCTTTTATAGAGCCCATAAAAGCTAACATTATTCTTGATACCTGCCACACTAAATGTCACTGAGAGATCAGGATAATATTCTGATGCCATCCTTAGTACATGCAACTCCGCGCACCCTCTGGCTGATGGTCGGGATATCGCTCTACGTTGAAATCAAATTTTCTGCCCAAAGTTGCTTTGAAATGCACATCGCAAGGACGACACGTGAGTAAGTTAGTGACAGTGGCGTAGCAAGAGTGGCGAGGTTCCCCCCACCCTCCCCGCCAACAAAATTATTTGAAGGCCCCCACCCCACCCCTCGCACGCACACGCACACGCACACGCACACGCACACGCACGCACGCACGCACGCACGCACGCACACACACACACACAAGACAAGAAAGCAAGCTGAAAGCAGCCAGGACCAGGGGTCCGGGGGTCATCCACCCCAAAATTCTGAAATGCAGATGTTCTCAGAGGGCATCTCCGACGTCGCTGGCGGTAAATATTAGTCTTTGGTCCAGTGGAAGATTTCTATAGTTTACAAAATATTTTTTTCTTTCTGGAACTATAAAACTGTGGCCCAATGACCCATGCCATACCAAAACGTAGGTATGTTAGTCACAGAACCTATAACTACGAAAATTTAAAATAAATTGTAAGACACCATAGAAGTAAATTCTACTAGAAACTTGCTATCTGGATTGATGAATTTGAAGCTATGTTAGAAAAGGTATATTCCGAAAACTCAGATATTATACTTGTAGGAGATTTTAATTTCGACCTTATTAAAGCAGATAATCATAAATGCCAGTCGTTAATTGAACTTTTTCATCTAGAGCAACTTATATATTTAATCCAACCAGAGTTACTGAGAAAACATCTAAACTGATTGACCAAGACAAAATTCAATCGTCACATGTCGGTTTTTTTTTGCCCTAAGTGACTATTATCCAATATTCGCTGTACGCAAATGTAAACCATTCAAAACTCAAAATTCGCACCAACTTATTAAATACAGGAGCATCAAAAGCTTTAATGAAGCTAAGTTTCTTAGTGACCTGTCTGTATGTGATTGGCGTTCTATAGGTTATTTGGGTAGTCCTGATCAAGCGCTTAATCAATGGTATGCACAATTCATCAACATTATAAATAAACACGCTACTGTCATTGAACGTAGAGTTAAACGTGTATGTCAACCGCGATGGATGAACAGAGAAAATTTAAAAACCATGAAAGAAAGGGATTATCATAAAAACGTAGGAAGCATGTTGAATTTGAAAATGTTAAAGCAAAGAGTTGCGTATTTGATTAAAGCATCTAAACGAGATTATTTTGCAAATAAATTAGTAGCAGGCAAAAATAATCCGGCTAATATATGGAAAATTCTAAAAGACATAAATCCCAAGGCAAACAAATTACCTTCAATAATCTGTGATGATAAGGGAAATGAAATTCAAAACCCACAAATGCAATCTGAACATTTTAATATATGTTTCAGTACAATCTCGTCAAAACTTACACACTCCATGATAAAACAAAGGCCAATGGCATTTGATAAGCTATCAGATCATGTTTTTAATAAGGTTCCAGAAAATATAGAGTTTCGAATTCCATCTATAACCATTGAATATGTGTCCAGAGAATTTAGTAACTTAAAAACAAATAAGTCATCTGGTTATGATGAATTGAAGGCACACTTCCTCAAAGCAGCAGCATCAATAATTGCACCGTCAATTCCACTTATTATAAACAAAAACACAGCTACCGGAGAATCCCCCAAAATGTGGAAATGTGAAAAAGTAAAGCCTCTACATAAATCTGATTCAAAAACCAATGTTAGCAATTATAGGCCTATCTCTTTATTACCCATTATCTCTAAGGTTATTGAACGACACATACATGATCATATTTATAAATTTATAACCAAGTATAATTTATTAGCGGAGTCGCAATCAGGCTTCAGACCTAACCATTCATGTGGAACTGCTTTGTTACATCTAGTAGAAAGATGGCGCTTTTCGATATATTAATGGCGACCTTATAGGTTCTATTATGATTGACTTTAAAAAGGCCTTTGATCTTGTCAATCATGACATCCTATTACAAAAATTAAGTATTTACAAATTCAGCTATAATACATTAAAGTGGTTTTCTTCATATTTAAATGGCAGACAACAATACGTTTCAAGTTCTGGAAAGAATTCTAAACCACTGCCCATCGATATAGGAGTACCACAAGGCTCAGTTTTAGGGCCACTTCTGTTCATTTTATATGTTAATGATTTACCCATGTATGTCAACAATCCTATGGATATGTATGCTGATGATACAACTATGCATGCTGCTAGCTCAAATGTCGCTGAAATTCAAGAAAATCTAATTAACGGTATGAAGTCGGTAGAAGAATGGTGTGTAAATAATAAAATGTTATTAAATACGGACAAAACTAAGTTTATGATGTTAGGAACTAAGCATAAATTGAAACAAGTAAATAATAATGTTATAATCCCTACAAATCGTGGAAGCCTAAATGTTGTGGAATCTGACAAACTTTTAGTACACATAGACAATACGCTTGCATGGAAAGAACATATAGGCAAACTTTGTAAAAAGATTTCGTCCTTGATTTATATTCTACGGAAAAATAAACATTATCTTAGCATTGAGCAACGAAATCTTTTCTATATTATAAGTCGTATAAACTTTCACACATTGATTATTGTTGTCTTGTATTTTGCCCGTCTTCGCATACGTTATTGGATAGTTTAGAAAAACTACAAAAAACGGGCTGCTAGGGTGATATTAGACATGCCTTACAGGATACGATCTGCACAACCATATGAAACATTAAACTGGACAAATTTAACTAAAAGAATGCAAATCAAAATGGGTATTATGACATTTAAATCTAGAAATGGTCTGGCCCCTGGTTACATGAAAGACATGCTCACTTCCGTTGGGGGTGGCGCACACTAGAAATTTACGGTCCAAAACACGCAATCACCTACAACTTCCGAGAATTAAAACGGAATATGGCAGAAAAAGCTTCAAATACACTGCAGCGCAACTGTGGAATTCTCTGCCTGAAACGATTACTCATTCTTCTACTCTGCTGACATTCAAATCAAATATACATGAATATATTACTAAATTATAGTGATATATGGGCAATGTGATTTCACCTTTTTACTTGTGTTCTAATATTGCATATTTTGTATATTTCTAAATAGCTATATACATATATATATATATGTGTGTGTGTGTGTGTGTGTGTGTGCGTGCGTGCGTGCGTGCGTGCGTGCGTGCGTGCGTGCGTGTGTGTGAGGGCCTCGGGAAGATCAGTTTACTGACGATGTATACCATCCTTAAATAAAGATTATTATTATTATTATTATTATTATTATTATTATTATTATTATTATTATTATTATTATTAAACTGTTGCTTGTGGCAGTCAAGCTAATAACAGAATATACAACTGGTGTTGCGTATTTCCCTTCCTAGAATGAATATTCCCAAAATAGCTTAGTTGTCGGTCCCACATGGCCCCATATACGCCAAGTAGAACATATACAAGCCCTACAAGGACAACTTTCTCAAATACCCACGCAGTTGATATAGTTTCAATCTCACAGCTGTGAGGTCAAAAGTGTCTATTTTGGAAAAGATGTTGCCGAAAGCTGTTGCTGTTGCGTTTTAGTATTTGACACAAAATGGCACATGTCATCGGGAGCCACGGACAGACATCCACATAAGTTTGTATAAGATCGTTCCAGTGGAATCAGTGTTATTGAAAAATGCGTCAGTGTTCATTTTAAAAGCTATGTTGCTGAAGAATAGTTTTTGACACAAAAATTGAAAGTGGTATACATGTTTAACAAAAACTTCTTCAAAACAAGAGCATGGGGAGAAACAACAAGCAGCAGTCTATGACTCCATTCTCACATTAACCCTTGCATCTAGCGACGTGGGTAAGAATAAATGGCATGCTAGACGGGCTGCCCCCACCCTATCAGATAATTTTGTATTTTTAGTGTTCATTTCATGTTTTCTGATTGCTTATTAGTGTGCCTGTATGAAAACGATGATACTTCTACAAATCCAGTCACAAAATATATAGCAAATTGTCATTGCGTCATCTTATAGGCTGCAGACAGGCATAGTAAAGATAGCAAGACATTGACGCGTGGAAGGCCAAATAAGTTTCTCTTATTAGGCCCGTTTTTGTAAGTCAAACTTTCTGTCGCGCCGCGCTAATAACGACTGGTTGATTTATGCCTTGGACTCTGTCATTTTCAGACAGACCTACGTTTTGTTGAAATCGAGCCAGACTGAACACTGAACTTTCTGTGCCGGAAGGATCCTTCCTAAACATATAATTGAAATTGTCCGAGCGGTTCTTGAAAAGAAATCGTTTAAAAAACGGTTTATCCTACAGTTATGAAAGTGAATATTATAAGCTTTCCCCATCAAAATCCTTCAAATAATCAAATAAAAAATCGTTGGCAGCCATGTTCTTAATGTACCAACTTTCTTTGAATCAACTTGAATACCCCTTGGTCTCTAAACATGTTTCCAAAATTTCGGTCAGATCTCTTTAGCGGTTCCAGGAAGTCGTCTTAGTGAAGACTAGGTCATGGAAGATGTCTACCAGGCAATTCGACCAATCAGGTCCGCTTGAGTTTTGAACAAACGCTCTTCAGCTACTGCCCTAGATAATGTTTTTTGCGTTTCAAATCGATCTGCATAGCCATTACGAAGAAAATTTATAAAGGTGTTTAGATAAATAATCCAAACTCCAGCACAGCCGCCTGCCACATCAACCAATCGACTTCATCAGGAACACGTTAGATCTCTATGTGTCAAAGATACTTCCTCCCAAATTTGCTTGGAATCCGCCCTGTGGTTCTTGAGAAGAAGACGTTTAAAGAATGGATGACAAATTTTCAGATAATCCAAGATGGCCACCAAAAGAATTGGCCACTCACTCCTTTGCTATTTTGAAGCATCCCATGAGAGGATCTTTTCACCCATGTTTCCATGAAATCAAACTATAGATCAAGGAGTAGCGTTTTAAATCGTTCTTGAAAATTTTCGGAAAATTCAAGATGCCCGACGGCCAAACGGCCAGTCGGCCCCATTTGAGCAAACTCTATACCCTAAGATGCTTCCCGCCACATATAATTTAAATCTGTCCATTGATTCTTGAGAAGAATTTGTTTAAAGACGATAGACGAACAGAAGATGGGCGGTCGTCATGTCATAAACCCCAATGGTCATTCTAGCTAGGTGAGTTACTAATATTGTTCTTTTATTCATACGTACTATGCCCGTTTTCTAGCCCTCTAAGCATTGTTTCCTGAATTGATTGAATTTGCATTTATTTGGCTGAATGATATTTACAGTATATATTGTATATACAGGGCGCCCGCTAGAGGCATGGCCTACGTGCTGTGGACCCCCTTGTATAAACACACATAAAACAATAGTATATTCTCTTTCAGTTAGTTGGTGTATTGCATAGAAGTATGGACTATGTATTTTATATGCTTTCTACTCATCAGGTTGTGGGTAGGGAAGGGTCGGGTAGGTGGGGTTAGGGTGGGGTGGGGTGGGGAGGTTCTTCCTGCTTCAATTATTATTATTATTATTATTATTATTATTATTATTATTATTATTATTATTATTATTATTATTACCATCAGTATTATAATGATCATCACTACTATAATTATTTACATTTTTATAACTATTATATTTGTTAGCATTATCAGAACTATTACTATCTTTAATGCTTATTATGATAATCATCATCATCACTATAATATGACTAGACCTTTCAATAATTAAGAAAACTAAACAGAAATCGGGAAAGAGGTTCTGGAGCCGACCATCACATGATCCCTCCGGCGAAATTTGAACAAAGCTGTCAAGTTATTTAGGCGATACGTTTTAGTGGATTTTCAGAAAATACAAGATGGACCTCAACAAGATTGGATAAATCAAGGTTCTTTCGAGAAATGCTGACGCCCATCACCATAGGTGTGTTTCATAACGTTTTGGCGAAGCCGCGCCATTGCTTGAGGATGAGTGGCATTCATTTGGATTTCCAGAAAATGTTTAGAAATCAAACCCAAGATGGGCACCACTATTATCATCAACATAATCTGCACTATAATAACCATTATCAGCAATAATAATAATAATAATAATAATAATAATAATAATAATAATAATAATAATAATAATAAAAACAGCAACAACTACAACACGTAATAACAACTCTGTTGACCACTGATGAACTCTGTCGACGCATATAGATCTATAATGGGCAGCATGAATACTCATCTACGATTCGCAACAGTCAGTTAGATTCCTACTCACCAATTAAGGGCAAATCAATCAAGTTTATTTGTTCCTGTCTTTCAAAAAAAAAATCAAGTCCACGTTCTTAAATAGTCTTCCGATTAATCCGTTTGCCAATAGAAATACGAGGCAGGGCTGCATAGAATGGTAAAAAAATTAATATAAACCTCCGAACCAATTCGTTTCCCAATTAAATGTAAATAATAATATTATTAATAGTGGCAATTAACACGCTTGCAAGTAGATGATTGACAATTTTTGGCAACGCTCACTGCTTAGGGAAGAACAATAGAAGGAATTACATACAATGCCAATAACGAGTACTCTGTGAACAATGCGAGTCTCAGAATCATCGCAGTGTAAGCTTTTTATTTTTGCTATCATCAGAAAATGATGTTTTTTGCATTAAAATAGATATATAAAAAAACCCCATTACCAAACTGTAGAGTTTGAAAGACTTTACCAAATATGGGTGCATCAATAATCGACATAAATATTTCTTAAGATGGTTATTTACAGTAAGCTAACAATTCACCTTTCCAGAGTATCCATCTATCAATCTGACGTCATATCACGTCATAAACAGCTAAGTGGCGTGTTGGATGACGTCATAATCATTACTTCATAAATGATTCTATTTGGCCCCGTCTAACTCTTAATAGTCTGACATGTTGTACGACAAGTATGTCTCTACTATTTAATAAACAAGCTGTTTGCTATTCTGAAACTAAGTTGACTGTACGCTGCCGATGCCATAGGCAGCTACAGCGCCCTGTCAAATTAGTTCCAAAATATTCAATGGGTTACCTGTATAGTCTCCTGGAAATTGATAGTCAGAGTTCAGAGATCGATCGATACCACCACGAGCGAGATGTAGGTGGAGCTGAGCTAGAGATGGGCGGAGTATTTATTAACATTTCTACTGTTTAATTATAAATTGTTGCATAACTCTAAATTAGTATGGATAGGCATACCGGTGATACTAATGGTTGGGATGAGACCGTGTGGTTCAATCTTGGCGGCAATGGTCGCACGGCCCCACTGGACCATCATTGCTCCACTGGCTCTAGAAGTCGGTCTTCGTACACGGCGGAGAGACGTCATACGGGATCCGCAACCCTGAGATCCGCAGCTAACCAGCCATCCAGGTCATCGTGCACTTGCGGTGCGATGGCTGGATATCTATCGGCGGACCAGCATGTACCCCCGCGAGCTACCGCGAACGTACCATTCATCACTGTGCTTGCTATCACAAATTAATGGACCTTTCCAGTTATATCTAATACTATACAATCAAGGTGAATCGTTTGACAGTAGAATGAGCACAATAATACACAATATAGAGCTAGCTGGTGTCCTTTCTACGTGGTGTCGCCGGAGGTACCACACAGATCCTTGAATCCGCAGAGGTATCCCTGCAAGAGAAGCATCCGCATAAGAGATCACTGAGTAACATAATATGAGTTAATATACCACCAAAACACACAGAGAGAACAATGTTGCTGCGAGACGAAAGTGCCTCGTGCGGGCTTCCGTCACAGAATGTTTCATGATGGTGCGAGAGGAAGGTGCCTCGCGCGGGCCGTCACAGGAATTCTCGCTGTTGCGAGAGGCAACTGCCTCGCGCGGGCCTCCGTCACAGGAAAATGCCTTCGACGCCGAAGCGGAGGAAAAGAGCTGGTAAAAAGGGCCACTCTTTTGTTCAACAGAAAATGCTAAGTGCTGAAAATCCTAGTGAGGCTACTGTTAAGGTGTTGCACGCTGGTTTACGTGAAGATGGGATGAACGATTTCCGAAGAATTCCCAGGTCACCGTCTTATGTAGTTTCCAAAGATACTGTATTGGTAGATGCCGCTTTATTTAAGCGGGCCTTCTGCTACAGTCTAACCTACCATTTCGTTGTTAGAAACGGAACTAGCTTTGGTCGCAAGTGGCAGGGATTCCTGCCTATCTTTAGATACAGATGCCCAATGGGCGCAGACGCCCAGCTTCCCGTAGGCTGCTTTGGAATAGCATCTACCTCCAAGGACAGCATGCGTACATGTTACGACACAAGGCATCCAAAATTCGATGAAAATCCGGCCACCTTGCTCCGCATAAAACATCACCTGGACGATGGCTACATTTCACACAAGCAAGTTTGATCACGTAACATGTCTTTATGGTGGGGTAGAGAGACGGATATCCATCGCGAGCATCCTTCCCGTGAGGGCGTGACGAGCTCTAACGTTTTGTCCAGATACTCCAGTGAATTGGATGGAGATCCGCATCTCGTCTGTCACCGCGTGCTATGGATCTAACAGTTGACCTGTCATTAGGGTTAAATTACAATATGCCCAAATATGCACTTCGGGTCGGTAAATAAACTAACTATCTCATAATTATAATTATATGTTTTCGCAGTGCTTCCTTCATTGGCGGGGTTATCTAGCTAACAAGTATCCGAAGATACAGAGGAGGTGTATGTAAATCAGCACTTTAACCATCACCGCTCAGAAACCTCCGATAGTTTCCCAGGGTTGGATCAGATCAACGTGCTGATAGGGAATCCCAACAATTATAAAGCCATACGGCTGGTGGATCGTGGAAAGAGACAATAACTTAATATATGTGATGCCTTATAGGTAATTGGCCAATTTGACACAACCTTGCCGGAGTGCCGGGCTACATTACCACAACAGCCGGAAAAGAGGCGTACACTACATGTCTCTAAACGAAGAAATTGTCCCTAACCACTTTAACCTATTCTATCGAGCTGAATAGTAAGGTTTAGTCGGTAACATGCCAGGCTAGAACAATTAGAGCACGGTAAGCGACCTCAGTGTAAAATTGATGATGGCGGGAATAAGTGATGTGGATATAAATGTTGCTCTATAGTATCTCCTAGCGTACTGCGGTCCGTCCACAGTTTTGTACAATTAAACAAGACATATTAACTGGATGGCTATCTGCCATATACAACTAACGAATGCAATAAGTAGATTGTAATTAAATTACGTAACTAAGTATCATAGACTGATAAACTTAGACAGTGCGGCTAGTTGAGAGCACCACAGTAAACAAGAATAATATTCACAGTAATAAAGAAATTATAAATTGCGGTCCTAAGACCGGGAAGGTACCTATTAGTCATCAGTATCAAATACGGAAATAATAATTAGATGTACAATAGTATAGTTACTTGAGTACCTAATAGTCACCAGTACGGAACAGGCTTCTATGTTACTGAAATTGAGGCGCTTACATATTCATAGGGCGAGTCGACACATTCTCATGGAGCTGGAGAGATTTCTGCAGGCGATTTCAGCAGCTGGTTTCCGCAGGTTGGCTCCGCAAGCTGACTCCTCCAGGCAGGGTAGATACGGTACACACTCAGGACAGTGAAACAGAGCAGTGAAAAGATGTCTATTAGATAGTTCCAGCAACTGGTATATAATTTATACGGTACTGAGAAAGTTATCCGTTCGGTGACGGAAATAGTCAAGTTGAAGGTTGCCCATTAACAGTGAGGGTGGTATACAATGTTAAGCAGTTACATAACTTGGCACACGGTGCGGGATGCGTCGCATAGCTCTTGCGGCGCACCTAGCAAAGTCCACCAGACTGTCGTCAAAAAGTTAATTAAAACACACACGACATGCAGTGTGGAGGTTGAAGTCCACTTTTCAGTGTGGTTGGCAGATCCGGCGAGTCATCCACCAAGAATCACCGTAGCTCTACATCATGTAGGATTACATCCTGGGCCGCAAGTGCCTTTTCAGCAGGTGTTCCCTTTAGAAAAGTTTGGAAGCGGGAACCATTACTTTAATTAATTATTTTGCTCCTGGATGGCCGTCCGGGAGCATCCAAAATTGCGTAATGCGGAAAGTCCGAGAACGGCTTTTATGTGCGCGTGAGCTGAAAGCCATAAGGAACCGCGGTGATGTGCTGTATCTTTATCTTCCGTTGGTGTTCCAGTCCACTCGTCTAGTCCCCACCTCCAGTCAGTTCTCGGCAGGTCGGTCTCCACGCCGACGATGTTCCCGATTCTCGATTTCGCCCCTTTTATACTCGCTGTGACGTCAGAGCTGGGCGCCTCAACCAATCATCGGCCGAGCGCTAGCCAATCAGCGTGCTGGTATACTAGTGACGTATCGACCACGTGTACAAATCACTCTGTATTTAGTTTAATATATACACGCGATTACGACGTTATAGCAATATTCTAAGTATAATTTAACGGGGAGCTTCGACGATAACTCAGCCATTTCTGGGCCGATTTTAAAACGGGTTACAGTTTTAGAAAGATCGTTTAATTCTAGTCCTAATGAACAACGAAAAGGGATGAATTATAAGCATTTACGAATACTTACTCGGTACACTATGGGCACCACTAGCTTCCAATTCCGGTACGTGTTGTCAGGGAAGCTCCACATGCACACCACACGTTTTATCGGACTCTCATAGGGCTTATGTACGCTCACTATCCTACCCAGAGGGGGGGGGGGGGGGGGGGTGCGTGCTCGGAGCGTATCCGGAGTGGCCGTTCCGTACCCAGCTTTGCTGGGACGGTCAGTACCGTCCGGTCCGTCCGCGCTACACCAGTAACGTTTAAACTGATTATATTAGGTGCATGTCTTGGGCGAATTTTCATTATAATAAACATTCTGTTGAATATTTTGAACCGTATCTTACTTGAAGATCTTACTGTCGTAGGTAGCAACAGCTCCAAGTCACTTTCATTTCAAAATAGTCAACAGCACACTTGAATACTTACCTTGAAATAAAGATAATGTGAACTCAAGGGGCAGTGTTAAAACTGATTTAAACACTTGTCCGCAGCCAGCAGAATCAAGCTATAAATGCACGGGGCGTGGCTATAAATAGGTAACTCTATTAGAAGATCAAGCTATGGGCCAATTTGGAAATAATGTTGGTGAATGTCGCTCTCAGACAGCAATAGCATGTAAGATATTCTTTCCAAAATCAAGAGTTATCATGTGAAAATAATAAAGAATAATGCGGCTAACGATGTGGTTCTAATTAGTTAGACGCACAGCATGGTACTAAATGAAAAGCTCGCATGTCTGACGTAATTCTGCATAGCTTATGAATCCTCTCTACAGCTATTGAGACAATGGTTTTCCAATTTGGCGCGTGATCAAAATATTGATGTATGTTGGAATCGTTTGGTCGTCTTCCAGAAATGACTCCGTATATTACTTAAAGACCAGTCTTTTTTTATCTTGAACAATTCATCACTGATCTTTGCAGGGATAAACTGAATCGTATCGTAATTATCTTGCTATTGATTCTGTATATTTCATACAAGTTGATGCTAACACGATGTACGCCATGTGTTAGATGTTATATGGCAGACATCTCACGTAAACCTGCCCAGAAAATGGCTTGCTCAACACAGACATTGCCAGAATAGATGCTATGAACGGAACAATGCGTACGTGAACGCAGATGACTACCACTAAACCGACATTGCCAATATATATTGCCCAAATGCCAAACAGAAATGCCAAGACATACATCAATGAGGTTTTGACCATATTTCTTACCCATTTCATTAGTAAATTCCATGTGAACGAATTTCAAAGAAATCATACAACTAAGGTGTTGAATAATTTGAACCTCAGTTGTTTATTTGTCTGGAAGCAGTTGCTGCATCCAATCAAAGTAGATTAAAAATACTTAACAACATGATTTCTAGATCACAAATAATTTGTCATCTCTGTTCCCCCGTGTTGAAATGATAAAGATTTATATTTTGAGAACTAATATCCAATTTGGAAGAGATCCAATTAACCCATCTGGTACGCATTGCTATACACATACCCCTTGTTTTTCGGAAATATACGATTTTCTATTGTTGCTTCTGCATATATCTGTGGTATACACTTCACAAGCGCACTAGGTGCCACGGGGACACGTTTCTAGGGAATTATGAAATATATTGTTATCTCATCTCTGTAAAAGAAGTCAAGACATGGGAATCACTCAATCGTCAGGAGCTTTGGGCTACCATCAATATTTTATTGGTGTCTTACTGGCCTTACTGCTCAAGACTGGGTGTTAGGATATTGATGAATCTTTACATATGTTTTCTCTACCATGCCCGGATGCAATCTGTATTGTTTATAGTGAGGATACTCTAGTTTTATTTTTCACTTCACGTTAGGTGGGTGGGGTGTGTGGGCTTAGGTGATTTTGGATTTAGAATATTTGTCAAATCTTCGTGATTAAATGTGTTCAATGACAGTTATTTCTCAGCAATACATCCGCTCAGATTTATCACAACATAGACAGAGCCTGTTACTGCATTATAGATTTACTTTATGACCACTGACTAGTTAGTTTTGACAAACGTTCACTATCCCTAGATGAAGGCAAGACATATTACGATTTTCTCGTTCTTGATTTGATTCATTTGTTTGTCTAACATCTACTGCTTTCAGCAATAGCATTTTCTAGGTTATAATGTCCATTAAACATTCAAGCAATTTAGCTGACAGCATCTCTTCTACTTAAGTCCATGTATGTAACACCAATATCACTGCCAATCATTTATTTACCAATGTGGGAAAACAGGATAATAAATAAATTATATAGCCGATACATCAGAGAGAATATCTGTCTAAACAGAGTACGCTGTTTTGAGCTTCCAATAGGCACATACCTTTGCTATGACATGTTCGCTAGCGTTCTAGCAAGCTCGTCGACCATCTGGCTAAACTACAATTCTGACCTTCTAAACAAGAGAAATGCCTGTTTACTAATCATAGTCGCTTAGCTCCATACACAAGGACAATAAAGGATGTGCTCATCCGTTCACTTGTAGGTCCTATACAAACACATTTTAGCACCATTACAACTAAGGACAGTACAGAGAAAACGGTGATAATAGTTTTAATATTAATGTTACGACTTCGCACGGAAAATGTTAAATAAATAAATCTTTTAGATAGAATTGCACCAAACTTGGTTGATGGGTAACATTACATTTGGTATGGAGTAACCTATCATCTGTTTGTGAACTAACTGACTTAGGGTGTGAAAGTATAAAAGATAAACTCTTCCAACAGAATCTATACAAATAAAATCAGTACATTACATAAGCTATTGATTTCTAGCTTGACAAGTGTTGTGTCATTTAGCTAGAAGTTATTACCAATATGCATTAATGGCCAGTGAAATAGCCGATTTATATGCCCAGTACTTATTTGCCTTGAATGGCCTCTGAAAAGCTAGTTTATTCACGCATTGTATATATTGTTAATAATTCATTAAATAATTACCACAATTGGTGTGGACAGAACAATGATGTGCACTTACTTATAGCCCGCGCTGGGACTGGGAAGAGCTTTTACATGTTATGTACTTTGGTTCATTACCTTTAACAGCTACCATCAATGTCATGGTTCGTTAATAGGCAATACTGGCTCGGCTATACCGATATTGTCTTTGTCTAACCCTCTCGCCATTGACATATAATTCGTACAACTTGACGGACTATTAATCGTTTATGATGGACTAAATCGCGTCATTCATTACGTAATTGATTATGAGGTCAGCCTAGAGGTGACGTAGTTGATTATGGCGTCATATACTTTTAACGGAGAAACTGGTTTCCTCTATTATCCATTTTGATTACTTCGCTGTTGAAAGCTATCATTTCACGACAACAGCGACATTCATCCGACACCATTTGATAAATATTCCACCTATGTCTAGCTAAGCTATTTAAGCGTAAAAAATGGAAATTGACATGATTCAGAAATCTTTGCCAAGATTACGGAAATTTCAGACGTCCATTCCCATTCATATTGGCGTTCATCTTGGAAACAATGTTACCTTAAGCAACAGCTATGAACAACATTATTTCCGAAATATAGAGCAGTCTCTCGTCTTGCTACTGGGTCTGTAGTGATTAACCTTTTGCCATCGGTGTTATAAGGATTAATTCATTCTCCGAAAATCATATGCAGGACACATTGTTAAACGATAGCACAAACTGGATTTCGATAAAAAAAAACCGTCAAAAACTAAAAATTTTACTATTTTTTGAAATTTAAAACAAACTCTATCTATATTAAAATGTAATTTAAAGTTGACTATTTGCACACAAAAAAAAAATCACGATGTGACGTCATCGCGTGATTTTTTTTTTAATCATGTGGTTTCACATTACACCCACGTGTTTTGCGATCGGGAGAAAATGGCGTCTAATAAAGTAGCGAAGCGTAAAACAAGCTCTGCTTCAAGTTCTTGTTTAGCCGAGACGGGCGTTTCCCGGACATCTCATTATACAAAAATCGACTACGAGGACATCTGTGCAAATGATATTGGACACGTTATCGTTAAACCATACCAATTCAAGACGTGTGCGACTGAAAGAGACGAGGATTATAGCTGATATGTAAGAAGATTGATACCTATTTTAGCGCCCAGGTATCTCGGAAACTACTGGTCTGATTTGGCTGAAATTTTAACACAGAAAAGGGTGAGATCATACACTAGAATTCCACACCTTTGGGTGTGATCCCAAAAAATTGGTGGAAATCCGGAAAATCTGAAAAAAATCTTGAACCTGCAGCTACCTCGAGTCTAGTGTTAATATTTTAATGGTGAAAACCTGCCTAATGCTTGAGCTTGTCTTGAGAAATCGTTATTTTCATCCCAGGAGAACATTTTTGAAAATGTACCACTATACTACCTGCTTCTATAACCAAGCCAGCCATTTCAGCGAAGAATTAAAAAATATGTGTTCTTGGTCTGCAAAATGTAATTGGACATTTTATATGAGAAGATCAAACTGATAAAATTCGACCGTTAAATGGCTTATTGGCTTATGCACTGGCGTGTCATAGAGTGATGTCCATTTGCCATGTTTGCAGGCCAGTGGAAGTTTATTTTTGAATATTTACAACTAAATTTTCTTAGCTGGTTATTGAGACAGTTAATCTAGTAGTAAATTTTCAAAAAACTTCCCTTTCAGAAATTTTTCACAGAGACCATTTTGATCCAAGTGTCCAGTCCATCCATAGTATTCAGTAGTGACTCGAAACCATTATACATGTTAAGTTGGCCTCTCAGGTCCGGAACTCGATTCGACATCATCAGTACCATCGGCTCCTGGCAGCTCTTGGCCAGTTATAGTCAGAAGTTTCCAACGCCATTTGTGTCTAGCATTATATTTTAGATAGTGCCATTTTGCGTAACGTGCATTCGTTTAGATGCATCCACAGATTCCTATTCAAGTACAGTATTCATACTACGGTTGTCGTCATCCAGTGAACACTTCAAGCCACAAAAAATTGGCTGACTCCATCAAAGACATCAATGCATTGTGACTGTATTCAGGTCGTATCTTATTGGTTTATTAGGGCCCCGGTGCAGATGCCCTATAGTAGCCTAATCACCGCATCTGTCCTTCCGCCTGTCCGTCCACAATATCTCGTAAACAACATAGCATACAGAACCGCTTCAGATATTTTAATGAGACGCGGTGTATGCCTCAGTTATGATACACAGATGTGCATTTTGAAGAATTCACCTTTCTTTATAGGTCCAATATTTTGGGTGACTGGGCTTTTTAATGCAAAAAGCTCATGACTTTTTGTCGATTTCCTCGTAAACACCATATCATACAGAATGGCCTAAAATAATTTAATGAAACGTGGCAGGTGACTTCTTTATGATGGCTAGATCCGGCTTTTGAAGGAGTCACCTTTATAGATTTAATATTTTGGGTGAAAATGGGATCAATGCAAAAATATGATTTCTTGACAAATTCCTCGTAAATAGCATATCATACAGAATCGCTTCAGATATTTTAATGAAACTTGGTGTATGCCTCAGTTATGATACACAAATGTACATCTTGAAGAATTCACCTTTATAGTTCCAATATTTTGGGTGAAAATGGGATTTTAAATGCAAAAACTCATGATTTTTGTCCATATTGTCGTAAACGGTATATCATCCGGAATCGCTTAAAATAATTTAATGAAACTTAGCAGGTATCTGTAGCTTCATTATGATGTCTAGAGGTGCCTTTTAGAGGATTCACCTTTATACATGTTGTAGATCCTGGATTTTGTGTGAAAATGGACTTCTTAATGAAAAAACTTAGAATTCTTGTCAACGCAACTCCTCCTACAGTTTAGCTCTGATTCTTTTGAAAATTGGTACGTGTTATCATTACCACGTGAAGGTGTGCATGTGCTATCCGAATACCTGTACGTCCATCCGTCTGTCCAAAATGTATCTATGTCCGTCTGTCAGTCCATCCATCTCTGACAATCATTTCTTGTCAGCGCAACTCCTCCTAGAGGTCTCAACTTTAAATTTTGTCCACATTATCAGTATCATGTGCAGATGTGCATGTGCTTTTTTCGCGGTCAGAATTATTTTCATTACAGAGTTATCACCCTTTAAATATCTTAAAGCCGATACATAAACCGAATTACACTTAGAGAAAGAGGAATATAGGTTTTAGCAGGAGTTGCATTTTTCATTGATTTGTTTTTCTAAAATATTGTCCATTACAATTAACACAACATGTTTGTCCACTCTTGATGTCTTCTGATGGCTTTTGTTTTAATTTCTTTTATTTTTATTTTTTGTTTTTTATTTTTTATTTTTAATAATACTAAGGCTATGAAAAAAAGCTACCTACTACAGAGAGAGAGAGAGAGAGAGAGAGAGAGAGAGAGAGAGAGAGAGAGAGAGGAGAGAGAGAGAGAGAGAGAGAGAGAGAGAGAGAGAGAGAGAGAGAGAGAGAGAGAGAGAGAGAGAGACATTTCTGTGATTGCGGGCGCCCTCTGAATTAAACTTCTAATTATATTTAGATTTTAGGCTAGTGTGAGTAATGCGGATGGTGCCATCTATCTGTCTGTGTATGTGTGTCTGTTTATCCGAGGCATATCTCGGGAATCCTACGAGGTAGAATTACCAAATTTGGTACACACATTGCTATTATGAGTGGCTATACAATTCTTTAGTTTGGGGTCAGCATGTTCAAAATTAATGTCACAGGACCACTTAGTGCATCCCGAAATACACATTTTAATACCCCGCCAAAAGATTGGCAGGGTATTATGTAATTGCACGGACGGGCGGATGTGCGGGCGGCAGAGTGGTTTCCAGATGATAACTATGTTGCCATTTGTCCAATAGTTTTGAAACTTGATAGAGTGGTTAGACTAGGTCTGGGGAAGAAATCTATCAGAATGGAAAATGACCTGCGGATGATAACTCCTGAACGAAATCTCTATTTTCTGATAGATGTCATTCATTGGTTTGTCATCATAGCGGGGTATTATGCGCCGTTTGCGGAGCTCTTGTTAGGCATAAATTCGCATTGCAAGTAGATAGAATCACCAAATTTGGCACATGCATTTATATTATGGGTGGTTAGAAATTTTTTTTGGTTTGCGTCAAAAGGTAAAAAATCGAGATGATATGGTCACTTAGTGCATCACGAAATACACATTTTCAGTCATAAATTAGGAACGCAAGTACGTAGAATCACCAAATTGGGCACATATATTGATATTATGGGTGGATAGAAAATGTTTTAGATTGGAGTCAAAAGATCAAAAACTAAGGTCACAGGGCCACTTAGTGCATCCCGAAATACACATTTTAAGCCAAAAATCAGGACCGCAAGTAGAATCACCAAATATGGCACATACATTGGCATTATGAGTGCATAGAACATCTTTGGGATCAAACGGTAAAAAATTGGGGTCACTGGGTCACTTGGTGCATCCCAGAATACACATTTTAGCAACAAATCTGGAACGCAAGTAGGTAGAATCAACAAATTCTGCACACGTTGATATTATGAGTGGCTAGAAAATCTTTTAGCTTGGAGTCAAAAGGTAGAAAATCGAGGTCATGGTGGGGTCACTAAGTGCATTGTCAAGACGTAAAGGTGTGAGTCAGCATCACCCTTGAGTGCATTCTAGTTATTATAGTTATTAACTTGACAGTCAGGTTGATACTTCAAATCTAAATTCTGAACCAAGAACCATTAATTCTAAATTTTAATTGACAAAATCATGTTATAAAGTCATGGGAGTATCCAATGGTCCATGTCCGTCCTAGGTTCCAAATGATTCAATAGTTGATAGTGGTCTACATTGAACAGATCGAGTAGTGATCATTTTCAACTTGGATAGGGGGTGTACCCAGATCTTATCTCCAGTTAACTAACAGCATTTATGATTCTGAAGTAAATTTAATCGTCTGTGATATTCTTTGAGGATTGATATAAGTGGCATTAGATCAAAGAATTGATTTGATGTGATTAATAACAAAACTTAAAGAATGAGCAGGGATTGATATGCTCTAAGTAGTGGCAATTTGTTAATATTGGGTGACTTTAATGTGCACTCGAGAATGCATCGGACAGTAGTGTATCTGCTCTAAGAACACTCCTTGATACATTATACCTAGAACAGCATGTTACTTGCCCAACCCATACAAAGGGTCACTTACTGGATTTAATCATAACTCGAACAACCGAATCAGTGATTAGAAACGTGAATGTAGATCTTGGTGCTATTACATCTGATCACGCTGCCATTAACTTTGATATATCGCTTCTGAAACCAGCACTACCGAAAAAGGAATTAACGTATCGAAATCTTCATTCGCTCCCTACACAATCGTTTAAGTCCGACATTCAGTCCTCTGAGGTGTGCATGAATCCATCTGATGACGTATCACGGATTGTTGAGCAGTACAATAACGATATGCGATCTATCCTCGATAAACATGCCCCGATGAAGCGAAAGGTAATCATTGTCCGAGAGAAATCACCATGGTACAACTGTGAAATAAAAGTAGCAAAACAGCTCTGTCGTAAACATGAGCGTGTCGCCCGTAAATTCAAACTTCAGGTCCATCGCCAAGTATATGCAAGTCAAGTTCGTCTCGTAAGTGATATGATACTATCAGCAAAACGATCGTATTACTCCACGTTAGTATCTGAACATGCATCCAACCAGGGAAAGCTGTTCAGCATCTTCAGCGACCTACTTCACAAGGACAAAAGTAAGACCAATCTCCCACAATACATTGACCCAACTGAGCTAGCAAACAAGTTTGCGAACTTCTTTTCGGAGAAAATTGGTTTAATTCGTGACTGCATTTTAAATCACCAAAACTACTCACCGCTAATTAGTTGTCGCACCGCCCTTAACTTAAAATGTACCATGACAGAATTTAAACCGGCTTGCTCTGAAGAAGTATCGACAATAATTCGCAAATCGTCTCGAGTATCCTGTTCACTAGATCCGATACCAACAAATAGTGTTAAGGGTTGTGTTGATGAATTATTGCCTACGATACTCAAAATCATGAATTTGTCCTTAACAAGTGGCAATGTCCCTGACCTGTTCAAAACTGCAAACGTGATTCCGTTACTAAAAAAGACATCACTAGACCAAAATGTGCTTGGAAACTACAGACCTGTTTCAAATTTACCTTTCCTGTCAACAGTATTAGAACGAGTTGTCGCCTAGCAGCTCAATGATCACTTAGTAAGAAATACTCTTCTGGAACCTTTTCAAAGCGCATACCGCGAACTTCACAACACTGAGACAGCCCTACTGCGCGTACAAAATGATGTCTTATGTTCCATGGATGAACGCAAGTGTGTTTTACTAGTTCTCCTGGATTTGTCTGCCGCATTTGACACTATAGACCACGATGTCATGTTATCTAGATTAGCAGAACTGGGCATTTTAGACACTTCTCTTGCTTGGTTTTCATCATATTTCAGAAAACGCCATCAAATGATCATTGTGAATAATATCAAATCAGAGGAACATGAATTAACATCAGGTGTGCCACAGGGGTCGGTCCTGGGACCGATCCTTTTTACAATCTATACAGCACCCCTTGGAGTGCTATTGCAGTCTCATGGCATAAGTTACCATTTCTACGCTGACGATACACAGCTATATCTCGCATTCTATGCAAATGACCAGGTGAATGCTCGTGAGCGCGTTGAAGACTGTGTTCGTGACATTAAACTATGGATGTTAAGCAACTTATTGCAGTTGAATGATAAGAAAACTGAAATAATGTTAATAACCTCACCGCACCTAAGACATAAGGTTGACATCACCAGTTTGCACATTGGGGAGGCTGACGTATCTTTCAGTGCAAGTGCCCGTAACATAGGCGTAACATTTGACAATTCCCTATCGATGGAAGCTCATGTTACCACTGTCTGCCGTTCCATATTCATGAACATTCGGAACATTAGCCAAATTTGCAGCTTCCTGGATGAAAACGCGGTCAAAACTCTCGTACATGCTACCATCACGTCACGCTTGGACTACTGTAACTCTCAGTTAATAGGCATACCATCTAGCCAATTAGATCGTTTACAGAGAGCGCAGAATACAGCAGCTAGACTGATTACACACACCAAAAGATTCGATCATATCACACCTGTCCTATTGGAGCTGCACTGGTTGCCTATAAGACCACGTATATGGTACAAGGTGGCTTTGCTGGTGTTCAAGTGCCTAAATGATCTGGCCCCACCGTACTTAAAATCATTAATCCAGCAAAGGGCAGCACCAAGGTCTCTTAGGTCTAGCACACAATTACTATGTACCATACCAAAATCAAACTTAACTACTCGTGATCGTGCATTTTCTGGAGCCGGTCCGCGATTCTGGAATTCTCTTCCACCTGAAATTAGAAACTGCTCTACAATTGACTCATTTAAATCACTACTAAAAACATATCTTTTCCAAAGAGCATTCTAAATTTTGTAAAGCGCTTTTGAGCAATTCAGTTTGGAATTGGCGCTATATAAATCCGACATACATACATACATACATACATACATACATACATACATACATACATACATACATACATACATACATACATACATACATACATACATACATACATACATACATACACTCCAATAGTAATATTCCACTATTCATTGAAAAAACTGGCTGGGCTCCAAACTTAAAATGTGTTGACCCAGCAATCGGTGAAAGTATAAAATTTTACTCTGAACGTATTGAAAATACTACATTTCCAAACGATCAGCAAAATTTATCTTATGAGCAACGCCAGGCCCTATTAGGTTTATCTAGAAAAAGTGAAATTGTCATCAAACCTGCGGATAAAGGATCGGCTACTGTAATAATGGATAAAGACCACTACATCAAAGAAGCGCATAGACAGCTTAGTAATCCGAAGCATTACCAAAAACTAAATGAACCACTTTGGCAAAATAACTGTAGCAAATTCAACAAAATTCTCCAAAAAATGGTTGATAACAAGAAGATAACTGAAAAGCAATATAAATACCTGTGCGCAAAAGATGATTCGAAACCACGTACATTTTATCTTCTTCCTAAAATCCATAAGTCTGTTGACTTGTGGACCGACCCTATGACACCACCAGGGCGACCCATCATTTCAGATTGTGGTTCGGAATCATATAGGATTAGTGAATTTATCGACTACCATCTTCAGCCAATTGCAAATAGACATTTTAGCTATCTGAAAAACACTGAAGACTTCCTAGCCCAGGTCTCTAAGATCTCGGTCCCTCCAAATTCATTCTTAATTACAATGGACGTCGATGCTATGTACACAAACATTGACATCGAAAAGGGTCTAAATTCAATTCGTAGAGCATTTGCCGACTATCCTGACACCAACAGGCCCGACAGAGAAGTAATAGCTCTATTAGAGCTTAGTCTGAAGGGCAATGACTTTGAATTTGCTGGTGAAATTTTTCAACAAATTTGTGGCTGCGCAATGGGTAAGCGTTTCAGCCCAGGTTTCGCTAACCTTTACATGGCAGAGTGGGAAAAGGAAGCACTCGAAAACTGTCCAAATCAGCCGCTCATTTACCGCAGGTACCTCGATGATATTTTCATGATCTGGCAACATAGTAAGGAAGCATTTACCGAATTTCTGGCCATTCTGAATAATCATGATCCGAATATCAAACTAAAAGCTCAAATCGATGAGCTGTCCGTAGATTTCCTAGATGTAACTTTATACAAAGGTATAAAGTATGAAACAACTGGTTACTTAGACTACAAAGTTTATTTTAAGCCAACCGACTCGCATCAACTACTACACAAGAAATCATTCCATCCTCCGCATACTTTCAAGGGACTTGTAAAATCACAAATAATCCGTTTTCATAGAAATTCGAGTGATAAGAAAAACTTTGAATCATCATGTTCGACCTTATTCAAAGCCCTCAAACCGAGAGGGTACTCTTCTCGGTTCCTGCGCAAAATAAAGTCTGAAACTTTGCATAATTTGGAAATCATTCCAGATAATGCCAGAAATTCTCGGCCTACCAAAATTTGTCATAATCGTCCGATTATTGGTGAAGGAGAATCTCGGAAATGTGAAAAGAAAAGGTGTAAATTGGATAAATTTCTTCCTTCCCAGAGTACATTCACGAGCTTTCAAAACAAAAGCAAATTTCAAATTCAGTCGAAATTAGATTGCGATTCTGAAAATGTCATTTACTTAATTTCATGCAAATTGTGTCAAAAGCAGTATGTTGGCGAAACAAAAAATCGACTAAGATGCCGAGCAACCAGACACCTTTCAGATATTAGACTAGAGGAAGACACACATGTGGCTGAACATTTTAATCTTCCTGATCATTTAGTCACCCGTGACTTTGAAATTATGCCCATCGAACAGCTACCTCTTTCAGACACAACAGAGGAAACTGATAAACAAAGATCACTAAGAGAATCGTTTTGGATTAAAGAACTCGAAACACAATGGCCAAGGGGCATAAATTCGGACCCATGCCTCTCGGATCAACGTGAGATTATCCCATTTACTCTCACATACAATCGGAAAAATGTTGAAATTGCGAAAATCCTAAAGGATGAGTATCACAAATTACAGGACAATTTAAAACAACCATTCAACAAGCGTCCAGTAATTGCATTTAAGAAAAATCCTAATCTACGCGACATCTTGGTAAAAGCGAAACTCAAATAAGTGTTCAAAACATCAATCAATGATTTATCATTGTATACTAATCAGGCCATATGGCATCTATTAAACAAAATTGACAATCTCAGGTGATAAAATAAGCAAAAATATTTTCAATTTTTTTCAATTTTGAAAATTCTGAGCCGGTGCGTTTACAATATTACATACATACATACATACATACATACATACATACATACATACATACATACATACATACATACATACATACATACATACATACATACAGAAATGTGAAAAGAAAAGGTGTAAATTGGATAAATTTCTTCCTTCCCAGAGTACATTCACGAGCTTTCAAAACAAAAGCAAATTTCAAATTCAGTCGAAATTAGATTGCGATTCTGAAAATGTCATTTACTTAATTTCATGCAAATTGTGTCAAAAGCAGTATGTTGGCGAAACAAAAAATCGACTAAGATGCCGAGCAACCAGACACCTTTCAGATATTAGACTAGAGGAAGACACACATGTGGCTGAACATTTTAATCTTCCTGATCATTTAGTCACCCGTGACTTTGAAATTATGCCCATCGAACAGCTACCTCTTTCAGACACAACAGAGGAAACTGATAAACAAAGATCACTAAGAGAATCGTTTTGGATTAAAGAACTCGAAACACAATGGCCAAGGGGCATAAATTCGGACCCATGCCTCTCGGATCAACGTGAGATTATCCCATTTACTCTCACATACAATCGGAAAAATGTTGAAATTGCGAAAATCCTAAAGGATGAGTATCACAAATTACAGGACAATTTAAAACAACCATTCAACAAGCGTCCAGTAATTGCATTTAAGAAAAATCCTAATCTACGCGACATCTTGGTAAAAGCGAAACTCAAATAAGTGTTCAAAACATCAATCAATGATTTATCATTGTATACTAATCAGGCCATATGGCATCTATTAAACAAAATTGACAATCTCAGGTGATAAAATAAGCAAAAATATTTTCAATTTTTTTCAATTTTGAAAATTCTGAGCCGGTGCGTTTACAATATTACATACATACATACATTTGATCAGCCAGGATCACTCGTCTACTGATAATGGGTGTTTCAATCTAGATATCCCTTCGTCATCATAGGGATCTTGTTTCTATCAAATTAGTTTTACCAATATTTAACAGAGGTCTCAATAGAGGGATTCAGCGGCTATTTCAGATCACAGATTCTGACACCCTGGTTCAATAGAACCATATACATCTTCATACAATAAATTATTTAACAGAATTATTTCATATATACAGTATACTACTGATTTAATTTGAATTGTCACAAAAGAAAGAAGGCAAGAATGAATGAATATTAATTTATCAAAATCTGTGTTTAATTATTTTCCTCTTTACTATATCCATCTTTTGATCCAATAGTTCACAGTTCATATACTAATGCGGATCACTCTTCCATACATCGCGCCAAGATAAGTGTTGGAATTTATATCGAATCGGTCCTATAAGCGTTCCTTCGAGTAAAAGGGTTAACCATTCATAATGGAAACCATATCGCCTACTCCTAGGAATCTGTTTTATCATCTCCATTTTGGCTAAAGTGGTGTTGGCAATAAAATATTGGGTCATCATTTGATTAATGACGTCACAATCATTACTTATGTTCAGTCTTTTTCAAAATATTCAAACGAATTCTTACATTGTATGATGAATTTGTAATATCTCATCTGTATAGTTGAAAATATGTCTACAAAACCTTCAATAAATCATCAAAAAACTATTGTGAACGATAAAACGATAAAATCACACACAAGCCTGTTGATAAAGGACACTCTGGGGACCATAGAGAACTGTCCTTTGTACACATCATTTATGAATTAAACCTTTCAATGAGATGGCTGACTAACTTGGCTGACCAGCTTGGATTTTCCGAAACTTAACCATAAATCCTTTAAAACATATCGCCTCATATACTGCTTGGGAGATTTTAACCAAATTTGGATGAAAGGATCCTATGGTGGTAGCCTCTATTACTTCTATTCAGAGATTTGATTGGCCATTTTTGTGGCCATCTTGGATTTACTGAAGATTTTCAAGAACCATTAAAAATGTTACTACTTAATCAAGAACCTGATTTCAATATAATGTGTGTGGAACAAGTCTATGGCCGTAGGCTTCAGCATATCAAACAAGAATTTTGATTGCTCAATTTGTCTGGTGACCACCTTGGATTTTCCAAAAATTACCAATTATGTCTACACTGTATTTAAATGCAGATGGTTCAAATGCTAATGGTCCAGGTGAGCGTCAACAGACCCTTGATAGGAGTGCACAATTACGTGATTTAATGGATCATCGCGATTATTTTTTAAATCATGAAATTGTTATGATTGAAAATTAAATAATCGAATAATCGTGAATAATTTTTCCTGCATAACATATTTCAAAACCTACATTTTTAGCTCACCTGACCAGAATGGCCAGTGTGTCCGTCAACTTTTTCTTTAAACGACTTCTCAAGAGCAACTGGGCCCATTTCAATTATATTTGGCAGGAAGCATCTTTAGGGCATAGAGATCCAAGTTTGTTCAAACGAAGTCGATCGGCCAATGTGGCCGGCGGCCTTCTAGGATTTTGGCAAATTTTTAGAAATGTCTAAAAATCTTCTCCAAAACCGCTTGGAGGAATCGATTCAAACCTCAGGAAATATCATCTAGGGCAAGAGCTGAACTAAGTTTGTTCCATGAACTTGATTGGCCAAAGAGTTCGGCAGCCATCTTGGATGATCTAGTTTTCACAAAAGACCCTTCCCCAGAACCGCTGAACAAATCCGGGCGAAATTTGGCAGATATGATTAGGGACTAAGTTTGTTCAAGGGAACCTGGCCGCCATGGACCAATCAAAATGTAGCGTGTTTGGCTGCCATATTGGATTTTTTATTTGACGGACTTTGAGGCCGAAATTGATTTTATATATCTTTTTGGTCATTTTGATTTCAAATTTGACATTTTCGAAAATGTCGGATAAATGGTTTGGTGGCCATCTTGGATCATTTTCCCACCAATAACTCCCATACTAAAGCAATGGGAAATTTAAAATGTCTTTTCGAGAACCGCTGGGCCGATTTAAATTATATGTGGCAGGAACAATCCTTATGGCATAGGAATACAAGTTTGTTCAAAGGGAACCGATCGGCCAATTGGGCCGTCGGCCATCTCGGATTTTGGCCGACTTTTAGAAACGTCTTTAAAATTCTTCTCCGAAACCGCTTGGGGGATCGATGCATACCTCATGACATAATCTAGGGCAAGAGCTGAACTATGTTTGTTTGAGGGAACTTGATTTGCTAAATGGTTCGGCGGCCATCTTGAATGACCTAGTTCTCGCGAAAACAACTCCAGAACCACTGAACGGATCGGGCCGAAATTTGGCAGATATTATTAGGGCCGAAACGACATTAAAATTTGTCCATGGAAAGTTGATATGTAAAAAAAACATGTCTGCCATGAATCAATCAAAGTTCAGTGTTTTACCCGGACATCTTGTACTTTCTGCAAATTTCTGAGAAAATCATAAAAAGATGACTTATTAACCAGTGGGCCAATTTTAATAAAACTTGGCTAAAGCTTTATCACAGAAATTTGATTGGTAAATTTTTCCAGTGGTCATCTTGTTTTGTTCGGTTGTGCCAGTGGCCAATAATTTCAGGTGAGCGATACAGGCCGCTTTAGGCCTCTTGTAATTACCTTTTTATGCAATCGGTCACGAAATTCAGTGAATATATGTTTATTTGCAGGTCAAGAGACTATTTTTGAAAATGTATCACTAGAATGACTGGCTTGAGCAAATGGAAATTTTAAAACCATTGCAGCGTTTGTCATTGATATGCAATTCACCTTTCCAGAGTACCCACCCATCATATGACGTCATAACGAACTGCGTGGTATGCGCGATGGCATCATAATGAATGACGTCATGAATGACGTCGATAAGTACGTCACGAACGCATATTTGATGACGGTCTATACGTTGTTGTACAAATTGTTTGCTTTTACTATTTAATAAATATTCTGTTGAATATTTTGAAACTAATTTGACTGGGCGCTGTTACTGCCATAGGCAGCAACAGCACCCAGTCAAATTAGCTTCAAAATATTCAACAGCTTCCCTGTATAATTTTCAGGAAATTGATAGCTAGGGCATTTGGGGATCGATCAATCCCAACACGGAGAGGTGTGGGTGGAGCTTAGCTAGTGATGGGCGGGGCATAGCTAAAAATTGAAAGGTCCATTGTTGTTATGTCTGAGTAATTTGTATCCAAGCAGTTACTGATTAATCCGGGAGAGGATTTATCCTGTCCTTGCCCGTTACGGAAGGTTAAACGTCATAACTAGGACACGCATTGTCTTCTGGGTAAATTAATTGGATACCAGTCTCTATATCTAAAAATATAGTGGGTGTGATCTTGCGAATTCTTGAATCAAGTGGAACAGATTACCCACAATATGATGTACATGCGCCTCCTAGTTATGACTTTTTAACTTCCGTAATGGTGAAGGACATGATGAATCCTCTCCCGATTAATCGACTAATCACGAATCTTATGACTACCGTAGTAGCAATAGGATACAGCAATAGCCTTTGGAATGAACTTATGGTCATAAGCATATGAAGAGGGGTTAGGGACAAGGGGGTGGTTGGCCCCACCCACACATGCTTGGATCCTGGTATGGTGTGCGTGCGTGCGTGCGTGCGTGTGTGCGTGCGTGCGTGCGTGCGTGCGTGCGTGCGTGCGTGCGTGCGTGCGTGCGTGCGTGCGTGCGTGGGGTGTGGTGGGTGGGGTGTGGTGTGGTGTGGTGTGGTGTGGTAGATATGAATTTTGCCCTCCACTCTTTCAGTCTAAATGTGAAATTCCATATTTACCCCCTAAATGCAGATGCCAAATCAGAACATCTAAAGTTCCAAATTTGTCGGAGTGGGTTGGGGGTGGGAAACCACCCTGACCCAGCCCCAACAACCCCAAGCATATGAAGGTGGTCACATAAAACGGGTTTATCAGTGACCAGCAAATACTATTATGATGCACTAGACCTTGATCATGCATTTAATATGATAAATTAACATACCAGATGTTGAAAGTACCACTATCCCTCTAGCCAGAAGCTACAGTATTAGAGATTGACCGCAATCTAGTAGTGATCACGTTCCACTGACTAGTGGCTCATCCAAGTTAATTTTACATCCTGCAAATCAGATTGGATATTTTAAGGCTAATTTTATGCAAAGTTACTGCTGTCTGAATCAGGAACGTATTCCACTTGAAATAGCTCCAAATTATTTAACTAGTACTTTATCGTGAGGTTGGAAATGAGATTAACGTTTACGTGCAGACTATATGACAGGTGGCCTTAGAATAAAGGTGTTTTCTACGCATGCCGACAATGTGACAGGGCGCCTTAGTATAGAGGTTTTACAGTATAGTTCAACCCACCCTGCAGTGCCTGAGCATGTATAAGAAGGCCAATTCGCGTACTTGTCTGTATCTATAGACACTGCCTATGGTGTTGATAATTGTGGCAGTAATTCATGAAAGCGTTATGCAACACTGTTAATAATCACCGTGAAAAACCAGGCGGTGTCTGAGGTCGCCTTAAAACCCACACTCGGGTCGCTTACAACATTAAAAAAGCATCTTGTTTTCACGCTTTCTTGCGAAATTTAGCGGTTCTGGAACATTGAAAAATATTGTACTCGTTGTGACTACAGGGCAAGACCTTCGGCGGTGTGTTTTTCCCACCGTTTTACAACATATTGGCACACTATTGTGTAAAATCTCAAGAAATAGCATAATATGAAATTCGCAATTTATGCCTATCCGGGATTTACTCATAACTGTCAAAGCGATCGTTATTTTATCACGTGATGAGAACACTCAATCACGCGATGACGTCATCCCGTGATAATCACGGAAATTGAATAAAACGACTTTTGCTAACGAAATTTAATGTTTAGGAATTGGAAAATATGGAAATAATATATTCTATTTTAATTACATTATACAAAAGCATCGTTTGGCGTGTTTTAACACAGTCCCCCCCCCCCCCCCCCCCCCCCCCCCCCCTTCGTTTGGGTTACCCGTTAAGATTAATATTTAGATATTGAGTATAAATTAATGTTTCAGAGAAGTCTATGATCGGAGTATTAATATAGTATTTTATTTTCTCCATGAATGCGCATCATGTGTGAATTTTAGTATAATGCGTCGCCGTACGACACCACCACCACCACCACCCCCAACCTACGCCCCCCACCCCACCACCCACCCACCCGCCCGGACAATAAAGATAGAGCAAGATTGCTTAGACATATAATTTGCCAAGTTAAAAATGAATTCACCTCACTATATGAAAACTATTACAGTGATAGAATATGTCATAGATAAACTAAGGATAGTAGTTTAGATCTTTATCATGACATCTAGGAAGTATCCTTGCTTTTCAACGTTGATACAGTTCTCCAATATACAAATGCTGCCATGATTTACATTTCAACCAATCAGAAGAAGACTCGGCCATCATCCTCAGATGATCAATCATATCAATATGATCTAGGGTGCCACTCTCGTGTAAAAGCAACAACAATACGGTTAATCTGTTGAATATTTTGAAAATAAAATTGACTGGAGGCTGTTGCTGTCAAAGAAAGCAATAGCTTCGAGTCATATTATTTTCAAACTATTTAACAGGTTAGTTATTAAATAATAATGGTTTTGTTGCATCGAGCCTACATGACATCACATAGTATTGATTAAGTGCACAAAATGGCAGCGCCCATAGCCAATATTAATATGATGTTCCAACGCAAGTTATCGTGATACAAATAATGCGTCTGAAACTGATTGATGTGGAATCTCTATGACATAATCTGCCAGAACAATAAAACATCTGAGAATGGATTATAGTATCCATTTACTATGATTTAAGTAGCTCAGTTGTGCGGCTTGTCTGCAATTCCAAGATGGCATCAGAATCTGATGCAGTTATCTGACACTTTCAAAAGGACATGATTTGAAATAGATACAAATAAATAAAATAGTCCTATAATGGACGATTTCAATGTAAGGGCAGCCAAACTCTAGATTGTGATTGATCACTGGCACTTATTGCATAGAAAAGTAAACTTTGTCCAGATTCTTCAACTTGGTTCAACTCGGCCCAGAAGGAATCTCTTTAAAAGTTGGCAGATGACCAGATACACAGAATGCACACATACATGGCTTAAATACGTTCACTCGGACCATTCAGCTCTACTGTAGCTTTAAGAAATTTTCTCAGAAAAGGCAAATTGAGAAACATGGATGAAGGCGAAAGATACCATAGAAATGGGCTACAACTGGGGAGAAAGCGACGTGTCTCGGGTCCGCTGGCTGAATAAACATAATAGATAATAATTTAATATAAATCCTGTCGTAGAATCCGTAGGACTAGAACGATATATTTAAAACTTTCAACCACAAGTTATTTTTTGCATGCAAGAATATAGTTTGTTTACTATTTTGTAAGTAATTTGATTCAAAGCTGGTGTTGGGTGAGGCAGCAACAGCTTCCAGTCGAATTACATTCAATTTATCTATTTCATTTTGTCGTTCTCTGACATGGAGATACTGGCTGGCATTTCAGTGTTGAAAGTCGTTGACATGGAATTGTAATCTCAAATTACACACTCGGGCAGAATATATTAACATAGCAAATATGCCTTCAGGTCCAGCCAACAGTAGACGACGTTACAATAGACGAATTTGATAAGATCGTCAATAAGGGAGGATTTTGCTCTTGATTGAGCAAAATAACCACAGGCGTTTTGAAAACCATTATGATGGTTTTACAAAAATCATACTCTTCATGACGATTTTGCAGTTGAGCATGGTGATTTTAACATCTATGACACGGTTGGCAGTGGTTTACGCCTTTCAGCATGGTGATTTTAAATGTTATCATGATGATTTTTCATCAAAATCATTCATCACCTTTCCGCGACTAGACAGGACACAATATGTCCGAAATTGTGCCTTGACCTAGCATTGGTTAAACTGCTATAGCTTTAGCTATTTAAATTGTCCTGACTAAAGTTATAGGGTGATGGTCAAGGCACGCTTCGTCCCATGGAAAATAACCGCAATCGTTAGAATTAAACCACATTACTGTGAGGTTTATATGGTGTTGAACACTCCCGCTCAAAACAAGAATATACGCGTGTTTGTTTGGCTTGATAATTCACATATGTAACTCTTTAACATTCATATCAGCCAAAAACGGCTTTTGCAGTGGTCTTGAGAAATGTCAATTTGTAGACCAAGAGAAACTATTTTTGAAAATTTACCACTAAAGTGACTGGCTCGATAACCGAGCCTGTCAATTCAGTGTTAAATTTTCAAAAATAGTCTTCTCTTGGTCTACAAATGGACATTTTTTATGAGAAAATTTAAATTTTCTTGAACAAATTCAAGGGCTAAAGTGTTACAGCATTAATTGTGATGGCTGCCAATGATGGCGTCTACAGTGGCCTCTGTAGAAATGGAATTTATTATGTGATTGTAATCACTTAGCGATAACTGTATCTAGAACTAATTGAAAGTGTGGATATAAGAGAAACTAAGAGGCTTCTAATTGTCCTCTACGAACATTAAATCCGGATTTCCCTGGTTCAAAGCATTACTCACATACGCTCGGATTACTGAACAGGCATCATTGTTAGCACACGAAAATTAATGGCGATAGTGCTTCCGGAATCAACTTGACGAGACTGGTTCTGTGGAAAATATCACATCCTTTTTCGAAGAATAAAATTTTGATTCAACTATCAGTGGAAACTTCTTCAACTTTTATAATACTGACTTTCATTAACGTACAATTTAAACACTTTAGAACAGAAATCAAATCACGTTGCGTATATGGCCATAGTTCTGCAGAAAGTCGCACAGGGCGGCAGTTGTAACGATACCCCAAACATCAAACGTTAACTGAACGTCAATTATTGACCATCAGACATGTCTTTTGAGAGCATCTTTATTTCAGAATTTTTCATGGAAAACTCCAGACTCCTAATTCTGGTAGAGGTGGGGAAATATTCAATGGACATTTTGATAAAATACATCACGATCATATTCTGCATTGACTTTATTAACTGTGGGTATGGCAAACTGGAATCCGTGTTGTACGTGTTATACTTTATTGACATAAACCTTTCAACCAGATATAGCATTAAAATAAATGGGCCTTAAGATAAAATGGGTCGATTGTATCAAAGATATTTTACACCGTGTACGGATTGCCAATAGATTTCATGAAGACCACATTGACAAATACCGAGCAGTAAAGTATGCAAAAGAAAACTTGCAACAGCAATTTGTCACTAAATGGAAAGCCGATATAGAATCTTCTAGCAGATCAACGTTTTATAAAACAATTACAGATGATTTTTGTTCGAAAGTGACTTAGGACAATTACCATATAGGGAAGCAACAGTAATGTGCCATTTCAGAACATTAAATCACACACTGCATATTGAATCAAACCGATGGACCGGTACAGAATGGACTCTGTGACAGATGCAATGTTATTGATGACGTACTCTACTTTTAATTCTACTGTAGCAAATATGCTAAAATACCTGCCAAAATATTACACGATTAACATCAAATACGAGACAATAAAAAGACGAAAATATGCTATAGGACGGATTCCTCAAAATCCGCAGACTTCACAGCCTGGTGTCTGCACCTAGTAGTCTCACTAGTCGTAGCTCATCTTCAATGCAACTGGCCTGGCGTAGTATATTTAGGATCTTTGAGCGTCTAATGAATGGACCTTTCGATTTCTAGCTATGCCCCGCCCATCTCTAGCTAAGCTCCGCCCACACATCGATTGTGTTGGGATCGATCGATCTCTGAACTCCCTGACCATCAATTTCCAGAAAATTATAACGGTAAGCTGTTGAATATTTTGTTAAATAGTAGAGACATACAATTTGTACAACGTGTCGGACTATTAATAGCTTAGAATCATGTATGACGTAATGATTATGACGTCTTCCTACACGCCGCTTAGCTGATTATGACGTCATATGACGCCATTACTCTGGAAAGGTCCATTGTGTCGAAGGATCGTGACAATACCCATTTTGAGGAAATCGCAGTACCATGTATAGTATATTGTATATGCATTATAAATACATAGCCATAGCAAATACTCATAGGTATATTTACCTCCATATGCTATTATCTAGCCTGGGTGAAATAAAGAAAACTTGAAACATGGTCTTAAAAAGGAATTTCTAATTCTTGTACTCATTCGTGACATCGAAAAAGAAACTTTGCATCGGATCTTTAAAACTAAAGTCGTTAGCCTGGTTTCAGCCTGCGAGTCACGCAGCAAAGTTAGCAGGAACAGATAATTAGGGAGAGTTTGAAGTCAATTTGTTTCATATGAAAACCAAAAAGCAATTCTCATCAATTCTACCCCGCCATGGCTATGAACAAGGAGGCTGCAAGATGATGTCAAGCTGTGGTGCAATGGAGGGCTCGATTTCGAGCCAATTTCTCGCAAAGCTTAGCCACGGTTACGCGTGTTCGAATAGATGTGAAACCATGAAACATGAATTCCCAGAATCCAAAGTTAAAAGCAAATAGGGGCGAATACAGTTAAGCAGTTGAATATTTTGAAACTAATTTGACTGTGGGCTAAATTGCTCCCTCACCAACAGCTCCCAGTAGAACTAATTTCAAAGTATACAAGAGAATGTGTATTATATTGTAAATTCATCAAAGGCAGACAATTCGTACACTTTCATGGCGGGATTAAGCCATTCTATCAACTACCAACTGTCGCAATTGACAGAGCGGATCCCTCTCTTGGTCCTACTGAGATCACAGTTACTTTCAGACCATGTACGTTGGCCAGTCATCAGCTGGTGAGACGAGGATACGAATTGGAAAAGTAGTTCTCGAAATCACAATAAAGATGTATAATCTCAACTGGCAGTATCCGCATGATTATGTCCAGGGCAGCTGTTAGATCAATATCGGTTAATTGTTGAATGGGTGTGTGGTGGGGGTGAGTGTTCTGCTATGCATAATAGGAATAGTTCAGTCACGTGGGTGTTATTAAAAATAGCACAAGCCCGTCCATTAATCATCATGCTTGTGAATATCAACAGAAAACGGCAAGATTGTTTACATTTATAAACATAGTGAGGCTATGCCAAGATACAACAACAACAACAACAACAACAACAACAACAACAACAACAACAACAACGACGACAACAAATCTGGACGTCCCGCGAATGGATGTGAGAGAGCTTATAGAATAACGTGCTCAGCATATCTTTTGCTGCAATACTCTAAATAGTTAGTTCTCAATCTTTATGTTATTGCCATACATTGACCATGATCGTCTTAGACGAGGAGACTGACGATCTTGTACTGACAACGATATGTATGCTGCGCAACGAAGGCGTGGATGCTTCACATGTGTCAGCCAATTCAGAGATTTCAATCTGTCAGTTTGATTTGGTAGAGTTTGTCGGAGTAAACCGACAAGCCATGTGATCAATTGCTGTTAATATTATTATCTTGCTAGTAGTAAATTACATCTTGCTAGACATTTGTATCTGAATGTCATACTTGACAGTTACCATGCTCATCCTACACCATGCTCAGCCTACACCACGCTCATCCTGCACTACGCTCAGCGTACCCAAGCCCAACCTACACCATGCTCAGCGTACCCCATGTCCAGCCTACATCATGATCAGCCTACACAATGCTCAGCTTACACCATGCTCAGCCTGCACCGTGCCGAGCTTATGCCATGCTCAGCCTACACCATGCTCAACCTACACCGTGCTCAGCCTACACCATGCTCAGCTTAAGCCATGTTCAGCTTATGCCATGCTTAGCTTACAACATGATCAACCTACACCATACTCAGCTTACACCATGCTCAACTTACGCCATGCTCAGCTTACACCATGCTCATTCCACACCATGCTCAGTTTTGACATGCTTAGCATACACACTATGCTCAGCTTACACCATGATCGGCTTATTATATGCTCAGCCTACACGATGCTCAGCCAACACTATGATCAGCCTACACCATGCTCAGCTTATTGCATGCTCAGCCTACCACCCCACACCCTGCTCAGCGTACGCCATTCTCAGCTTACACTATGCTCAGCATACACCATGCTCAGCTTATGCCATGCTCAGCATACACCATTCTCAGCTTACACCATGCTCAGCTTATGCCATGCTCAACTTTTGATATGCTCAGCTTTTAACATACTTGACTTACACCATGCTCAGCTTACGTCATGCTCAGTTTTGACATGCTTAACATACACACTATGTTCAGCCTACACAATGCTCAGCCTACACCATGATCAGCCTGCACCATGCTCAGCTTATGACATGCCCAGCCTACCCCCAATCCCCATGCTCAACCTACACCATGCTCAGCTTACACAATGCTCAGCGTATGCCATGCTTACCGTTTGACATGCTCAGCTTTTGACATGCTCAGCCTACACAATGATATATATGACATATACGTGGACTGAAGTTAAAACCGTACCTGTGTGGACAACAACATATGCTATGCTATACAACGTATATACTTTTTATAAAACTAGTACTCTGTGGACATTCTTCGACATATGACCTCGCTATGTGGACGTCAAAAGGTAATGTGGACAAGGAGGCTTTTAGACGATAGAAAACAACATTTCTATACCGTACGTCGTACTAAGAAAACCTGTCCACGTAGTACTGGTCCTTACAACCATGGAATGTCCGGTCCACTTAACCTATATACAGTATATAGCATAATATGTTGTTGTCCACACGAGTACGGTTATATACACGGAAGTGTAGTATTTCGCTTTTAATATCTCCATAATTGCGCGCCTCTAATGTCGTCATGTGTTGCTGATCAACGTTGTTTTTTATTTGGCACTCGCATAACCTTTTCACAAACTTAAAATGACGAGTTAAAATAAATGCAATAAATATTTGTTGACTATGTTGAAACTAGTTTTACCGTGGCTTGTTGCTGTCTATGGCAGCTACCGTTTACAGTCAGTTTTAAAAGATTCAGCCGCTTTCTTTCCTGCATAGGTGTCTTAAAGCTGAGACACTGGCATTTCAAGTAAAAGGTTAGCGAGTTGGTGGGCCTGGAAAATACGTGATCACCAAACAAGCCCATAGGGATAACACTCGGGTGACCATTGCTTATCTCGTGTCATGTACGATTCACAACTGTCAGCTCGGTTCCGGCTAAGTCATTAGGGCGGATTGATCAATTTTATTTGTTCCTGTCTATCCGTAATAAAATCACATCCACTTAATCAATTGTTTAAACAGACGTCCGAATACGACCCGCTTGTGCGGAGGAAACTGACCGATTAATGGACATGACGATGGCTCGTAAGAATGGTCAGAACAAAATAATAACTCCTGAACCATTCCGTTTCACAGTTTCAGTAATATCCGGCTTTCAAGCATTAGCCGGTCTTCTGGGAATTGCCATTGTCATTACAAAACGTGGCTTCAATACAAATAAAGTGAGTACGTTTATGAGAAAATGTGGTAGGGTAGGTCGCTGGTAATGGAATGATTGACCGATTAATTGACAGATAGTCAGACTGGCAGACAGACAGACTTCTCAATGGCTGATCACTTCATTGATGTACTGACTGACTGAGCTACTACTGATGACTAGCTCGAATTTTAACAACAATAGGTATCAGAAAATACCAAATATCTCGCCTTCTTATGGTGCCGCCTGTACTATGTATACACATAATATAGCAATTTAACCAGACAACACTGCATACACACATAACCCAGCCCACAACCACCAACCCCACCCCCTCTTCCCATACTAATATACACAACCATGTCTTCTACTCAATTCTTTATTTATTTAAGTATCGTATTTTACCTGTCTGTTCTGTCCAGTTATCTATGTAAGGTGCCCATCACATTATAGGCCCTGCTTTCGATGGATATCCTGTTTGATTGTATATATTGCACAGTTTATCTTGGAATAAAATTACTTTGACTTTGACTTACTTTGACTTAGCACTGGAGAAAATATTCTGTGAACAAATAATGTACACGCCAGGTACATGTATAGAACCAGAGCTATCAGCAGATGGCAAATAGCTTACCTGTATATTAATTGTACATCACATGATGTGATGGACCACCGGATATAGTCTCATATTGGAATTTGACAATCTACTTGTCGAATCAAAATACCCGTGGTGCATCACTGCCTGGTAGTAACCTGCAATACAACAACTACTGGCACACCAAGTCTGACCGACAGGCAAATGGTCCAAACATAAACAAGTTCAAATCCTGTAAAAGGAAGACAGATTTTAAAAATCAAGTACATTAATATGATAACGACTACGTTTAAGTAGCCTGCAGAGCAAATCAAAATATTTGATCTAAATTGGAGTCTTTGCTGATTAAATTGTCATTTTAAAAAACCCTAGCCACAGCATAATAGGCATAACCTGGATGCAAATCAGCCCTAAAATAATAATCAAAGTTCTAACCCAGTAAAATATGTTTAAATTTTCAAAATCTATTTCTTTATCATGTAGACTAGATGAAATCATCGCATCCATGTTCACTAAATTGTCATGTAAAAAAAACAAATCAGCCCTAAAATAGTCTAAACACTAATTATTACACCAAAAATCTTTGACGGGAAGGCATAAAATTGTCTAAGTTCAAACGACGAAAAAATATAGGAAAATTTGAAAATAAATGTCTTTTTTATGTGGACTCTGCATCATATAGAACACATCTGTGAAGTTTTGATTCAAATCGAATAATCAATTGTTGGCAAAATTTTCATTTAAAAAAACAACCACACCATAATACATATACATATAACGTGGATGCAAATCAGCACCAAAATAATCAAAGTACAACCGCTGTAAAAGTATAGAAATCTTCTTAAAATGAATTTCTGTTTGATGTGGGCTAGTTCTACGCATCATATAGAAAAAACTGGAAAGTTTTATTCAAATCGGATAACCCCTTGTTGATGTAATTGTCTTTTGAAAAACCTTAACCACAGCATATAACATGGGTGCAAATCAGCCCTAAAATAATCAAGCGACAAACGCTGTAAAAGTGCGGAGATATTTATAAAATCAATTACTTTTTTATGTGGCCTAGTCCTAAGCATCGTATAGAACAAATGTGTAAAGGTTTTGCTTCTTTTTTTTTTTTTATTGTAATCGGATAAATACTTTTTGTTACCTAAATTGTCATTTGGAAAAAGCTTAACCACAGGACAATACATACAACCTGGATGCAAATCAGACCTAAAATAATCAAAGTTCAAACGCTCAAGAAATACGGAAATATATTTGAAAATCGATTTCTTCCTTACGTGGAATAGTTCTATGCACCGTATAAAACAAATCTGTGATGGTTTTTTTAAATCGAATAACCCCTTGGTGGTGTAAATGCCATTTGAAAAAGCTTAACCAGTGCGGATGCCAACGCCGACATTTCCACACTCCCACCGCTCTTCCAAAATCTATCTTCACTTCGTGAAGGCGAGATAAAGACATGGCAATCTGTTCTAAAATATTATTTTCATTATAAATCATGGGTTTAAACAGATTTTAGACAACAGTGACAAAAGCATATTCAAGATGTTCTTGTGGGACACCTCGCCAACTACAGAATCTTTGCAATTGGCCACTTTGCCTTGTGAATTACGAGCATCTGATTGACAATATGGCCAGACAATATGACTCCTGAACATTATCTTTCATCGGATCCATGTCCACCTTTCAATGTACCCCCTCATGACCCAGTCAATCACACAACAAAAACCATGACATCAAACAACCCTGCTTCACTATCAAGAGTGACAAATCATGCAGGCATCCCTCTCCCATCCAGCCTAGACATTGTTTATCTTGAGCTATTCACAATTGCTCTCGGCATGGAGAAACTTAATATTCGAGTAATTACTTTGCTATTGATTCGGTATATTTCATACCAGTTGATGATACCCCAGTGTGTTCAATACATGGCGACGTCTATTATAAACCTGCCCAGTAAATGGGTTTGTCAATACAGACATGGCAAGATGCTAAGGATATCACGTCTGAAATTAGGCTTAGATAATACTAAAGTCCTCACAGCGAGCGACCAGCACATCATAGATTAGGTTATGCTATTAACTTATTGCGTACCAAATTTTCAGAAAACCTATTTAGACGTGAGCGAAATAGGAAACCAGTCGAATATATTGAAAATAATTTGACTGATATTTGTTGCTGCCCAAGCAGCAACAATTTTCAGTGAAATCATTTGCAAAATAAAGAATATGATTTTCACGATTGGCCTACATAGTACTTATGTCTGGAATGTGGAATAAAATGGTGTAATTAAGTGCTGGCTTAATAAAGGTAATTTAATGCTTAATCATTGTCCATGTCTTGGGCCATTGACAAAAAACAATTTGGCTCGTGAAGCTAAAGCGTGATGTCATCTATATCAATGAATCGATGCGTTAACGTGTTCTAATTAAGGCATAATTCTAATTCAATAATATTGATTTTTGCCCTAACTGAAATGGATTGTGGGATACTTATAAAGTTATACGTTGCTAGACTTTACGCCATAGCAAATTTCTCGTGTAAATGGATATTCTCATGATAATATTGAATCAATTTCTGTTCTTCCGTCACTTTGGCGAGTGTGTAATTAATACTGTTATGTTATGTTCAATATATAGCTTCTAGTAACTCATTAATATATATATATATATATATATATATATATATATATATATATATATATATATATATATATATATATATATATATATATATATATATATATATATATATATATATATATATATATATATATATATATATATATATATATATATATATATATATATATATATATATATATATATATATATATTGGCACCAAACTACGCCAGGAACGCCTTTTTTGTATGACATTTGGGTGTCAGTGTCGCTGATGAGCTTGGGTAAGTTATAGGTGACTCTACCCTCTTTCCTGGTATGCCGTTTATACATTAGGTAGAGCCGGTTCATATGGAGGCATGTAATGACTGGCTTATGGTCAGAATTGAGGTATGTGCCTCCATAGGAACGAGCATCCCGAAGTAGGGGTTTTGCTGCTGTCTTTCATAGTATGAAATCGATTTGGTTGAAGACAGCTTTTGTAGCCGTAGAACCTTTCGGGGCTTTGCGATCAGCAATGTGTCCAGTCCATGTTGTCCGGTGGCGGCATGGGTGTTTGAAAGCTGTATTTGTGGCAAATAGGCCATTAGAACTAAGGAATGCCACCAGTACATCTCCATTGCTGTTGCGTGTGCCATCTCCATACGATTCCATGCATGAGCCAAGTCCTGAACTTTTGTTCGCAATGCCGAGTTTACCCAGCCCGGAGTTGAAATCGCCACACATGAACAGTTACCATCTAGCTGGGATAGTAATGGCGGAGCTCAGTTCTGCATAGCAGGAATCGAATATAGCTGGATTCTCTTTGGCCCTTTCGGTAGTGGGCCCATACGCATTGACTATGCGACACTTAGTGGTGGTGCGCTTTCACGATACTGACACTCAAATGTCATACAAAAAGTCCCTTGGGGAGCAGATAGCTAACATCGACGTCAGCTCCGATCCAAAGGAACCCCAACAGAATAGGTATACTGACGACCCTCTCATAGTAAAACTGTCGGCAGAACAGAAAGTGTTACGTCTGCGCATTTATCAAAGTGGCCAAAGTGAAGATCGCACCAAATTATGCCAGGAACGCATTAACATTCTGCGGCACATTAGCGAACGCTTAAAAGATCTTGCTATCCAACAAGCAGACGCCATAGTAGATGAAATCACTGCCACAGATGACTGACACAAAATGTTTCGGGCAGCCCGAGCCCTGAGAGTTCCTGACTACACACCACCACTAACTGTACACAACTCTGAAGGACACTTTATCGGGACTGACCAGGGCAAAGCCGAGCCAATTCGAGAATGGTTCAAGGAACAGTTCACTGACCACGATGATGAGCCCTTGCACCCATTCTCAGGAGACACCAGGCCATTACTAACACCAATTAATACAGCAGAGGTTGAGAACGCACTTAAAGCCCTGAAAAAATGGACGTGCATCTGGACCTGATGGCATGAGCAATGACCTATTCAAACATGCAAGTGACATTATCTCAAAACCGATCACGCACATAGTCAATTCAGCTTTATATGCCCCACCTTTCCATCGACGCTGTAGGCCGAGGCATCCTTATCGCGCTACCCAAGCTCAAGAAGCCACCTGGCCCCACCCCACACCCAGCTAATCTGCGACCCATTGTGCTCGTTTTACCAGCATATGGAAAATCCTATCCAATGTTACTCTATGCCGCATCCGGGACAAGATCGACGACTTCACTGGATCATGTCAAAGTGGCTTCAAACGTGGACGCAGCTGCGCAGACATTGTATGGGCTCAACGCATGCTTGTGTCGGTAGTCATGTCCAAACACTGGTATTTCCACAAAATGGACATTGACATGTCACGAGCCTTCGACACAATTAAGTGCTCAAAGATCCTAGATGTACTACGCCAGGCCAGTTGCAATGAAGATGAGCTACGACTAGTAAGACTACTGCTTGCAGACACCAAGCTGAGAGTACGAGTCAAGTCAGTGAAGTCTGTAGAGTTTGAGACATCAATCAGCTCCCCAAAAGGAGATGGTCTATCACCTGTGCTCTTCAGCTGTTACCTGGCTGCTGCATTGAAATCTGTGTGGGGAAATTCCACAAGACCATCACCCCCCCCCCTTCCCGGTGTCAATATTCGGCATGTGGACGACGATGTGGACTTTATAGATGAGGAAAAGAAACCCCTTGACGAACTTCTCCCAATAGCTGCAAGCAAACTAAAAATTGAGAATCTCTTTATGAATGAATCCAAAACATAGTTCACCCACATATACCTATCTACAAAGCATGAAACTAAAGAAAATGACGATCCACTCCACGGCGGCGAACCACGGAGGAAAAGTACAAACCTTTGCTCACTGCTTTTCAGTACTACTGACATTGCTGCACGCAGCATCATGGGGAACATAGCTTTCCAGTCTTTCTGGAAGCTATGGATTCGTAGATCAAAGATGCCCTTGGTAAAAAGACTACGTTTATACAATGCAACCTGCGTATCCTTGATGATGTATAACTGTAACAGCTGGGCAGCTCCGAAGGCAACTCTAGACAAACTTGACGCCTGCCACCGCAAACACCTACGCACCATCACTGGACACTGATGGCCAGTGAGCATAATTTCCAACGATGCACTATACAAGATGTGTAATACGCCGCTGCTGTCTGTAAAAGTTGCCCAGCAAAGATGGTCCATGTTTGGCCATGTGCTAAGGATGCCAGAAGACACACCAGCAAAGAGGGCCTTGGAATTCGCCCTACTCGGAGCCAGGAAATACAGAGCCAGGAGAGGACGTCATTGCATAAATCTGCTAAGCATTCTACGAGGTGACCTCAAGAAAGCAGGATTATGTACACACAAGTCAAGAATGGACCTGAGGAAGCTAAGGATTTTGGCTGAGGACAAGACACAGTGGGAAAAAGCCAAGAAGGGCTGATTGCAGCTGTAGGATGTTTCTACTACTACAGCCGCAGAATACAGTAATCATACATACTATATATGTACTATACACCTGTGCAAAAGTTAAGCACCAGCAAAAACAATAGAACGTAGAAACATGATGGTACAACTAGGCTGCCATACTTTTTGTCCCCGCGTTAGCTGACATAATTCCAAGTACGAAATGCACATGCATGCATGACTTCACGCCGCTTGATGTCCGTGCGTGGCGGGAAACAGCACACGTGTTCAGTTATGTAAAAGTCCAGTTTGAGGTGTAGAACATTACATACAGATTTAGGCGACAAGATTAGGAATTTTGTGTTCATGACCGTGGTTTATTTGTACAGAGAGAATTAGCTCTTGATTGTGAACCGCTATGGCAAGACGAAGGTTAAGTGATCGTGTGAAATGGCAAATCATAGGCATGCATACCACTGGTATGTCATGCAGAGAGATTGGCAGACAGCTGAACATTAACCATACTGTAATCAGTCGTTTGATTGCAAAACATGGGCAAACTAATGAGGTGAAGGACAGGCCTAGATCTGGAAAACCGAAGAAGACTACTGCCCGTGATGATCGAGCCCTAGTACGCCTTGTTAGGAGATCTCCATTCACCAACAGCAGAGTGCTCAGCCAGCAATGGGAAACGCGCAATAGAGTGTCAATGTCTACCGTCAAAAGGAGACTGTATGCTGCTGGCATGAAAGCTAGGAGACCTGTCAGACGTCCTCTCCTCACTGCACACCACAAAGAGGAGCGTCTGAGGTGGTGCAACGAAAGAAGACACTGGAACATGAGATCCTGGAGACGGGTACACTGGTCCGATGAAAGTCGGTTCCTGCTTCATGCCACAGATGGTCGAACTCGTGTATGGAGGTCCAGACGTACGGCGTACGACCAACGTAACATCATGGAAGAAGTTCCATTTGGTGGAGGTTCCGTTATGATATGGGGGTGCATCTCATTTGATTGTAAGCTGGATCTGTTGACTGTACCTGGAACACTAAATGGACAAAGATATCAAGATTCCATACTGGATAGAGTTGTGGTCCCTCATTTTGTAAATCATGCACCTGGAACCCACCCTATATTCATGGATGACAACGCCCGACCACATCGTGCTAGAGCTGTGCATGAATACCTCCGCCAGAATGCCATCGAAACCCTACCATGGCCAGCAAGGAGCCCTGACATGAACCCTATTGAGCATATCTGGGACATTCTGGGAAACATGGTGAGAAGGAGGGATCCTCCTGTGCAGAACCTACAGGAATTAACAGACGCACTCCATCTTGAATGGCAACGAATACCACAATGGCGTATCAGTCGGTTGGTGACCAGCATGAGACGTCGTGTCCAGGCCGTCATCCAGGCACAAGGTGGATATACCCGGTATTAATAATGACAGTCTCAAACTCGTGCACAGATGTTAAACTTCGTTTTCAGACACCATTAATGACAATCTAGCCACGTGTGTCAACTGTAGGGCAATAGTTGTCAGTTGTGTCAACGTAACCATATTCAGGCCTCGTTTTCAAGTTCAAACAAAAACATACAGTGTTTCCCCACCATCATAATCAGCATTCCTCTAGTTGCATTATTACCTCTTGCACTAAGATGGATGGGTACATAAATGTTTATGCTATTGCTTTCTTCATAGCACATGAATATACCCTCGCATGTGCGTAAAAATAGGGTGGTGCTTAACTTTTGCACAGGTGTATATATATATTATGCAGAGGTATTGTCCAGGAACCACAATGGATGTCTGTACTTTTAGCTATGCCCCACCCATGCTTTGCCAGTGTTGGGATCGATCACAACCAGAACTCCATGAATCTTGATTTCCAGAAAACTATACCGGTAACCTGTTGAATATTTTGAAACTAAGTTGACTGGGTGTTGTTGCTGCCTATGACGGCAACACAGCCCAGTCAGATTTGTTTCAAAATATTCAACAGAATGATTATTAAATAATAGACATATAATTTGTACAACTGATAGACTTTTCAAAGTTCATGGCGGACTTAGCTACGTCATTCTTTGCTGTCCGTATTTGATTGTGATGCCAGCCTACATATTAAGTAATTGATTATGACGTTATATACTTGAGTGACAGATTGAATTCATCTATTGGGGAGGGGGTCAGATATGTGATTGTCTGAGAGAGGTATCATGCACTTACCCACATCTTGGGGGGGGGGAGTTTTTTCGCAGATAATTTAGAAAATGTGCATGGCTTGATGCAGGAAATACATGAACGGCATGCCCAGCCCCTGTATGGATCATAGAATCAATATTACCAGAACGTTTTTCAGTGGATAGTGTTCCGTCCATGTCTATCAATTTCAAGAAAGTCAGATGAGAAGGCTGTTGTATACGTTGACAATAATTTGCCTGACAACCTTTATTGTCTATGGCAGCAACACATTCTAGTCAAATTAATGTCAAAATAAATTGAGTGACATTTGATCCAGATTTGATAAGAATTTTAATGAATTTTCTGTCAAATTATTCTAAAAACAAGAGGCCCCAGGGGCCTGGATCACTCATCTGGAACATAGGTCTTTCAACTAGTAAGGCCATCCGGCTATAAGTAGACCCATAAGGCATTGGCCAGAACTATAACTGGAACACAGCCGCCATGTTTCTTTATGTATCAACTTCCCTTGATCAAATTTTAATGGCCCTTAATCCATAACCATTTCTCACGAATTTCAGCCCGATCCATCCAGCGGTACTGGAGAAGTCCTTTTCATGAAAACTAGGTCATCCTAGATGGCCTCCAAACCATTTGGCCAATCAATTTTCCTTGAACAAACTTGGTTCAGCTCTTGCCCTAGATGATATTTCATGAGTTTTGAATCAATACCCCAAGTGGTTTTGGAGAACATTTTTTGATGTTTCTAAAAATTGATCTGAATCCAAATTGGCCGATCAGCTTGTTTTGAACAAATTTGGATCCATATGACATAAGGATGCATTCTGCCACATACATTTGAAATTGGCCCAGTGGTTCTCGAGAAGATATTTTAAATTTCCCATTGATTTTGTATGGGAGTTTTTGCTTGGAAAATGATCCAAGACGGCCGCGAAACCGTTTATCTGACAGTTTCGAATATGGCAAATTTGAAATCAGAATACCCATAAACCCATATAAAATCAATTTCGGCTTCAAAATCCATCAATTAGAAAAATCCAATATGGCCACCACACGTCCCATTTTGATTGGTCTACGGCGGCCATATTTTTTAGCATATCAACCTCCCTTGAACAAACATAATGGTCCTTAGGCCCTAATGATATCTCTCAAATTTGGACCCAATCCATTCAGCAGTTCTGGCGGTCATTTTTAGTGAAACGTAGGTCATCCATGATGGACGTTGAATGATTTGGCCAATCAAGTTCCCTTGAACAAACTTGGTTCAGCTCTTGCCCTAGATCATATTTCATATCTCCGAAAATGTTGGTCCCAATCCCAGGATGGTTCATACTAAAGAAATATTAGTTACATCTCCGGGATGTAAAAATTGTTTGAGTGCAGCTTTCGTGACAATCTCGCTCACTTCTTCAGCACTAACTGACGGTCGCTGGCAATGCCACTGGTCAGTTCTTGCGGAGTGACGTGACAGCATGGACTGGTAGACTGCTGGTATACGGTAGCCCTTGTCTCATTTCATGTTTGATTGATGTTTGTAGATTTCTATGGCCTCTGACTAGTGTAAGTTTTTCAACATCTGATTTTTTATTATGAGGTAGGGGCAGGTGGTTTTCTCGTCCACTAAGTGTAACTGTTGGCTAGGAGAGACTTTTGGATGTGATGATGTTATTCTTTTTTGTCTGATGTTTCTGCGATGATGGAGCCATGGTGTTCCAAATGGTGATTAGAGTGAAAATTTAGATATTGATCTGTGTGTGTGTGGGTTTTCTATACACTGTAAGTTTGGTAGTTCCAGAATCACTGACATGTACCAAGATGTCCAGGAAGGCAATCTGGCCATCTTCTTTGACTTCCCTGGTGAGTTGGATGCATTGGTCGATGCTGTTGAGGTGATCAGTGGAAGGTTGGATGTTGTAGTGGTGGAGGCATGTGAACGTGTTATGGGTTTTGAATCGATCGCTCAAATGGTTTCGGAGCTGATCGGCTTCACTTGAGTAAATTTGAATCGCTATGCCCTAAAGATGCTTCCTGCCAAATATACTTGAAATCAGCCCAGTGATTCTCGAGAAAACATTAAAAATTTCCCATTGCTTTAGTATGGGAGTTTTTGGCGGGAAAATGATCCAAGCCACCATATAAAACCAATTTCGGCTTCAAAATCCATCAAATAAAAAAATCCAAAATGGCAGCAAAATGAGCCACAATTTGATTGGTCCGTGGTGGCCATGTTTTTTTTACTCATCAACTTCTCCTGAACAAACCTTAATGGACCGTAGTCTCTAATTATAGCTTCCAAATTTCGGCCCGATCCCTTCATCCGTTCTGGAGTTGTTTTTCAAGATGGCCGCCAAAACTATTTGGCCAATCATGTTCCCTTGAGCAAACAGCTCTTGCCCTAGACGATATTTAATGAGGCTTGAATCGATCCCCCAAGCGGTTTCGGAGAAGCTTTTAAAGACATTTCTAAAAATCGGCCAAAATCCATGAGGGCCGCTGGCCAAATTGGACATCAGCATCGTTTGAACAACCTTGAATCTCTATGTCCTGAGGATGCTTCCAGCAAAATATAATTCAAATTGGCACAGTAGTTCTTGAGAAGTCATTTAAAGGAAAAGTTGACGGACCACGGACGGTCGCCATGGCATAAGCTCACTTGGCCTTTCAGAACAGGTGAGCTAATAATCAGCAGTACTTTCAATTGGCACACATGCTAAAGATCTAAAGAACAATTTGGCTGGGAGTTGCTGCTGACAACTTTGTCCAATTGTTCTGGAAATAGTCAAACAGTCAGCTGTCTTTCAATATTTCTCGAGCCAATCATTCCAGTTGTAAATTTTTAGTCTTCTCTTAGTCTGCAAATTGACCTTTCTCAATACCATTGCAGAGGCTTGACCATTAACACTTTCACCGATGAATTCCCCCTATCTCATTTCCATGGCAACCATATAGGAAAACTGTTGAATATTATTAGAATTAATTTGACTGGAAGGCATTGCTGCTATGGCAGCAGCAATCGTTTCCAGTTAAATTAATTTCAAAATATTCAACAAAATAAGTTTTATCTAGTAAAAGATCTGGAATTTGTTGATGAAATGGTTAAAGGCTTAAATACTATGCTTACATTTTACTTTCAGCTTTTACACCTCAATAACATTCTGTTCAATATTCTGAAGATAAGTTGCTTTGATGCTTTTGCTGCCTATTCTGCATTCAGCGTTAAATTCCACACTCTCCCCTATGATTTGTTGATCAGTGTGTTGAAATCATCAAGCAATCATTGAATGAGTTTAAACCCAAGTTTAGCTAAAAATGGGGTCTTGCAGTCGTCTTGAGCAATGCCAATTTGCATACTAATAAATTATCTTTGAAAATAAATAGTTACAACTAAGCCATAAGTCAGCCATTACAATGCTTAGTTTTCTAAAAAATAGTCTTCCTCTCTTGGCCTGCAAATGGACATTTTGATGAAATATGTCATCTGTGAGATTATACACCATCAATTATAAATAATTTGTATCATCTGACCTTACAACACCACGAGGCAAGTTCGATATGGAATGAGTTAAATGGTGACAATTCAATCCATGCATAATGTCAATCATAGGTGGCCAACTCACAATAGGAACTGCAACACTTGTTTACACGCATGCACGGCCACACACATGCACGGATGGACGCACGCACACACACACACACACACAATTTTTCTTTTAGTCTGGATGACCAATATTTTTGGAAATCATCCAATTGCAAAATTCTTCAAATAGGTATTCTGCATAGCAGCAATTACAGGTATGGAGTAATAATTTTTCTATAAAGTAAAATATCAACAAGAGCTCCGCAACCTGCGCATAATACCTCGCCATGATGACAAACCAATGAATGATAGCTATCTGAAAATAAAGATTTCTTCCTCAGACCAAGACCAGTAATCCAATGAAGTTTCGAAGTGATCCTTTAATCGGTTCAGGAGTTATAATCCGGAAACCAATTTTCAAGATGGCCACTGGTGGCTGGCAGCCATTTTGGAATTTGGTTCATTGTTGCTCTTGATTTGTTCCTTCCCCAGACCTAGTCCAACCACGCTATGAAGTTTCAACCACGCTATGAAGTTTCAACCACGCTATGAAGCTTCAAAGCAATCCGATAAACGATTAATGAGTTAACATCCGAAAACCAATTTTCAAGATGGCAGCCTATGGCTGGTGGCCATGTTGGAGTTCGGATCATTGTCATTTGTGATAGGTTTCCTCTGCATACCTAGTCCAACCACCCTATGAAATTTCAAAGCAATCCAATAAACTGTAACAGAGTTATCATCCTGAAACCAATTTTCAAGATGGTCGATGGCTGGCAGCCAACTTGAATTTCAGATCATTGTCAATTTCAATAGATTCCTTCCCCAGAACTTGTCCAATCACCCTATGGAGTTACAAAGCCATCCGAATTATCATCTGGAAAGCAATTTTCAAGATGGCCACCTGCCATCTAGGATTTCGCTAGTTTTTTCCCCAGACCTAGTCCAACCATCCTATGAAGTTTCAAAGGGATCCGATAAAGGGTAACGGAGTTATCATCAGGAAACCAATTTTCAAGATGGCCGATGGTGGCTGGTGGCCATCTTGAATTTCACATCATTGTCAATTTCGACAGGTTTCTTCTTCAGACATATTCCAAACACGCCATGAAGTTGCAAAGGGATCCTATAAACGGTTCAGGAGTTAGCATCCGGAAACCAATTTTCAAGATGGTCAACAGTGGCCATCTTGGATTTCGGATCAATTTTGATAGCTTTCTTCCCCAGACCTAGTCCAACCACCCTATGAAGTTTCAAAGTGATCCGACAAATGGCAACAGAGTTATCATCCGGAAACTACTCCGGCGCCCACCTGGACCGCGCCATTAGATAATACCATGCCAATATTTTTGCCGAGGGTTTAAAAATAACACAACAATTGTTTCATTTGTATATATTATTTTATTTATGCAAACACCTGGTTTAAACAAGTGTACAACACCGGGATTATCCAGTGCTCAACATGGTTTTAGCCCTTTAGTGATGAAATTTGGTCCTGAAAATTAAAATATTTGCTCAATGAATATCCATTTGCAGGCCAAGAGACTATTTTTGAAGATTTACCACTGGAACGACTGGCTCGGTTATCAAGCCAGTCATTCCAGTGGTAAGTTTTCAAAAATAGTCTTCTCTTGGTCTGAAAATGGGCAGTCCTCAAGACCACTGAGGAGGACGGGTCCGGGCAGTTTCGCTATGAAAAGGCTAAATAAGCATGAAATTTACATAAGTGTGACTTGTATTTTTTGTAAAAAAATTGGACACTTCTGTCAAGAATTTGACAGACAGTATAGCACACTGACAAACCAATATATATGAGCCGTGAGTAACAATTACAAATTGCGTGTTGCAACATTGGTCAAGTTCAACTCCTAACCATAGTTAGCTATAGCTAACTAGATTCTGAGTCGAACTTCAAATCGTTAACTAGCTAGTCAACTATATGGCAACCGAGCACCCGAGCTCGGTTCAGATGGTTAGTGCAAAATTTGTGTAAATTTCAAAATGGCAACCCACCGATCGCTTGTCATGAATAAATGCATATAAGTGTAAATATTTCGCTAAATAAATTATGCTTTCCCATTGTATGTCAATGTTCTCAAGCCCATATTCCTTCCCACTTTGTCATATGGACGCTTTTTGACGCCTTAGCGGACAAAAATAACTCATTTTCGTAGGTCATCAAAACAGACGACAGAAATGGTTAATTTTAGAGGCCTATAAATTTTCTTAGGAAATGCAATAATTCTAACTAGAAACAGAAATTTAAGTTTTAAAAGCAGAAATTGTGGCTGGCAATTTAGGAGTAGACTTAAATGATATCCTGGATATTTTTGTAGATTCAGTAAAACAGGTATGATTAAATGTATTAATAGTAGTTCAGAAGACGACCATTCTAGTGTTCTTCCCAGCATGCTTTGCTGGAATCGGGTCAATGGTTAATGATCGAGTAGTCTTTTAAGACTTATTAGATAATGTCAGAAATTCATGATGGCCACCAAAGAAATCGATCACACAATCAAATTTCTTCCACCAATTGTCCTTCAGCCAAACTCCTTTGTGATCAGCCCTGTGGCTAATGATTCTGACAAATTTCCTGGATAGTTTCAGACATCCTAAATGGATAGCAAGGGGAAATTTACCAATCAAGTTTCCACATATAGACTAAGCCCTTCTGAAGCCTACCACCATAGGACTCTTTCAGCGAAGTTTGCTGGAAATCGGCCTGGTGGCTAATGACGAGTCTTGGATGATTTACTGAACAGTTTTGCATAATCCAAGATGGCTGCCAAAGAAATCGAGTAATCAAATTTATGCATAGAGGTTTTAAAGCCTACCATGATATGGTCATTTGAATCAAGTTTGGCTAATGGTTAATGAGTAGTTTTAAAAACTATTTCTTAGGGTCCTTCAAGCCAAGGTTGGCTATCGCCCAAATTTAGGCCTGATCACTTCATCAGTTCTGGAGTAGCTGTTTTTGCGAAAACTAGGTCATCCAAGATAGACGCCAAACTATTTGGCCAATCAAGTTCCCTTGAACAAATTTGGTTCAGCTCTTGCCCTAGACGATATTTAGTGAGGTTTGAATCGATCCCCCAAGCGGTTTCGGAGAAGATTTTTTAGACATTTCTAAAAAATTGGCCAAAATCCATGATGGCCGCCAGCCAAATTGGCCATCAGCCTCGTTTGAACAAACTTGAATCTCTATGCCCTGAGGATGTTTCCTGCAAAATATAATCCAAATTGGCATAGTGGTTCTTGAGAAGTCGCTTAAAAGAAAAGTTGACGGCCGGACGCCGGACGGTCACCATGGCATAAGCTCACTTGGCCAGAAAAGGTGAGTAAACCAGATTTTGGTGGCAGGTAACTAGTGGCATACTTGATTAAGCTCACTTGGCCTTTCAGAGCAGGTGAGCTAATAATCAGCAGTAGATTTCAATTGACATGTTGTTTTCTCGAAAACTATGTTACCCAAGATGGCCGCCAAACTATTTGGTCAATTAAGTTCCCTTGAACAAACTTGGTTCACCTCTTGCCCTAGACAATATTTAATGAGTTCTGAATCGATCCCTGAAGTTGTTTCGGAGAGGGATTTTTAAAGACGTTTCTAAAAATCGCCTAAAATCCAAGATGGCCACCAGCCAAATTAGCCGATCGGGTTCTTTTAAACAAGCTTGGATCCTTATGGCCTAATGATTCTTCCTGCCAAATATAATTCAAATCGTTCCAGTGGTTCTTGAGAAGTCGCTTAAAGGAAAATTTGGTGGCTGGACGGTCACCATGGCATAAGCTCACTTGCCCTGAAAAGGTGAGCTAACAATCTTTCTTGTGTTAAAATTTGAGTCAAACCAGATTTCGATTTTTGTGGCAGGTCATTATGATTGTGATGTCAGGTAACTAGTGGTGTACTTGATTATGACATCAGATACTTGAGTGACAGTTTGCTTATATCATCAAACACATAACCCCTCAGGCACTGTACCAATCCAGGTCTCAATGAATTGTTCTTCACAGATCAACATTCAAGAGATCTCTTAATCCTAGGACACTGTCCTAACACTGCAGCGAGTTGACACTAAAGGTTAAAACTATCGTACTTCACCATCAGCACTTCTGCAATACTCACATAAGATGGATCCATTTCTACGTAATCTCCATCAAAGCGTTGCCCATGGTGGGATCGATTGAACACCGAATTCCCAGAATCTCAATATCAAGGTAACTAGACAGGTAAGTTGTTGAATATTTGGAAACTAATTTAACTGGGTGTTTTTGCTTCCTATGGCAGCAACAGCGAACAGCCAATTAGTTTCAAAATATTCCACAGAATGTTTATTAAATAGTAAATCCATAAAGAGATACAATTCGTACACTTGACGGACTATTCCAACCTCATGACTGAGTATTCTCTGTCAATTATGATTGTGATGTCAGCCTACATGTGACGTAATTGATTATGACATCATATTCTTGAGTGACATATCAGTTTCATCCATTTTGGTCACATTCCGATGAATGAATATAAAATAATACAGTAAACCTAGCTTATGGAACATAGACAAATAGTCACCACAGACAGGTGGTCTCTTAACACAGGTTACTTTGTACAGGGTAGACTGTCAGTGATTAAAAGATAGTGGGTCACACCCACCACATATATGTAGAAATAGGGATAATATCTATATGTGCTTAGATGCAGAGCATATTTAATGCTTGCTCATGTTCTTGTTGTCTTTCTTTGTGCTGTGGATATTTTGTTTCTCTTTACTCCTCATATCATTCTCATCCAGTATCGTGAAAACATCACACTCATATTTTAGAACAAAGTACTGACATCGTATAACACCTCTTGATTTTCTATTCACCCATTGTGTGTTCAATATTGGCGTCCCTGCTCTATGCTTAAAATCTAATATTCTTTACTTATCCATTATTGATGAACGCTTCTCTATTACCCCTTTCATGTTGAAACCGGCCAAACCCAGTCTCTGTAATGATCTCGAGGAATGGCCATTCACAGGCCAATTGAAGACTATTTTTTTTAAATTTACCAATGGAATGACTGGCTCGGTAACCGAGCGAGGCATTCCAGTGATAAAGTCTAAAAAATTGTCTCGTTTTGGCCTGCAAATGAGCATTTTATTAGCAAATATTTAGATTTTCTTGATCAAATTTAACCACTAAAGGGTTAAAAAGTGGAGATATTGTAGCAGGAACACTTCGACATCATAAAAGAGCCAACTATCTAATCAGCCCACAGACATGTTTTACAATGGAGCTCTCATGCGTGATTAACCCTTTAATGGTCATACCGACTGAAACCGGCCTCTGCTATGGTCCTGTGTTATGTCCACTTACAGGCCGAGAGAACACAATTTTTTAGAATTTTCGACTGGAATGACTGGCTTGATAACTGAGCCAGTCATTCCAGTGATAAATTGTCAAAAACTGTTCTCGCGGCCTGTAAATGGACATTGAATAAGAAAATTCTTTAATTTTCTTGACAAAATCTGATCATTAAAGGGTTAATAAATCTCCTACTTCTTCATTAGAACACAGTTCAATAAAACATGAGAGGGTTTTCTATGGTTAACTATTGACATCGCAACAGAGACAGATTTTTATTCACCCCCTGGGTTCAATGATTACATTTTAAAATCGATATACGAGTTATGTAACATTCTAGATCTTAGCTTGTACAAGTCTTCTTGTAAACAAATGTACACAGTCACATATTACATCACACTAAATGCCTATAAAGGATTTGACACTTCATTTGGAATGTTAATGTCACAAACTAATCGCAATAAAATCAATATTATAGCACTGCCAATAAGAAATCAGAGGAGACTTCAGTTTGTAGATCTAATCATATGAACATTTTTAGAGAGCTGTTTCCAGTTCATTGCTCTTCTGTCATCCAGCATCACGTCAATAGAGAACCATTTGTCTGCTCGCCCAAACTCTCGGGTAAATCACAACCAATATACGCACCATTATTCACACAATATTGAAGCAGCTGCAGCCAATACTTATCCTAAACAGTACAAATTACATCATTACCAGCATCATTATCAGCGCTAATAGTCATCGTAGCCATACATGTTTCAACATTATTGTACATTTTCTACCATTGGAATGATGGGCTCCATACCTACGGCAGTGATTCCTGTGGCAAATTTTCAAAAACTAGAGGCCTGTGTATGTCATGCCATCTTGGCATGTTGAGAAATGTTAATCTACCTAATGGAGGAATCCAGTTTTAGCTATGCCCCACCCATCTCTAACTATGCTCTACCCATGCTTTACTCGTGTTGGGATTAATCGATCACTGAACTCTCTAAATCTCAATTTCCAGCAAACTATACAGGCAAGCTGTTGAATATTTTGAAACTAATTTGACTCGGTGATGCTATAGCAGCAACAGCGCCCAGTCAAATTAGTTTCAAAATATTCAACAGAATGTTTATTAAATAGTAAAGACAATTCGTACAACAGGCTTAGACCGTCATCCATTAAGCATTCATGATGAACTTAGCTACGTCATTCATGACGTAATTGATTATGACATCATCCTACACATCACATAGTTGATGGATAAACTGGAATCCTCCATTGTCGGATGCCCAAGGCCAGGATGCAAGATGTTATTCAGCTCACTATGTTGAGCTAACTTCCACTTCATGTAAGGTGCCACAATAATCTTCTAAGAAAATATTAATTTTCTTGACCAAATTATACCATTAGAGGGCTAAACCTACAGCCCAGACATGACAAATTCTTAATAAATGTTCTGCTAAATGTAAAATGACTGGAAACCACAACTTCATGAGAGAGCAACAGGATGTCATTATGATTATAGCATCAGCAATCATATGACATATTTGATTATGGCTTCAGATACTTGAGTGACAGATCAAATACTGGAAATTAGTCTTTATCTAAAATAATTAAATAAATTACAATTTCAATAAATTCTACATTAATTTATAATTTCAACAAAAATGCTTTTTTTGCAATTGTTTATCTAGCATCGTAAGAAACATCAATCAAATCTAACCCTTTCAACACTGATCTTGTAGTGTCTGAATTTCAAGGCAATACTATTGGTAGGAAAGCGGTGCAATATTTTCAAATTAATCTGACCTAAATGTTAAACTCTTGAAATTCCAGTAGCTCACTTTCCCGACAATTATAAGGAAAAGCGAAAACCTAATTTCAGGGCTTGAAATTAATCAACACAATTGCCTTAGTTGCCCATGTCTCTTGCCTTGGTGCCCCTCCATTTTGCCATCTTTGTAAGGCAACAACTGCTTAGGTGTCCTCCTCTATTGTCTTGGTCTCTGTTATACAGATTGCTAGATAAAGTATCCAAAGTAAATGTACAGAGTCATCCCACTCTAGACAGCAACACTCTGACCGTAATGCTTGATCTGCAGAAGGGGAATAAGGGGAATAAAGGGCTTCTTGATCCTGATTGCATGAGAAAGTTCAAATGTTGCCTTAATGCCCTTCTTCATGAGGCATAATTTTCTTCAATGTCCAAAGACATTGCCTTAGTGGTCCTACAATTATGAAAGCTGTTAAGGCCACATTGCCGTGACCGTTTTACTGATATCTTTAACCCTTTAACACTCTTATCAGCCAAAAAGGCCTCTGCAGTGGTCTTGACAAATGTCCATTTGCAGACCAAGAGAAGACTATTTTTGAAAATTCAGCACTGGAATGACTGGCTTTGTAAACCGAGCCAGTCATTCCAATGGTAAATTTTCAAAAATAGTCTTCACTTGGTGTGCAAATGGACATTTTCAATGAAAAAATTAAAATTTTCATGACCAAATTCGAGGGTTAAAGGGTTAAGCAATGTAATTTTTTAAATGTGAATTCCCAGAATCCAGATTGAATTTACAACTGAACAAATTTCTGTTGAATATATTTGTAGTTTCAAAATATTCAACAGCCAACATTTTGAAGTTTAATATTCTGGGAATTCAGGTTTCAGTTTAAAATCGATTCTAAGCTGTAACTTAGTAAAAGTGGGAGAAGCTTAGATAGAAATGGGCGCTGCATAGCTAGAAATAGGTGTGGCATAGTTAGAAATGGGCGGGGCATATATATAAATGCATTCCCTATTGTACCATTATGCGTTCAATTGTACAGTATCTGATTGGTCACTGGTCAGTAGAGCTGGGTAGTCTGACGGTAGGACTGTGGTATACTGTGTACTGATATCGTTGACATTTCCTAGTACCGTGCATACCATCCGTAATAGTAGTCATGTGTTTAATGAGACATATTTGAGAAATAAACTATAAAATCTGAATAGTGCATGAGTAAATAGGTGCTAAGAGTGCCAAAATATACAGGCATCCCTAAGTATTAGCCACATTGAGGTGAGGGAGGCTTTGTAAAAACAAACATCAAAACGTCAATGACAAAATATTGACAGACAGAATTGTATGTCGAACCGAAGTCTTGCAAGTCTCATGGTAGGATTATTATATTTAAAACCTCTAAACTCATTCTCTGGTCGTCTTGGTGGTAGTAATTAAGCTATAATATATTGCCTATTCCTGCTTGTATTGTTTGTAATTTATTAGTCCACGCACTTTGTCACCGAACAAACACGGTAGAATAACAACATACAAACAGCATTCTATCCAGGCACAATAATCTTCTCGTAATGCCACATCTGATTGGTTGTTTGTGAACTAGAGCGTGGAAAAATCCATTACTATACTGCACATATCAATGCAAATTTATTGAAAGGTAGTATTTTCTCTCACCATTTTGATCACGTGAGGCTTTGTTGCCAGTGAGCAGTGTTGAAAAGTTGCCAGGTTTCATTTTTCTGGGATGTTTTAACATATTTCTTTAATGGATAAATTCAATTTAAGTAGGGACACCTAAAAATTATACTGTTTTCATTTTTATAATTTATTTTCCAACTGGTTATACGTAGGAATTTCATGGAGATAGCATTGCACACATATTGTTCACGTGAAGAATGACGAGTATAGGGCTTCACGGTATTAGAAAAATGAATATCGGTATCGATATCAATTTTCATACAGGTATATCTTTAATATCGGTATTATTCTGATGGCAAAAATGGAGTGAGGCTTGAGTAGTATAATTCCATATTCAACGTATATCACCGCAAATTTCCACAATAAAACCAAGTAATTACATGAATCCTGATATTAAAGGCTAAATTTGAACTGTCTTCAGTTAAATCATATCCCAAAATGGCTGAAACTCCCAAAAATCATCCCTACAAATGATTTGAATTTGCCACTAAATTACAACTATTTCCGTGTGGAGATCGCGAGATACCGGTAACCAGTTGCCATCTCATCCCGTATAAACTCACCCAGTAAAACTGCGAACAGCTAAAGCTGTTGATATTTGACTGACAAATATCAATGCTATGAGTCAAACACATTGGATATGAATGTAAACATACGTTTTACTAACTTTCCTGGCTATCTGCATTGATGTATATGTTAGAATAATAAATGAACTTTCCACGATGGGCTGTGCTTTATAGGATGAATTTGCAATGGGACGAAACTGCCAGGAAATGTGGAAATCTCCGCGCAGGGGTACAACTTAGCGATTATAACACATACTAAATAGACTACCATATGCTGCAAATACATAGGCCTAAGCTCACTCTCGTTAGCGTAGCTTGTCTCAATCGATAGCTAATAATACCCGCCAACATAAGAAGTGAATAAAGCTCACTGGAATTGAGAAGTTTTTCTCATATTGTCAGGTTCCTCTTTACTTGGGCTGTTGTGTGGTCACTACAAAGGCGCAAAATTCCAGGAAATCGCTGACTAACCAGGCTGTAGTAATTGGTATAAAATATCACTCAAAATATTCATTTCATATTATGATTTTTCTAGCAAACAACGGGCCGAAATTATAAAATATTAGCGCAGGAAACGATAGGTTTTAGACATTTTAACCATCTGATATCCTATGATGGTAATTAAAATAAGTTTTATTCAATTTTTTGCGAGAAGTGCATTCTTATAAGTAGGCAACTTTCATAGCCGTAATCGTTAATTTATCAATTACTCTAACACTAGCCTCAAAACAAAATTTGGACATCTCTGGATAAATAAGAAAAGCCTTATCGTTAAATATAGGTAAAATATAATTTTCCCGTACGAAGAGCAGTAACTTATACCCCTAGACAGCTATATACTATTGAAATATTACTAATGGGAATCAGATTATCTGCTTAACAAAATGTTACACCGGTTTTATCTTATATCTCAATATTTCGGTATCAGCAAAATCATATCGGTATGACTAACGGTATAGCTATGATACCGGTATTTGATATATCGGTATATCATGAAGCCCTAGACGAGCAACGAGTCTGCATATCAGGTACTCATAATTATCAGAAACTTTGGAATCAGCTTATATTCACGGTCGTGTTATATGCATGTGTATAGGTCAGTTTTCGCGAGTAACCGAATATACGACTCCAACAGACTTAAGCGAGTACAAACCTGGCTTCATTTAAATACTCTCTGACTTTGTCAGATTGCCCATTTGCTGGTCGCACGCATTAATAGTCAAAACAATTCAGATTGAAAAAAGTGCACTCCAATGTCAAATAGCGGATTAAAGTTAGAGTCGAGCGGCCAATATTCCCGTGAATGATATTAGATTATTACATCAGTATCAAAAATAGTGACCTGATAAATTCGTGAAACTAAACATTTGCAATAGCCAATAATTAATGTTGATTTCACTCTTTATCAGGAAGCAGACTTTATTTATTTTACATATTTTAACTGTTAATTGGAGGCAGAAGTGAAAAGAAAGGGAAACCAATGCTCTAATTTCGTGGCATGCCGTCCTCACCCTCAGATAAAGGTGTACTGTGATACCGTGGTATTTTTCTAAGGTACCAATACCGTTATGTAAATGTCAATACCGCCCAGCACTACTGGTCAGTGTCCAATCACTCAGCGTGCAATTATCTCAAGAACACACTTTGTGACAGTAGACAGTCATATTTGATACAATAATTACAACATGATCATTGATTAACCGAATGGGTTTAGTTACAAGTAGATAAGTATATCTGTCTGTCTGTCTATTGGTCAGTGGCTTGTTCAAACCTTTGACAATCTGACAGAGCTGCCTAGGTCACAACTGTGTCACACTTGTTTAGTACTTTAAATGTTTTTTTGACTGTGGAAACTGGATAAAATATCATAAACAGTAATGCTATTCTAAATGATTTGAACGTTTTGTGTTTTTTGTCAATGCACTGTTCATAGGTGGATTTTGATCAATTAGTAAAATGGCTGCTTACCTTAATCAATGTATGAGGGTTACCAATAATAATGAGCAGAGCTTGTGCACGGGTGATAGCAACATTGAAACGCTTCGGGTTACTCAAGAAGCCGATATGATGGTGTTGATCAAAGCTTAATAACTTTGCATCGGAACGCACCTGTAAATTTAGACAAATTAATTTTTTTGTAGTTTGCATGGACTTCACGTGCGCACACGTACACAGACAAACCAAAAGACATGCATGCATGTACACAGAAACAAACACACATGCATGCACGCAAGCATATACACACACATGCATGTACACACCTACATTCACAAATGCATACATGCACACATCAATGCATGTAAACACATACGTTATCAAACTTTACTGATCTATCAGGGAAATTGCCAGCTTTTTGAAAAGCGTGTTTATGTGAGGACCTCCATTGAGACTAAGAAAATTTATCAAATTTCTTTTTCACGAGTGAGATGACATACTTACTATGATGTGTGACGTCACAGTATGTGTGACATCAGACTATTAATGCTTTAATTAATTTAGGGAACATGAATATGATGGATTAATCCAGTATTACCATTTATTCCCACTCCACTGGTCATGTATTCCATACCTATAATCATGAAATAAACGTCTGATCGGATAGTTCCCAATTCATATGCTAATTAGACTCCTAGCCATGACTGGTTACCACAGAGTATAGAATTGTACGATCTGTCCTATCATCCTAAGACCATCACACTATGTAACTCGGTGAACTATTGATCGATCTAGTGTTTTTGAAGTCGATGTTTGTACTGTAGAACAGGCATCAATATTACTTGAAATTAACATGACACATTCATTGCACTTGATTGGCATTTTTATGATTGGAAAATAGGTCCTCTAGATTTTATTATATTGGTCAATCTAATTTTAAAATTATTAAGTTTTCTTATATAATTATTATTCTTGAGTTTCTATTTTCAAGTGAGTTTTATCAAATTTGAATATGATAAAATTGCCATCATTTTTAGGCATTACATGAACCTCAGCGCATTTATACATCAAACCATGTGCTCGTTCATCAATCACGTGACAGTGTTTTGGTGGGAAAATCCACCAACTTCCACTCATCAGTTCGAAACATATCTCTAAGCAGCTCACACGTCATCTAGGAGCCGCTTATTTTTAAGAGTCCACGAACTCACCATGTAAAAATGTTAGAGTAATAGTGTGCCTGTGTCCTCTCGTCTTTGTATTCATCTCAATGTGATCATTGTCATATCAGCCTTCAGTCGATTTTATCTACCTATGGGTGGGTAGTAGTCTAAATTCTCTACCTGTGATGTCATCAATCTAATCACAGTCAGACCAAATCCCAAAGCAAGCGGAACCTGGTGCTTTGCTTGGGTGGGTAGTAGTCTAAATTCTCTACCCGTGATGTCATCAATCTAATCACCTTCAGACAAAATCCCAAAGCAAGCGGAACCTGGTTCCTTGTTTGGGTAGGTAGAAGTCTATTTTTTCTACCTGTGATGTCATCAATCTCGTCATCTTTACGACGCTTTCATCCTTCTGAAATGTTCAGACTTTATTAGCGATTACTGTCATCTTTCGATTCTCCGCCATCTTTCGGCCTCGATCTTCTGCATCAGTAACTAAGCCGAGTTATCACACGAATCATCTCAGTGTCTTCGAGCTTCTCAATTCAATATCTCGGATCATCTTAGTGCCTTCGACAATATCATTTCTATTTCGGAATACAGAACATTCTTCCGGATTCGTCATCCGTTTCTCCACATGTGTTTTCACTCCTGGCGCCATGACAGATCGGATCTTCATCTGTTCGCCTTCATTCCATGATCGGACTTCTGTATTCAGCATAATCAAGGTATCTAACTTTTAACTATGATTTCTCAAAATTATTTACCATACACCCCAACCAACTCACGTGGTACAGAGACTGTCCAGATTTTTACTCATGTAACCAAACTTCAAAATATTCTATAAGTAAATTTTCATAGTTATTATTGAAATATTTCTATTTAAATTGATTGGATATTTGTTTCATTTTGTTGTTATTACGCCACTTGTCCAAGTTCAAATAATCAACAATTATTCAGTAATAATCAAGTACACTTAGTTAGTTTCCAGTCCATGGCCTGAGTAACTAATCAACCAATTCATAACGTAAGTTCTAGATTGGTTGAGTAGTTCATCAGTCTTTTGAATTATCAGCCAAATTCATTATTATCCTATCGACTAGCAGTCAACTCGCTATTAAAATACCATTGAACTTGTAATGCATAATGCTTGAATTAAAATATGCATTCAAATTGATTATACGTTTGCTATGCTATTTGGTGATTATCTCTAATGAGAATTAAGGGCTGATTGATTAAAATTTCAAACATCAAATTTCCAAAAATAATTTTCTTTCCGCTTATTTATGTATTAATTTATTCAGTTGCTATGTCCGTGCATGTAACACATCACTGGCGCTTTTAAAATGTAATAAAATATAGCGTCAATTCACAACTCCATTCATACTATATCGATATCAACTTACATTCTCCGTTTTATCTGTAATGAATGAATGATTAAAGTTTTTTCCTGTTTTCATAGCTTCATTTACAGAATTTTCTCTACCGCATGCAGATTAACCATCAAATAGTATCATCCCCAGATAGACTGATTTTCTGGTTCTGGTAAAGAAGTTCAGTCAGCTCTCGTCTTTTGAAAGAGAGATTGGAGCCATTTAACCTTATCTGCTAGAATCTGAATCGATGCATATCTGGGTTGATCAGCCGTAATTTTTCCTGTTATGACTTTAACGTCATTAGATAGATCAACGATATTATTGTGGTCAGTTAATGAGGAGCTCTGGTGGTGACTGAGTAACGTGCAACTTTGACCAAGTCATACATATCTGAATTTTGATCATAACTTGATCCCTGGTATATTGATACTATTGATCAGGTTTGGTCAAACAGCACCGGAGAGATCACCACCACAATTTGCCATTATACAATCCCAATAATCTAAATTGAGTTGCAGTCGTTCCTGTCTCCTCAACTTCTTTCTTTAAATCCGGAATCCTTTACATTGATTTGAAATCCTTTCTATGTCATATAGATCTAGTGTCCTGATATCATAAAATCTATAGCGGCAATATCCCTGTAATTCTTGATCCATTGATACAAAATATTTGAGCCATTTAATTTACACCACTTTGGGCGATTTCCTGTTAACTCGAAACCTCTGATCCGATCATCTACAAATTTGGTATTTATCATTGACATGTTTTTGAGGTCATAGAGGTCAAATTAACACCTGGGCTGACCTGCTCATCCAAACATCATAGACTGTTGAGTCTTACAACGCCTAGATTTGCTTCCATTGCATAACCATACTTTCTAGGTCATGACTTTGAAATAACCTTTGGGTTAAATCTGACATATTTGACCTAGATAACTCGACATCTCTATGATACTTACCTCCCTAACACTCTTGATATACTAGTATATCGGCTCTAAATTCAATAATATTCAGAATTATAAAAAGTTAGGTGCCCATAGTGTGCAGGTGGAATGTACACAGTCATGCACATGTCAGACCCCACCTCTGCGCATGCGCATCAAAAAAGCATCCGCTTTTGTTTCTATGAGAATTCTTAATACTTACCAGATGTACTATTATGATAATGTCTATTATCTAGTCTAGCTCAAAATAAACAATTAAAACTCTGCACTCTCCTGGTCCTTCCCACACTGTGTCCGGGAATTACCATAGCCGCAGGTACTGAGTCAATTCCCAATCACAGTCAGATTCGTCTTATATTTGCCTTGACAAACAGCGAAAGCAGCTCAGCCTCACCTCAGCGGGGCGGCTGAGGTATTGGGCCATAGTACATCTGGTAAGTATTAAGAATTCTCGTAGAAACAAAAGCGGATGCTTTTTTGATTCGACTTCGAATAATACTTACCAGATGTACTATTATGATAAACTCCGGATTTCAACAGCCAAGAAATACCGGTGGGAGGAGGTGAGGCTCGAACCAGCACTCATCTACCATCCAACAGAGAAGGTTGTGAAGAGACTAGAACCCTGGCATACGCTTGGGTTCTGCCATCTGACTCATAGAGTGCTAAACTTCCGCGCTCCTCACCCCCCCTCTTTTGTCCGCACAAAATTCAGAGGGCTGTCAATGGGGATGCAACACCCACCAGACCCGTGTCAGCCCCAAGTCTCAGCTAGGGCAGTCCAGTAGAGTGCAAAGAAGCTACTACAACTTCTAATTTGAAAAAACATCACTATATCGATTAGGTTTTCAAATTGGAATGAGTCTAATGTCTGTTTGAGAGGATAAGTATACTCTTATACCAGACTATTTACCTAAGCAGTCTGGTATTTCGACTGTAAGTAAATTATTTATAGTCACTTAATTAATGTAAACACTCACCTTTTTGAGTGCTTGGTCTTTTCATGTTCATCAGAGGAGCTCGGCCCAATCCACGGTCGTTCTCAGGTCATGTGCATAGCCATTGTTCAGTGCAGGTGGAGGAACTTGTGAAGTGTGCGAAATAGTGGTCGGATGTGGCTTAGTTTAGATTCGATAAATTGGCGACGGCTACCGGATTAAGTGCGCTGGAGATGTCGCGAAGGTAGAAATCAGTGACTGACGTCTCGGCATGCCATTGTGCTACAGACATCACCTCCTCTAATGAGACACCCGTATAAAGGGCCGATGATGCTGCTAGTGCTCGGACCTGATGGGCATTCGCACGATCAATCTGCTTTCCTGTAGCGATTTTGTGCGATATCTGAATAGCGTCAACTATCCAACGAGAAATAGTATCTTTCGAGGCACGCAAATGAGAAGCTTTGAGACATAACCACAGAGATTTCGGGTCATCTCTCCACTCCTCAGTACGTTTCTTATACATTTTCAGACATCTGACAGGACACCAAGCAGAAGAGTTTGGGTCATGTCTAGTTAAACTTGGCAAAGTGATCGGCTGTCCTGGATATTTAAGTGACTGATTCTTTGCCAGGAAACAAAGACGTGGAAGTAGTCTTAAACCTTCACCCGTGACGACAAAACGGTCTTGTTCGGCAGAAAGCGCATTGAATTTCGCTTCTCCTTCTCGCCGACGCTGCTGCAACCAAGAAAACTGATTTAATAGTTAACAGTTTAATGTCTATAGATCTAATTGGTTCAAAGGGAGCATGCCCTAAAACCTGTAGAACAAGAGATAGATTCCATGCTGGGATAGGAATTGGCTGTCTAGGTCGCAGATTGCTCATTCCTTTAATAACTTCATTCAAAATGTCATTTTCCACTCCTTCAATGGCCAGACTGGGAATGACTGAAGCTAATGCAGACTTATAAGCTGCTAGGGTTGAAGGTACAAGTTTGTCAACTTTGTATAAATGACAGATAAAATCTGCTACATGTTGAACAGATGCAGCAAAGGGATCAATATCTCTTCCCTTACACCACTCTGCAAATTTGTTGATTCGATAATTATATGTTTTAGTGGTTGAACCTCTTCTGGCTGAAGCGACAAACTTCGCTGCTTGCTCAGAAAAGCCACCCTTAATTGCATGCTGCTTGATAACATCCATGCAGTCAATTTGAATGTTTCTGGTCTGTCGTGGAGGTACAGACCCCTGTTCTGAGAGATTAGATCTCTTCTGTCTGGAAGAGGGATTGGACTGCAGACCATAAGGTCCAGCAGATCCGTAAACCATGATCGGCCTGGCCAATAAGGGGCGATCAGTAGCACTTGGCACATACCCTCTCTTATGTTTGCCAGAACTTTTGGGATGAGAATCATTGGAGGATACGCATATGCATACATGCCCTTCCAACTTATCACCAGTGCGTCTACCGCTAGAGCTAGCGGGTCCGGGATCGGTGACACTTAAGTGACTATCTTTGCGTTTTGTTTCATCGCAAACAGGTCCACATTTGGCTTGCCCCAATGTTTGAATAGAACCTCCGCTACCGATTGGTTGAGCTGCCATTCCGTCGGACGACAAACCGTCCTTCGACTGAGAGCATCCGCTAGGATGTTCAATCTTCCTGGAATGTGTGCTGCCCGAAGAATAACATTCCTCTCTTGGCACCACAGCAGAAGGTTCCAAATCATCATACACAACTCCGGTGATCTCGTCCCGCCTTGGCGGTTCAAATAAGACACCACTGTTGAGTTGTCTGTCCTTATTAGGACAATCTTGTCTTGAACTAAATTCTCGAACTTTTGAAGTGCCAATACCACCGCTAATAGTTCGAGAACATTGATGTTTCTGCGCATTGGTCCGATCCCATGCCCCTGACACTGACTGATCATCCAATACTGCTCCCCAACCCCTCGTCGATGCATCTGTGAAGATGGACATCTGCGGTTGAGGAGGTTGTAGAGGAACACCTCGCAGGAGATTCTGTTCGGATAACCACCACTGAAGGTGGAATATAAATGGTTCTCTTACTGGTATCCTCAGAGATAACGGATCCGTTCACCGAGACCAGAATGACATTAGATACATCTGAATTGGCCTGCGCCTGAGTGCCGCATAAGGAACCACCTTCTCCAGAGATACTAGTAAACCCAGTATTCTGAGAAATTGACGCGCCCTCAGATAGGCTCCTTGAGAAACCGACTCCAGAACTGCAATCAGGCTCTTGACTCTGCTCTCCGCCGGAAAAGCTACGCCGTCCCTGAGATTGAAAAATATTCCCAGATAAACAAACTTCTGGGATGGAGTCAATTCTGATTTCTCTAGATTCACAATCCTTTAATAAGGCTAGGACTACCTGAAGATTGTTGCGCAGAGTAACTGGATTCCCCGCCTTTAGCAGCCAGTCGTCTATGTAAGTATGAACAGCTATGTTTCTCCTGCGAAGATAAGAAGTCATGGCGAGAACCACTTTGGTGAAGACCCTCGGTGCTGTGGTCAGGCCGAATGGAAGCGCATTGAATTCCCAAACATTGTCTTGGAATGCAAAGCGAAGGTATTTCTGAAAAGGAATTGACATTGGAATATGAAAATAAGCATCCTTCAGATCTATCGACACTGCCCACATGCCTTTTCTCAGCCCTGTCATTACCGCTGCTACAGTCTCCATCTGAAATTTGGGAGAAAGAATAAATTTGTTCAACGGTTTGAGATTGAGAATTGGTCTCCATCCTCCGGTACGTTTCGGAACGAGGAACATCATCGAATAGAAGCCTAGGGATGACTGATTGCGGACTAGATGAATCGCATTCTTCTGATGAAGAGATTCTATTTCTGAGCAAATGGCATCCAGACGATCGGATTCCCTTGGAACGGGAGTCCATAATGGAGTCGATGTTAACGGAACTAACGATTGACGGATGAGCCAGTCTGGTTCGTAGCCGTTTCTTAACCACTGACAGACTAAACGATCTCGCACGACCTGTTCCCATTGGCTTGAGAACAGTTGAAGTCTGCCTCCGACGGTAGGAATCCGCACACAGCTGGCGGTCAAGATTGCACGAGAAGATGCTAAATCGCTTGGGTGAAGATTCTCGACTCCCTTTGTTCCTGACATCACCGGAACTGATTCCGCCAGAAATCCGTCAGGACCGACCTCCACGCGGTTTCTTGGAATATGACGGTCCAGAACCGCCGCCACAGTTATCCCTACGGTAACCGCCGCGGCCCGAACCGCCACCCTTCCTTTCATCCTCATACGGCCTCTTATTATAGGGCTTGTATGAGGACGACCGTCCAGGTCCTTGAGATCCGGATCACGGCCAGAAGGACGGAAGGGCGATCTTTGGCGCTGCCTCTGTTGCTCTTGCCGATGCTGCCTATATGACTGCTGCGGCTTTGTCCTCTTAGTCGACTTCCACGACTTGCCAACTACTTCCTGTTCAGCAACCACTGACGCGACCTTGGATAAGGCTTGTCGTGCCGAGCCGCCGAACAAGCCTGGACCGATAAAGGGCACAGAAGACAATGCAGCCCTCACCTCCGGTCCTGGTTCTACACAATCGAGAACCATTCTCCGTCGCTCTGCCAATGTTCTGGTGATCACCCTGGCCAGGCAATCTTAAGACAAGCGCATGGTGTCCCGAATAACTCCGGGAGCAGCCTCTGGCACTTGTCCACCTTCCGCCGTGCAGGCCAGCATACCCTGCAGGATGGTACATCCGTGCGAGAGCGCAGCCATGGCTGCCCTCGCCGCATCTTCAATGAGCGTCAGCTCATTGAACGGATCTTTGTTAACTTGGGAAACTAAGGGACGAGAACGCCCCTTAGATTTCCCAGCCAACGGCCTATTCAACGCCTCTCGTTCCCTGATGGAAAGCCGTGGAACCCTGGCATACTGATGATAGGCCTGCTCAGGAAAACGGACCCTACTCCTTATCCCCTTCGGGGCTTTGGGCAGCGCATACTCTGGCTGGACCAGACGGTATGCCGCAACCTCCAACATGTCTGAAGTCTGCGTGTCCAAAGGGAGTGTCGGCATGGCCGAAGAGCCACTTGACAGAGCGCTAGCCGCTCGCTCTGACATCCGTTCCATCGCCGGATCGCGCTGAGATCCTAGATCGGATGCCAACACGAGACGGTCAGACATCCAGCCAAGAACCTGCACCCATTCAGCTTCGGTGCAGAAAATGGATTCGTCCATCAATGAACTACCGTTCTCATCTTCCCTTTCACCCTTGGATGAGAAGGCCACCGACGATCCATGCTGAGAGCTATGGGCCGCACTTCTAATACCATGAAGCGCGTCCATAGGCCGACTACCAGCGGCACCGGTGTCCAACGAATCGCCGAACACGGATTCACCGCAGTCCATCGGCTCCAGCACGGGAGGCGGGACCATGGCCGCTTTAACTATGGCAGGTGTCGGCATTCCGAGAGGAGCCGCACCTAACGCCGCTGGGATGCCGGTAGGAACCGTAAAACATGGCTCCACCGACAACGCGGGTTGCACGAAATCCGGATGGAAAATGCCCGACGGAACGTCAACATCACCATCCGCTTGGCAGACCCGTACAAAACCCGAGGGAGATCCCTGGGATGTACTGGGCATAGCCATCATCGAGATATCCGGCATGCCGGAATCTTCCATCAGAAGAAGATCTTCCTCCTCCCCCGTCAGCTCTTGAGACAACGACAGAGAAGGGACAGGTGCTCGTCCCTCTGCAGAACTAGCCGGACCACCTAAAGGTTGCCCTGCACCAGCCTGCATCGTCGGGACCGTGGACTGCAATGAGTCGAACATTGCCTTGAACTGGGCCGCCCATACGCCCAGTGCTGAATCCATGCGAGTATTCAGACGACCTTCCAGTCCTCTCAACGACGCCTGATCCAGCTTGGCCGCCTTGTCCCTCGCGATCCTCTCCAAGCGCGCACGTCGATCACGATCGAATTCCGCCACCATCTCCGACGACCACTTGGCACACACATCAAAGGGGCTTCCAATCTTACACTTAGCGCAGGCCACACAATGATGGCCTGAGTACTTCCGCTTCATGAACCTGTTGCACTTCTGGCACAACGTGTCCTGGTTCTTGGCTTTCTGCGAACACAGAGAAGAATTAAAACGCTGCACATGACAAATGATGACGAGCAATACGCACAATTGACTTGATTGTAAAATTGAATTACTTAGAAAACATTAACTTTCTCTTAAATTAATGATAATCAAGCCTTAGGCAGGAAATATTTGAAACTTTTTTAAGTGAAATTTAATAAACACAACTTGGAGGTTAACTAACGTTAATACAGCCAAGAATTAAATGCCGATCACTACAAACACCCTCGACAATGAAGCGAGAGCTAAAAAACCCGGCATAAACAGACGGCATGATTCTTTCAAAACTGCCAATGTGATTCCATTAATAAAGAAGCCTACACTCGACCAAAATACACTAGGGAACTACAGGCCCGTGTCGAACTTACCATATCTGTCCAAGGTGCTAGAAAAGGTCGTTGCCAAGCAACTAAATGACCATCTAGAATGCAACAACCTACTAGAACCCTTTCAAAGCGCATACCGGAAGCTCCACAGCACAGAAACTGCTCTACTCCGTGTACAAAATGACATTCTCTGCTCCATGGATGACCGGAAGTGTGTTCTATTGGTTCTTTTAGATTTATCTGCAGCTTTCGACACAATTGATCATAGCATTCTGATATCACGTTTAACAGAACTCGGTATATCGCACACAGCGCTTGCCTGGTTCAATTCGTACCTTACAAATCGTTACCAAACTGTTATTGTGGACAACCTAAAGTCAGTTTCAAATCAATTACGCTCTGGCGTACCACAAGGATCTGTGCTTGGTCCCATCTTGTTCACAATATACACGGCACCACTAGGCAACTTAATACGATGAACACATCACGCCTGTTCTCCAGGAACTACACTGGCTGCCAGTTAGAGAACGGATCAGCTATAAGGTCGGACTCTTAGTGTTCAAATGCCTTCATGATCTTGCACCACCTTACCTAAATTCACTGATCGTACGAAGAACATCAGCAAGGTCCCTTCGATCAAATTCACAATTACTATGTGTCGTACCACGTTCGAATTTAACCATCGGTGAACGCGCCTTCTCGAGAGCAGGACCAAAATTTTGGAACAATCTACCAACTGACATTCAAAATTGTAACAAAATTGAGCCATTTAAATCTATGTTAAAAACTAAACAAAATCTAGGATTTCTTTTTTCACGAGAGAGTTGATACTTACCTCCCTAATACTTTTGAATATTGCTAAATATTGGCTTTCACTCAATAAACACTCAGATTTAAAACAGTTAGGTGCCCCTACTGGGCAGGGAGTCAGAGCGTAGTCTGGCGGATGCCAGCCCCACCACCGCGCATGCGCAGACTAGCACTTCCTCTGACTAGATTATTGGCTGACACACATGCAACTATTAAGAGCCTGAAGACCGAGCCTCTGTGGGGTGGAGAGGCCGGGTCCGTATCTAGGGAGGTAAGTATCAACTCTCTCGTGAAAAAAGAAATCCTAGATTTCGTTTATTTCACATCAAGAGTATACTTACCTCCCTAATACTTTTGATATTGCCAGAATTCGAAAGTGAATCTGGCGGGAGGGAGGCGAGGTCAAAAGACCAGCTCATCCCTATACGCTTTTCTGCGTTTAAGGCACTTAAACTTCTGAAACTGTAAGAAAAAACAGTCAGGATTTGACTAACCATCGGATAACACTACCGATGTATGAGAGATGACCGATGTCATATGCGCTCCCCCCCCTCCTTCCTGGGAGGAAGAGTCGCCTGACCTCAATGTCCTATACGCTCTCTACGTACAAGTGCCATGTACTACAGGACAGAGACGAAAAAGCTCCATTTTCGTAACTCTCAACAATGAACCACACAATACACAAACCATCACCATATTAATAACGGGTAAACGTGACAATACAATCAACAACGGACAACACATGAACAAGACTGACCTTGTTGAAAATGGCTGCTGACATCATCTTCCCAACGGTAAAGACTGATGCAGGCCCAAAAAAGTGGGTGTTTCCATAAATTAATTGTGAAATATATAAGTAATGAGGAAAACCCTCCTCAAAAAATATAAACCGATTTATTTTTTCAAAATCGACAAGGCGAGAGGATTAGAGGTGTCACGGAGATAATGGTCTGTAAAACTTGACTCACAGTGCCACTGAGCCACCGACATAATATCATCCACAGGGACCCCATTAAATAGGGCCGTGGATGCCACTACGCCGCGGACACTGTGAGCCTTGGCCACGTCAACCTGCTTCCCGGTGGCGGATTTATGGCAAAACTGAATGCATTCCACAATCCACCTGGAAATGGTGTCCTTAGAAGCCCTGCCATGGGGTTCAATATATGACAACCATAACGCTGACTGGTCGGTGCGCCACTCCGCCGTACGTTGTTTGTACCGGCGCAGCGCCCGGACGGGACACCATGCTTTAGAATTAGGATCATATCTAGTTAAAGCAGGCAAAATAATAGGTTGACCTGGATATTTCAACGACTGATTTTTAGCCAAGAAATTAATCCTAGGTAGCAGCTTAAGGCCTTCCCCTGAAACCACAAAACGGTCATCCTCGGCTGATAAGGCATGAATTTCACTCCTACGCCTAGCCGAGGCCGCAGCAATTAAAAACACAGTCTTCAGTGTTAATAGTTTCATAGAAATGGAACTAAGTGGTTCAAAAGGCTTATCACCTAGCACTTGAAGCACTAGCGATAAACTCCAAGACGGAATCACAGGTGGATTCCTTGGTCTTAGATTGCCCATGCCTTTAATTAATACATTTAATGTATTTACTTCATCACTTCCCCTCTTAGCCAAGCAAGGAATAACAGACATTAATGCTGATTTATAACCAGCAATAGAGTTAGGCTTGAGGCTATAGGCATCATAGAGGTGACAGAGGAAATCAGCTACTACTTGAATAGATGAATCCATTGGATCAATACATCTTTTTGAGCACCATTCTGCAAATCTGTTGATTTTATAATTATATGCTCTGGAGGTTGACCCCCTCCTGGCTTTGGCCATAAACATGGCTGCTTGCTCAGAAAAGCCCTCCTTAATTCTAGATTCCTTGACAACATCCACGCAGTCAATCTGAACATTGACGGATTGTTGTGAAGGGCCTTGCCCTGGAAGATAATATCGTCCATCAGAGGCAGAGGAACCGGATTGCAGACCAGAAGGTCCAGCAGATCCGTATACCATGATCGGCTTGGCCAATCCGGGACGATCAGAAGCACTTGGCATTCCTCTTGTCTGATTTTCTGAAGAATTTTTGGAATCAGGATTGCTGGAGGGAATGCGTATGCATACATTCTCCCCCAGCTGATAGCTAACGCATCTGTTGCGAAAGCGCTTGGATCCGGAATCGGAGAGACGTACGTCGTCATCTTCGCATTCTTCTTCGTTGCGAACAAATCGATGTTGGGTTTTCCCCAATGGTCGAACAGACGATCCGCCACACATTGATTTAGTTGCCATTCCGTGGGTAAAACACTCATCCTTCGGCTCAATGAGTCTGCTAGCAGGTTTAACCTTCCCGGAATATGAACTGCTTTCAAGGTAATCTGGTGATCCAGACACCAACAAAGCAGTCTCCATGTCATCATACAGAGACTGGGCGACTTCGTTCCGCCCTGGCGGTTTATGTAAGTCACAACTGTTGAGTTGTCTGAACGAATAAGAACAATCTTGCCCTGAACTTTCTGTAAGAAATGTTCCAGGGCCAGGACTACTGCTCTTAGCTCCAGTAGATTTATATGTTCCTTTGACTGTTCCAGATTCCAAAGCCCTGATATCGTGTATTCTCCCAGGCAAGCTCCCCAGCCCTCCATCGATGCATCTGTATACACAGTCACCTGAGGGTGGGGAGGGGTTAGCGAAACCCCCGGCAAGAGATTCTCTGTATTCAACCACCATTGCAGGTGGTGAATAAGAGGCGCCAACACTGACACATTCGAGTCCAGCGAACCTGTACTCTGGGTCCATTGTGTCATGAGAAATAACTGGATCGGCCGCCTGCGTAAGGCGGCCTGAGGAATGACTGGTTCCAACGAAACCATCAACCCCAGCATTCTCAAGTAAACCCGTGCCAGGACATGACGACTGTCGCACACTGACTGAATCAACGAGATGAGTTTTTGAACTCTCTCCTGAGTAGGATAAACATATCCTGTCTCTAGATCGAAGAACATCCCCAGGTAAACAAACTTCTGGGATGGAGTCAGCTCTGATTTTGGGAAATTGATCATCCAGCCCAAGTCTGTGAGAATTTTCAAAACAATCTCCAGATTGGCCGACAAACTTTCCCGGGTGTGCGCTTTCAACAGCCAGTCGTCTATGTACGTGTGGACTGCTATGCTTCTCCTGCGGAGGTATGCTGTGATTGCAAGAACCACACGGGTGAAAACCCGAGGAGCCGTGGAAATTCCGAAGGGCAACACCCTGAATTCCCACTGTCTGCCCTGGAATGCAAATCTCAGGAAGCGACAGAAACTCCCGTGGATGGGGATGTGGAAATAAGCGTCCTTCAAATCTATCGACGCCGTCCACATCCCCCTCTCCAACCCCGCCAACACCGAGCGCACCGTTTCCATCTTGAAACTGGGCGTCTCGATGAACTTGTTCAGTGGCTTGAGGTTGAGAATTGGTCTCCACCCTCCGGTGCGTTTTGTTACCAAGAACAGGGTTGAATAGAAGCCCGGACACCTTTGTGCCGGCTGAATAGCTCCTTTTTGTACGAGGGAATTTATCTCCTCCTCGATACACAACCTTTGATCTGGATCTCTCGGAACGGGAGTCCAGACTGGCACCAGAGACAGTCGCGACGGCGGGCCTGTCATCCACTCTGGATGATACCCCACGGAAAGCCATCGCAAGACTAAACGGTCCTGAGTTAACCGTTCCCACTCTTGCATGTGGTCGGCTAGCCGGCCTCCCACCGGTCCACCTAGGGACCGCGGTGGACACAAGGCATGCAAGAGCGGCACTGTCTCCGTCGCCATACACACCGGCGTGGTCCTTACCGCGGTAAGCACCCTGTCAGGAACGATAACCACGGCCAGATCCTCGCGCGCCCCGCCCCGCCCCGCGCGCACCTCGGTGCACGGGCGGCTGCCTGGCTGACGGCGGCTGAGGAGCCTGCGCCCCCCTCACTGCTGGCCGAATCGCACGCGGCCGAGGCCGGCGCTGCGACGGCGGCTGGCCTCTGACTTGGCCAGCACCACCTCGAGCCTGCAGGGGACGATACGCAGGGGCCGCGGCGCGAACGTTAGCACGACGCAGCACCTCAAACTGTTCGCGCAGCGCCCTCTGGTTATTCACCAGGGTGACCGTCTCCTGGAGGTGGCGACATCCCTCACCTCCAAAAAGACCAGGACCCGTCATAGGCGTACGGAGTAGCCTATTATACAGGTCCTGAGACGGGCACAGATTGTCCAGGGCAAACGTGCGTCTTGCCCGGACACTCCTGGTCACCGCCCGCGTCATACAGTCCAGCGCCAGGTTAATACCATCCTGGATGGTTCGCTGGACCGCAAGCGGGCTTGGCTGGCGCGATGCGGATGCCGTTACTACCCCCTGTAACAGCTGGGAGACGTGGGACAGAGCGGCGATCGAAGCCCTCCCACTCTCCTCCGCATCACGCAACGCGGTATTCGCCGAACGCAACGCGTTCGCGCACAAGACCCCCCGCGTCAGAACGGGAGCCTGGCCGCGTATCCTCACCCAAAGCCGCGCGGTCATCCACGCTGGGCTTGGGTACCACACCGTACCGCTGGTAGTCCAGGGGCACGATGCGACAACGCCTGGCCACCTCGCGAGGGGCCTTCGCGAGACGTCCACTCGTGTTAATGGACGACTCCGCCGCCTTGAACATGTCAACGACATGCTCCGCCAGCGGCAGAGAAGGCATAGCGTTAGCAGTTGGTTTCCCAGCTAACCACGGCGTGTGAACACGGTGGCTAGCCGACTGCTCCACGGGCAGATCAGGCCTAACGCTCACCAACCACTGGCAAGCGTCATACCAATCCTCCTCCGTGGCTAACTGCGAGCGCTCTACAAGACGGGGTCCTTCGTCTTCCTCCTGAGCGCAAGCAGTAGAGCTTGACGGCGGGTACGCTGATACACCTGGCAAGCCAGGGAAAACATGCGGGCCTGACAGCACCGGCATGAGAATATCACTGGTTTGACCAGGAGCAGGCACCGCGGTAGAGCGCGGGGTATATATAGCCCTACCACGGGCCCGGCCAGCACCAGCTACACGCTCGGCAAGCCGAGGTATGCGGTACCGCTGGCCATCAGCAGCGCCCTGGGCCACCACCTGAACCGCGGACCTTACTCCAGGGTGAGTAATACCGTGGAAAAAAGCGCCTGTATTCCCCGCGAGGGGTGCACAAACGTCTTCATCCATGTCCACGTCGTCAGACGGCGACCCTAGCAGGTAATCCTCATCACCCTGGTCAGAAAGATTAGACCCCGGGTCAGCAAAGAGAGCTAACCCGGGCTGACCAGGAACGGTGCCATAGGAGGTACTGGCCACCGCGGCGTGCGGATACCCCTGGACTGATAAGCAGCCCGCGGGTTCCAGCGACAACCGTCCACGGTCCCCTATCGGCGCGGCAATAAGCCTGCTGCCAGGGTCGTGGAACGCCCCCTCTAATGGGGCCACCTCTGAATCGTCGGACAACGGAAGCGGACTAAGGAAAATCGATCCAGAGGCGGGGATTACCTGCTCCGAAGCCGATGATGAGGACAATAAAGGATCTGGTCCAGGAAGCATGCCACGAAGCAACCCTGGAACCAAATCTTTTATTGTCCTCTTCATCTCTCCCAACATCTCGGTCCGGAAGGTCTCCATATCCACCGCGGACGAGACCTTCCCCTTACCCTTCCTACCTACAACCTCTCGTTTCCGCTTCTTCTTCTTCTCCTCCTCTACCACCTTGTCCGTCGCCTGTAAGCAGCACAAGAATTCGGACATTAACTTGCCCCCCCAGTGCTTACATATGTCACAATTAATCAATGGACCACAAGGGCTACATCGATAACACAGATGCGGCCAGAACTTTACATGCATAAAACGTCCACAGGACGCGCAACCCGGTCCCTGAAACAGGGCAAAGGACAAGGAGTATGAGCAACTAGTTAAGCTTAGAAACTCAATCCAACTCAAAGAGAAGGAAAACGATCATAAAGATCAATATACATCAAAAACCAGCATAGCGCTTGAATTGCTGATAAATACATAGCCAGGCTGATTATGACGTCATTAATCCCGTGACAGGAAAAATTCGATCCCAACAAAACATCCAAGTGCAAGGACGAATTGTATGCTGAATGGATAAGTTGACTACACAACCATCAGATACATATAGATAACTCTTTTCTGGCAAAAATGTTAATTATCTCCCTTTGTTTGTTTACAATAATTAACATCACCACATTATCAATAACTAGATACCTGACACTTTGTATAGACAAACCATCCAACGTGACGAACCGGAAACTCCACCATCTGCACGCCTCTTAACTCTCTCCACCTCATGGGGAAGGAATTGGATCAAGAGGGCAAAGTGAGAAGACCTTTATACCAGGCCTCCAACTCACTGGACATAATTTTTTCATTTGGTTAGATAACCTAACAGTGTTAGTAGGAAATGGAACCATGGTGGAGAGAAAACTAAATCTCTGCTACTGTGATGTCACCCTCTAGCGTCATACAGACCTGTGGACATAAACAGAAAGAGAAATTAGTCCTAGGTAGCACCGAGTTGATATAACCCAACCAACCAAGGCGCTTATCACGGTAAACGCGAGTCCCGGAAACACAATACACCGGGAAGAAAACTCGCTAATTTTACTAGAAGTCACCTGATTTAAAGGTCCAACGTCCTCCTGTGGCGAAGTATTCTTTTCCGCCATCCAAAAAAGTGACTAACACTCCAAACAAACACCACTTAAACAGTTTAAGAGTACGAAAAAGCTATAGCACAAAAAAACATGTGTGATCTCTCTGCCAATAATCTAGCAAAGAGGTAGTGCTAGTCTGCGCATGCGCGGTGGTGGGGCTGGCATCCGCCAGACTACGCTCTGACTCCCTGCCCAGTAGGGGCACCTAACTGTTTTAAATCTGAGTGTTTATTGAGTGAAAGCCAATATTTAGCAATATTCAAAAGTATTAGGGAGGTAAGTATACTCTTGATGTGAAATCACCTTTTCACAAGAGCATATTATTAAATTTTGTAAAGCGCCTTTGAGCGGTTTAGTCCGGAATCGGCGCTATAGAAATTTACATACATACATACATACATACATACATACATAGATACGTGAAGCCAAGGAAACAATAGTCAACGGTTCGATCCCCCGACCGGGAGATGGTGATCAACAAATTAAACTAACGGGTGCAGCACTGTCGGCTAAGTTAGCACATGGAAATTGAAGCCGCACGTTGCCAGTGCGTCAATAAAATAAAAATACATATACTGCCAGAGCCGTGCTGGAGTCAGAGTACAATAGGCGTAAAAGCCTAGGATTGATTGTGACAGATGCATCCACAGATAGTCCCATATGAATCGTCAGTGTGTCAGTATATCAGACATGTGAAAACTGGTCGGCCAATCCTTGACTTTTTGTCTTGGTGCGGTGGTCCAGTGGAAAGATGCCTAGTTGCTGATGCTATGCGGAGTTGCAGGATGACGGTTCGATCCCCCGACCGGGAGATGGTGATCAACAAATTAAACTAACGGGTGCAGCACTGTCGGCTAAGTTAGCACATGGAAATTGAAGCCGCACGTTGCCAGTGCGTCAATAAAATAAAAATACATATACTGCCAGAGCCGTGCTGGAGTCAGAGTACAATAGGCGTAAAAGCCTAGGATTGATTGTGACAGATGCATCCACAGATAGTCCCATATGAATCGTCAGTGTGTCAGTATATCAGACATGTGAAAACTGGTCGGCCAATCCTTGACTTTTGTCTTGGTGCGGTGGTCCAGTGGAAAGATGCCTAGTTGCTGATGCTATGCGGAGTTGCAGGATGACGGTTCGATCCCCCGACCGGGAGATGGTGATCAACAAATTAAACTAACGGGTGCAGCACTGTCGGCTAAGTTAGCACATGGAAATTGAAGCCGCACGTTGCCAGTGCGTCAATAAAATAAAAATACATATACTGCCAGAGCCGTGCTGGAGTCAGAGTACAATAGGCGTAAAAGCCTAGGATTGATTGTGACAGATGCATCCACAGATAGTCCCATATGAATCGTCAGTGTGTCAGTATATCAGACATGTGAAAACTGGTCGGCCAATCCTTGACTTTTTGTCTTGGTGCGGTGGTCCAGTGGAAAGATGCCTAGTTGCTGATGCTATGCGGAGTTGCAGGATGACGGTTCGATCCCCCGACCGGGAGATGGTGATCAACAAATTAAACTAACGGGTGCAGCACTGTCGGCTAAGTTAGCACATGGAAATTGAAGCCGCACGTTGCCAGTGCGTCAATAAAATAAAAATACATATACTGCCAGAGCCGTGCTGGAGTCAGAGTACAATAGGCGTAAAAGCCTAGGATTGATTGTGACAGATGCATCCACAGATAGTCCCATATGAATCGTCAGTGTGTCAGTATATCAGACATGTGAAAACTGGTCGGCCAATCCTTGACTTTTTGTCTTGGTGCGGTGGTCCAGTGGAAAGATGCCTAGTTGCTGATGCTATGCGGAGTTGCAGGATGACGGTTCGATCCCCCGACCGGGAGATGGTGATCAACAAATTAAACTAACGGGTGCAGCACTGTCGGCTAAGTTAGCACATGGAAATTGAAGCCGCACGTTGCCAGTGCGTCAATAAAATAAAAATACATATACTGCCAGAGCCGTGCTGGAGTCAGAGTACAATAGGCGTAAAAGCCTAGGATTGATTGTGACAGATGCATCCACAGATAGTCCCATATGAATCGTCAGTGTGTCAGTATATCAGACATGTGAAAACTGGTCGGCCAATCCTTGACTTTTTGTCTTGGTGCGGTGGTCCAGTGGAAAGATGCCTAGTTGCTGATGCTATGCGGAGTTGCAGGATGACGGTTCGATCCCCCGACCGGGAGATGGTGATCAACAAATTAAACTAACGGGTGCAGCACTGTCGGCTAAGTTAGCACATGGAAATTGAAGCCGCACGTTGCCAGTGCGTCAATAAAATAAAAATACATATACTGCCAGAGCCGTGCTGGAGTCAGAGTACAATAGGCGTAAAAGCCTAGGATTGATTGTGACAGATGCATCCACAGATAGTCCCATATGAATCGTCAGTGTGTCAGTATATCAGACATGTGAAAACTGGTCGGCCAATCCTTGACTTTTTGTCTTGGTGCGGTGGTCCAGTGGAAAGATGCCTAGTTGCTGATGCTATGCGGAGTTGCAGGATGACGGTTCGATCCCCCGACCGGGAGATGGTGATCAACAAATTAAACTAACGGGTGCAGCACTGTCGGCTAAGTTAGCACATGGAAATTGAAGCCGCACGTTGCCAGTGCGTCCATAAAATAAAAATACATATACTGCCAGAGCCGTGCTGGAGTCAGAGTACAATAGGCGTAAAAGCCTAGGATTGATTGTGACAGATGCATCCACAGATAGTCCCATATGAATCGTCAGTGTGTCAGTATATCAGACATGTGAAAACTGGTCGGCCAATCCTTGACTTTTTGTCTTGGTGCGGTGGTCCAGTGGAAAGATGCCTAGTTGCTGATGCTATGCGGAGTTGCAGGATGACGGTTCGATCCCCCGACCGGGAGATGGTGATCAACAAATTAAACTAACGGGTGCAGCACTGTCGGCTAAGTTAGCACATGGAAATTGAAGCCGCACGTTGCCAGTGCGTCAATAAAATAAAAATACATATACTGCCAGAGCCGTGCTGGAGTCAGAGTACAATAGGCGTAAAAGCCTAGGATTGATTGTGACAGATGCATCCACAGATAGTCCCATATGAATCGTCAGTGTGTCAGTATATCAGACATGTGAAAACTGGTCGGCCAATCCTTGACTTTTTGTCTTGGTGCGGTGGTCCAGTGGAAAGATGCCTAGTTGCTGATGCTATGCGGAGTTGCAGGATGACGGTTCGATCCCCCGACCGGGAGATGGTGATCAACAAATTAAACTAACGGGTGCAGCACTGTCGGCTAAGTTAGCACATGGAAATTGAAGCCGCACGTTGCCAGTGCGTCAATAAAATAAAAATACATATACTGCCAGAGCCGTGCTGGAGTCAGAGTACAATAGGCGTAAAAGCCTAGGATTGATTGTGACAGATGCATCCACAGATAGTCCCATATGAATCGTCAGTGTGTCAGTATATCAGACATGTGAAAACTGGTCGGCCAATCCTTGACTTTTTGTCTTGGTGCGGTGGTCCAGTGGAAAGATGCCTAGTTGCTGATGCTATGCGGAGTTGCAGGATGACGGTTCGATCCCCCGACCGGGAGATGGTGATCAACAAATTAAACTAACGGGTGCAGCACTGTCGGCTAAGTTAGCACATGGAAATTGAAGCCGCACGTTGCCAGTGCGTCAATAAAATAAAAATACATAGATACGTGAAGCCAAGGAAACAATAGTCATGGGCGCCGTCATCTTGGCTACGGGTGCATCCATCTTTGAAGGAACCGAGTCGCAAGAGAAAATAACCGAGTACCCGGATTAAGACTAACAAGTTAACGGGTACCGAGCGACTCCAACAATGGCTACCATTTTAGAATAATGTGCCAATTTAAGGAAATTTCAAACAGTCATTATGGCACGAATGTATAAATTTTAGATTGATACAACCTGCCCCTGTGATGATTTCCCTAACTCCTCCATGAAGCCAACGATGGTTTTCTAGAAACAACGCCAAATCCGCTTAAATTAGAATAATTTGAGCACGACAAAAACATGCGACTTGTAAAAGCGCAAAATAGACGAATCTGACTGTGATTGGGAACTGACTCGGTACCTGCGGCTATGGTAATTCCCGGACACAGTGTGGGCAGGACCAGGAGAGTGCGGAGTTTTAATTGTTTATTTTGAGCTAGACTAGATAATAGACATTATCATAATAGTACACCTGGTAAGTATTATTCGAAGTAGAATACTGGTACTTCCGTTACTAAATATTGGCTGAGATAGAAGCAACTATTCAAATAACCAAAGAACCGGGCCTCCGTGGGGTGGAGAGGCCGGGATCCTGTTAGGGAGGTAAGTATGTCATCTCACTCGTGAAAAAGAAATTTGAAAGTAAATTTGGTGGGAGGGAGGCAAGGTCCTAAAACCAGTTCACCCTCGAAGAGACTCAGTCTTTGAATTTTCAAGCGATTTAAAACATCTGAAATTGTGTCTAAAACACAACCAGGAATAGAATTTTGCATCGGAAAATCGACGGATGAAGAGAGATTGATCAAAAGGCAAATGCGCTCCCCACCCCCTTCTTTCTGAGGAAGGTTGGGAAAAAAAACCCACTGCTCTAAATGACTAGCATGTTCTCTAATACTTGAAACAAGTATTACTAGACATTGGAAAAAGAAGAATTCCTTCATTTTCAAAAACTCTCTGAAACAACCATAATTAAGAGACATTAACCATCACCCTATTAAATAATAACATGACACCATCACCAAGACTAAATACAAAATGGTCACATATATTGACCTCTGATGTCTTGAGCGCGAAAATCACCTCTTCCCCCAACCAGATGAAGAGAATGTAACAGGATATAGTAGGGATTCCCTACTAACAAATGTGATATTTGCAAATAGCAGAGGAAAACTAATTCCAAATAAATACCTCTGAATTATTTTCTGAGGACTGAGATGGCGAGTGATTTGGAAGTGTCACAGAGATAATGGTCGGTAAAAGTCAATTCACAGTGCCACTGGGCTACTGACATAATGTCTTCAACAGAAATACCATTAAATAATGCCGTGGAAGTTACCACACCATGGACACTATGAGCCTTGGCTCTATCAACTTGTTTTCAAGTGGCTGTCTTATGACAGAATTGAGTGCATTCTACTATCCATCTGGAAATAGTGTCTCTTGACGCCCTACCATGGGGTTCAATATATGACAACCATAGGGAGCATGGATCAGTCCTCCAAACCTGAGTCCTTTTCTTGTACTTATTTAAGGCACAGACAGGACACCATGCTTTAGCACCAGGATCATTTCTGGTTAAGGCAGGTAAAACTATAGGTTGACCCAAATATTTTAAAGATTGATTCTTAGCCAGGGAAATTCAATCTCGGTAGAAGCTTAAGGCCCTCACCTATAACTATAAAATGGTCAGGCTCAGCAGACAAGCCATGAATTTCACTTCTGCATCTGGCTGAGGCTGCCACAGTTAAAAATACAGTTTTAAGTGTCAATAATTTTATAGAAATAGCGCTAAGTGGTTCAAAAGGTTTATCACTCAAAACTTGAAGAACAAGAGAAAGACTCCATGATGGTGTCTGTGGAGGATTTCTCGGTCTAAGATTGCCCATACCTTTGATAAGAGTATTTAGAACACATACTTCATCACTTCCCCTCTTTGCCAAGCAAGGGATAACAGTCATTAATACCGATTTATATCCAGCAATAGAATTAGGTGTAAGACTATAGACATCATACAGGTGACAGAGAAAATCAGCTACTACCTGGATAGATGCATCCAATGGATTGATACATCTCTTTGAACACCATTCTGCAAATCTGTTGATTTTATAATTATATGCTCTGGATGTTGACCCCCCCCCCCCTCCCCCCCTCTGGCTCTGGCCGTAAAATTGGCTGCTTGCTCAGAAAAGCCCTCCTTAATTGCGGATTTCTTGACAACATCCATGCAGTCAATTGAAACATTGACGGATTGTTGTGAAGGGTCTTGCCCTGGAAGATAGCATTGTCCATCAGAGGCAGAGGAACCGGATTGCAGACCAGAAGGTCCAACAGATCCGTAAACCATGATTGGCTTGGCCAATTCAGGGCGATCAGAAGCACCTGACACTCCTCCTGTTTGATTTTATGAAGGATCCTTGGAATCAGGATTGTTGGAGGGTATACGTATGCATACATTCCCTTCCAACTGATAGCTAGCGCATCGATTGTGATAGTGCTTGGATCTGGAATCGGAGAAACGTACATCGCCATCTTCACATTCTTCTTCATTGCGAATAAATCTATGTTGGGTTTCCCCCCATGATTGAACAGATGATCCGCCACACATTGATTTAGTTGCTCATCCTTCAGCTCAATGAGTCTGCTAGCAGTCAGCCTTCCCGGAATATGAACTGCTTTCAAGGTCAGCATATGATCCATGCACCAGCAAAGCAATTTCCATGTCATCATACAGAGACTGGGCGACTTCGTTCCGCCCTGGCGGTTTATGTAACTCACTACTGTTGAGTTGTCTGAACGTATCAACACAAACTTTCTCTCCACTTCCTTTAAGAAGTGTTCCAGACCTAGGATTACAGCTCGTAATTCTAGCATATTTATATGGTCCTTTGACTGATCCAGATTCCAAAGACCTGTGGCTTATTCCAGGCAAGCTCCCCATCACTCCATCGATGCATCCGTAAACATCGTTCCTTGAGGGTGGGGAGGGGTCAGCATGACCATGGCAGGAAATTCTCTCTCTCCATCCACCAGTGAAGGTGATGAATGAGAGGATCCAATACTTGAACGCGCGAATCCAGTGATCCTGAACTCTGTATCCACTGAGTCATGAGAAACAGCTGAATCGGCCGGCTGCGCAAGGCTGCATGAGGAATGACTGGTTCCATTGCAACCATCAGACCTAGCATTCTCAGATAGACTTGTGCTAGAATATAACAACAGCTGCAAACCAATTGAATGCACGAGAGGAGATTCTCCACTCTCTCATGGGATGGATAAACATATCCTTATCTCCAGATCGAAGAACATACCCAGGTAAACAAACTTCTGGGATGGAGTCAGCTCTGATTTTTGAAAGTTGATTATCTAGCCTAAATCTGTGAGAGTTTTCAAAACTATCTCCAGATTTGCTGTCAAGCTTTTTGGGTTGTGTGATAGCAAGGACCACTCGAGTAAAGGCCCTCGGAGACGTCGAAATTCGAAAACTTTGAATTCCCATTGGCATACCTGAAAAGCAAATCTCAGGAACCTACGGAAACTCCTTGCAATGGGAATGTGGAAATAAGTGTCTTTTAGATCTATCGAAGCTGTCCACATCCCCTTCTCTAACCCCAACAACACTGATTTTATTGTTTCAATTTTGAAACTTTGTCTATAAACTTGTTTAGACATTTGAGGTTGAGAATTGGTCTCTACACCCCAGTGTTCTTTGTCACAAGAAACACGGTTGAACAGAAGCCCGGGCAATCTTGTGCCGATTGAATTGCTTCTTTTAGAATTAGAGATTCTATCTCCTCTTCTATGCACAACCGCTTGTCTGGATCTCTTGGAATTTGAGTCCAGACCAGTACCAGACAGATGCAATGGCGGACCTATTATCCACTCTGGACCGTATCCGCGAAAAAGCCATTGCAAGACTAAGCGGTCCTGAATTAACCGCTCCCACTCCTGAATGTGGAAAGTCAATCGACCTCCCACTGGTGCACCTAGTGTTAACAGGGTGCACATACATTTTTGAAGTGGGTGTGTTTCTGGTACGTGTGACAACACCAGTGACGGAAAATTCTTTTAGGCCATCAGGCCCGGTTACCACGCACTGCTTCCCGTGCCCAGCGCCATGTGCACGCTGCTGCTGGCGTGGCCGGCGAGGCTTCTGAACCCGGCTGGCCTGCTGGCCTCTGACCCTACCAGCACAGCCACGAGCGTACGGCTGTCGAAAAGCCGAGGGCTGAATACGCACATGTTCTCTGCGCAACACTTCAAATTGTGCCTGCAGCGCCCTCTGATTGTTGACCACGTTCACTGTCTCTTGGAGGTGCCTCCAAACAGACCAGGGCCCGCCATCAGCGCTTGTAAAAAGCGCGACTTGAGCTCCTGGGACGCGCACAAATTATCCAGTGCAAAGGTGCGCCTCATCCTTAGTGACTTGGTCACCGACCTAGTCAAACAGTCCAATGCCAGGTTGATATCATCCTGTCACTGGACTAGGCTCCTGGTGAACCAAGACTGCTACTACCCCTGATAGCAGTTGAGAGACATGAGACAGTGCACTGATTGCTGCTCGCAAACTCTCCTCGGTATCATGCAGTGCGGCGTTTGCTGAGCGCATAGCGCCCGAGCACAGCGCTCCTGTGTCAGATGTCCTCACCTAGAGCGGTGTGGTCTCCCGTACTCAGTCTGGCCGCTAGAACATACTGAGTGTACTGACTGGCAGTAACTTGGCAACGTCTAGCAACCTTGCGGGGGGGGGGGGGGGGCCTAATCAACTCCTCTGCCACAGCGAAGATATATGGCAGCGATTGAGATGCGGTGGCCAACAGCTTAGCCTGTAACCATGTCCGCGGGTTACTGGCAGCCGTTTCATCAACGGAGAGCTCTAGTCTGACAGCGAGGAGTCACGCGCACGTGTCAGGCCAGCCCTCATCCGTGGCCATCTGTGAATTGCCAACGAGCAGCGGGCCCTAGTCATCTTCAATGGCATTTGCAGGTGGGGCCATGGAGGAAGCTACAGACGTACCCGACTGCCCAGGGAATGCAGTGACATTCTCCACGGGCAGGCCACGCACTGTGGCCTCGCTCGTGTGAGGGGCATAAGCCACACTAGTGCACTCTGGGTCGTACGTATAAGATTCCACGGCTAAGCGTGGTATCTTATAGGGCTGTGCGGTTTTGGTAAGAACGCAACCGGTGATGGTGTTGGCCATAAATCTGGTTTTAACCGGATATCTGGTTTATTGGCTGAAAATATTTTCAGTTTTCGTGAAAAAAATTCACTACCACGAAAATAGGACATTTTTAGTGGTAGACTAACTAGACTTAAATCTGTAGCTACATGTAGAGTATCCAATGCAATTTTAGAGGATATAGTGAAATCATTACTTAAATTGCTTTAAACATTAGATTTTGCGCTTTTAAATTCATCGCAATGTCATTTCGAGTTCTTGCACAATCTGTCATATATTAGATTCCTAGACAATTAGCAAATCGTATACCCCCTCTAGGATAACATGTAGAGATACATTGACAAATTTACTGTGGCTTTTAGTGACCAATTCAAGCGGTTCATGGAGTAGAAAATATGTTTTTGGATGACTAAACTAGTTAGAAAATTTGTAGAGCATTTGCTAAAGATGCTACTCGATAGTTAGTCAATTCAGGTCTTGGAAACACTGAGCCGGTGATAAATTCTAAAAGATGGCAGACCTAATTTGACTATTATACAGCCTCCATTTTGGAGACCAGTGAGATTCATGAGAAGCATTATGCAAATGTATATAATATAAAGACTAGTTCCCGATAGCCTACGCTTGCACACGCTTATGTCGAATTTAGTCACAGATATCGTAATACTGCCACGTGGTACAAATCTGCATATCGTATATGCCTGATATTGATCTAATTAATCGGATACCGCGTACATGTAATCAAACTCAGCCGTATTATACTATTTACTAGCATACAGTTTCCGCGAAAAAGAAATTCATAAGTATTTTAATATAGATCATAAGCGCGATTTGGAAGGATTTGGTTTAAAACTGTATCAGTTGTAAGCTGTAAAAGTTGTTTTCCGGCGCCAATAATGTATAATGAGTGTTAATTATATCGTCCAACATATGTTGAGCCAGTTCCTGAACATTCACGAGAAATTACTCTTGATCACCCGAGCGATTAGACAAAGTCGATCTCAACTACCTTTGGCAGGTTAGATCACGTCCCGGGTTTAGAGTTCCGGATGCGCGTTCAGAATTCATAATAGACAGATATCAGAAACACTAGATCGCTTATGATATGCTTTCAAGCGTGTATGGTAGAATTTAATAAAACGCTAGCAGATTATAATTTCTGAACATATGTAGCAATACGATCTAGCAACATTCTCCTGTTACGATACTGTGTAGGTATGGTTTTATTTCAGATTTTATTTCGCAAATAGATAAAATTAAAGCAAATTTATACAATCAATGTTATATATTATGATATCCTTAAAAAAATAATTATAAAATCAGATTTTTAAACATACACAGTTGTCAAATTATGTCACTGGTTTTCGAACCATCATGCTTAAAAATCCGGAGACAGTTCAAAATCCGGATAACCGCACACCCCTAGTATCTCATATGGGCAGGCATCGGCTCCGAATCGGACCACAGGTTGAATCATGAAACCCACTCCTGAGGGAATGGTACCATAGGTGCGAGCGGACGCACTCCCCATGAGGGGTGTAAACGCTTGCATCCATGGCTTCATGATCATCTCGTGGGCCAAGCAGGTAGTCTTCGTCATCTTCCTGGTCAGGAAAGTTAGACTTCGGGTTAGTAAAGAAAACTAACCCAGACTGACCAGGAGAATGCCCGTAGGCAGATGATGAGGGTACTCCACGAGTGATCGTGGTCAGGACCACTGGTCGGATCCCGCCTGATGCTACTCACGCCACTGGATCACCAGGCGATGCGAACATCAAGCCTGGGTCCAAGTCGGCCGCCCCTGGATCACTAACATTGTCCGAACTAGAAGGGCATGATCCAGGGATGGGGGCTACCTGCACTGAGGTCGATGCGCAGGAAACTGAAACACCTGTGTCCGGCAACATGGCGCGAAGCATGTCTGGCATCAGGTCCTTCAAAGTTCTGTGCATCTCACTCACTAACGCTACCTTGAAGGCCTCCAGCTCACTCTTTTCGGACGCCTTCTTCTTACCCTTCTCCTCCTTCCTCATCCACTTGCCATCATCTTCGCCTGAGAACAGAAGAATTAAGAGGTTAGATCTCACCACTCTTTACAAATAGCGCATTTATTAGATAGCCTACAATCGGTGCAAGATGGGCAGAGGTGGGGGAAGAATCTAGCCTTAAGATGCTTCATACAAGATGGACATGATGACTTCTGCAAAGGTTGACATATGAAGAGAATTTTAGATTGTTAATTTCGTTAAAAAATTTAAATAAAAAAAAAAACTCGAGAGAGAAGACAACCACTTTTAATACTGACAACCCCGAAGGGACAGATGTGGTCATACAAAAAAAATAAGGAATAAAACCCACAGCCAGGGCTAACACGAGAATGTTAGAAAGAAGAGTGAGACTGATTATGAAACCCAGTTATCTCTACACATACATAACATAACAAGAGGCCCAAGGGGCCTGTATCGCTCACCTGGACCCATAGGCATTTCAACTAGAATGCTCTTTATCAACAAGATGGCCACCAAACCGTTTATCCGACAGTTTCGAAAATTACAAATTTGAGATCAGAATACCCAAAAACACATATAAAACCAATTTTGGCCTCAAAATCCATCAAATAAAAAAATCCAATATGGATGCCAAACATGCTATATTTTGATTGGCAAACCTCAATGCAAAAGCCCCTTCAAGAGGAGATATCAGATTAGGAATGCAAGAAATACCTAGGACTACATACATTCATCACTCAAGAATAATATAATACTATAATTATATATCCTAGAACCCATGCACTACCACAAGAGAGAATACAGTGCAATAAGGGTGGCAGCAATAATTTATAAAAATTTCAAATAATTAGGTGCCATAACTAATGAACTCCCTTATCCTGAGCACAGGTAAACCATCCTCTTGTGCAGAAATCACGTCCATACAACCCGCCGAGTCTGTAGAGTCTGATGAAGGGGATGGGACAAAAGCAGGGAGATATTTTTCGTTTTATATCTCCGACCCGTAGACATATCAGATGATAAGTCAGAAAAAAGAGACATGATCAACTTTTGAGTGAAGAACAGGAGCTCTACCATCCTAAGATGACACAAAGACACAAGGGATTAGCAGAACTTAGGCACTGGGATAATTTAACAAGGATTCCCAGCGCCTAAAAACGTGCTAACGCCAGGTCAGCCGCGAACGAAAACTGGTAACATATATAAGTTACAAGTCTATAAATAATATATGGAACAATACCACCTTAATGGATAATGAGGCAGACTCCTCTGATGCTTTGGGTTCTGCCATAGTGAGATGGATGAAAGAAATTGAGAGAAAATTCAACAAAAAAGAGCTTGAAATTGTTTTCAATGTTGCTGATAAGTCAATATATTAGAAAACGGAAGTACCAGTATGCGCATGCGCAGAGGTGGGGTCTGACATGTGCATGACTGTGTACATTCCACCTGCCCAGTAGGGGCACCCAACCGTTAATAATTCTGAATATTATTGAATTTAGAGCCGATATACTAGTATACCAAGAGTGTTAGGGAGGTAAGTATGTTCTCATGATGTGAAATTTTGATGTCTAAAATTTGTCATTGGGATTAAAAAGTGGGATCCATATGAGCAACCCATAATTCTTGTCTATTCATCGTAGCGTTAGTTAATATAATTCGATATTATCTTGAATATTTTGAAACTAATAACTGTTAGCAGCAATTGCTTCCAGACAAATAAGTTTCAATATATTCATCAGTTTAACAATGTGACTGACTTCAAATTGAGATTGTGGGATTATTGGTTGAACAGATTCATGAAAACGTTATCATACTTTAAACTATTAATGTGATTGTTAGTAATGTTACATTTGTGTATGCGCAAACACAGACAGACATACCGTAGATATGATGATAACTCTCCTCTCTTGTCCTTGAAACAGTTCAACAGAGCCAATCTTAACAGCAGGTAGGTTCAGTGTTGAGACCATTAACTGTAACTTCTCAACCTAGTAAGAAATTCAAAAAGATAGGCTCTTGTAAGAATATATATATTAGGTGAATGATAGAAAAAGGTTTGATTAACCCTTTAATGATCAGATTTTCCCAAGAAAATTTAAATATTTGCTTATTGAATGTCCATTTGAAGGCCAAGAGAAGACTATTTTTGAAAATTTACCACTGGGATGACTGGCTCGGTTATCGAGCCAGGCATTCCAATGGTAAATTTAAAAAAAATGATCTCTTGGCCTGCAACTGGACATTTCTCAAGACATCTACATAGGCCGGTTTTGGCCGGCTTGACCATTAAAGGGTTAATTTATGTGCTTGTAAAGAAGTTGTCAATTTTACCAAAATGCCTCCTGCTGTTGTTTTGAGAAATGTCGACTTGTAGACTAAGAGATGACTACTTGTGAAAATTGACCACTGTAATGACTGAATCAATAACCAGTATAATCAATAGTCATTCCAGTGGGAAATTTTCACACACAATCTTTTGATCTGTAAAATGGGTGTTTTCTGTGAGAAAATTATAATTTTCTTGGAGAGAAGCAAAATTTTCTTGATGAAATTTAAACATTAATTGGCTAAATTTATCCGGTGACATATTTTAATGTTTATCAAGTGAGATAACTCTGGCAAATACTGACAATGTTCGTTGAAATGCAGTCCTCAATGTATCCTGTGAGTCATACCAGATTTGATACGAATCCATTCATACAACTATGCTCTTGAAAGCATATCTCCCTCAAGTGAGCTTTTGCTACGAGTGATCCATTACCAAATGTGGTGAGAATCCATAGAGATATTTTCAAGTCATGCTCCACACAGACACGGATTGATATCTTACCTCCCTCCACCCCGTCAATGATATCAGACAATCATGTGACACTTTAAATCTATTCACATTTTACCGTGTGTATATATATATATATATATTATTCAGCTCTCTAACATGATCAGTCATTCAGCCATGTTGATTTTTCACAAAACAACAGCAGAAACCAGATTGACAATTCACCTTTCCAGAGTACCCCCATCATATGATGTCATAATTAATTGCGTGATGTGTACAATGATATCATAATGAATGACGTCATGAATGACATCGATAAGTACGTCATGAATGCATATTTGAAGACTATTGAGCGTTGTTGTACAAATTGTTTGCTTTTACTATTTAATAAATATTCTGTTGAATATTTTGAAATTAATTTGACTGGGCGCTGTTGCTGCCATAGGCAGCAACAGCACCCAGTCAAATTAGTTACAAAATATTCAACAGCTTCCCTGTATAGTTTTCAGGAAATTGATAGCTAGGGCATTCGGGGATCGATCAATCCAAACACGGCGAGATGTGGGTGGAGCTTATCTAGTGATGGGCGGGGCATAGCTAAAAATGGAAAGGTCCATTAACTGTCCGACTGCTGCAACCCACCAGACAATAATTTCAATGGGTAATAACTCTGGACATGCTAAATATTTGACTGAATGTTGCTGGTGGCAAAATAGTCAGCATATCCAGAGTTAAACTCCATGGAATAAAATTCAACAGCCTGATAGTTAAGGGTTTTAACCCTTTAACACTCATATCAGCCAACAATGGCTTCTGCAGTGGTCTTGAGAAACGTCCATTTGCAGTCCAAGAGAAGACTATTTCTGAAAATTTACCACTGGAATTACTGGTTCAATAACCAAGCCAGTCATTCAAGTGGCAAATTTTAAAAATAGTCTTCTCTTGGTCTGCAAATGGACATGTTCTATGAGAAAATTGAAATTTTCTTGAATAAATTTGAGGGTTAGAGTTAATGGCTAAATTTGGTAAAAAAAAGAAGAAATATTTGCTTATTGAATGTCCATTTCCAGGCTATGAGACGATTTTAGAAAATTTAACACTGAATAACTGGTTCGGTTATCAAGACAGTCAATCCAGTGATAAATTTTCAAAAAATAGTATTCTCTAGTATTGACCTGCAAATGACCATTCATCATTAAACGGTTAAATACCATACTTAAACTGTGTTTTAAGACATCACATGTGTGGATGACAAGCAGCTGATAACATCTTGTCAAAGTCTAGGGGAACTAACTCATTATTACATATAGACTTCTACTCAAGCGATGCTGCAAAGAAAAAAATAATGTTCATGAGTTATCCCCCTCTATCCAACAACTTTGACCTCAGACCAATCTACTAGCATTACTATTTACAGAATGAGATTTCAAAATATAGGCCGAGTTTACGCCTTAAGTAGAGTAGCTACTCGAATTACTAGTATGCACTCGAGGCTACCCTCCTATCAGCCAGGGTAAGTCGAATAGGTCACGTGTTTGCATTGAAAACAATGTAAATTAAACACGTGGTTATTTACCCGATGGTAACTGATCACATGCTCATCTACCCTAGAGTACGTACGCGTGTTTTCGCCTAAACTCGCTATCAGGTACATTCGTCTCAGCGTGATGTGAAAATACATGTATTATTTCATTTAGGCCAAGTGACATCAGAAATACTTTCATCTCTTAAGTCTCAAGGATGTGCGAACCAACCAATCCCATATAAGCAGCCAGGAATTTCATCCAATAGTCCAGTTTTTCAAGTTTCTTTCACTCATGGAAACAAATTTATTATGATTACATGAAAGTTGGGACGACATTGATACCTGTTTTCTGTATGGTGTGATCACACCTATGTCTGCTTCCGTGAGTTGCAGTGATTCGTCACTACTGAGCTTCTGTAGGTATCGCATCACTTGGACCACTTCTGCTGCATTGAACCAAGATGGACTGTTACCTTCTCGTAGGTCTTCACCCTGTAGAGTGCCATTCAAAGTTTAGTTCTGCAGTCCGAGCCACATAAAACTTTAATTATGAAGCCGGACAGAACTGACCTTTGCAGTGGTCTTGAGGAATGTGTATTTGCTGGCCAAGAGAAAACCAATTTTGAAAATTTACTGGCTAGATAACAGAGCCAGTCATTCCAGTAGTAAATTTTCAAAAATAATCTCATGGCCTGCATGTGGACACTCACTAAGCAAAAACTTTCTTGACAAATCTTGATTACAAAAGGATTAAATGACCATGCTTAAGAGCATGACATTCTTTCCATGCAAGAGATGTTGTCTCTTAAAGCTTAAATGGTCAAGATTTCTCAAGAATTTTGAAATCTTTTCTTAGTGAATATCCATTTGGAGTCCAAGAGAAAACTATTTTTGAAAATTTACCACTGGATTGCTCATTGAGCCATGGATTCCTATGGTGAAATTTCATAAAGTTTTCTCTTCTGCAAAATGAGCATTTCTCATGACGTTTCAGAACATGCCAGAATTGGCCGGCTTGATCGTTAAATGGTTAAAACAGGTTAGGTGCCCAGAAAATACATCTTCATGTTAGAAAGCTCTTTAAATTTATCTTTGAAATCACAATGTTTCAATTTTCAAGCAAAAGGTAATCTGTTGAAAATGTTGAACCTAATTTGACTGGAGGCTGTCGCAGCCTTATGTAGGAACAACAACCTGCCACTGCAGTGGTCTTGAGAAATGTCCATTTGCAGGCCAAGGGAAGACTATTTTTGAAACTTTTCACTGGAATGACTGGCTCGATTACCGACCCCGTCATTCCAGTGTAAATTTCCAAAAATAGTTCTCCCTTGACCTGCAAATGGACATTCAATAAACAAATATTTTGATTTTCTTGACCAAATTTGACCAATTTAAAGGGTTAAATTTGATCAATATATTCCCTAATTATCATTCTACAATATTAAAACCTTACTCTGACACCATGGAATATAACAGGAAAGCCATCCTTGGGCAGCTCTGGCCAGCTACATAGCTGGTGTGTTAGGGCTCGGTCAGCCATGGGAAGCAACTCGGAATGATAGAAGATGGAAGACGGAAGTTCCAGTAAGGCCTCATGTGAGCGGAAATTCTCAACAAGCTTTGTTACCTGAAATTAAACAAAGACATGCACTATACAGCATTGATAAACAAGGTATTGTAAGCATTACAAAACTCTCCACACGCCATGCTTTTGCTGATATGAGATGTTTGGATTTGGACAGAATTTCCGTTAAATACTGATTTTCAAAGGCCAAATATTAATGGAAATTAACTGAATTTTAACGCAGTCTAACTTTATAGTCACAAGATATATAAGTTATCGAATCATCAACCACAGCTCTGCCAAATACAGGCAAAAATTTACAGAATATGAAATTGAACTAGAAATTGTACTCAAACCCATCTTAGCCCTTTAACAGTGAATCCAGCCAAAAACTGCTCGTTCAGTAGTCTTGAGAAAAGTCTATTTGCAACAAAAGAGAAGACTATTGTTGAAAACTTATCACTTACATGACTGGCTCAATAATTGAGCCAGTCATTCAATGTTAAATTTTCAAAAAAAAGCAAGAGTTAAAGGGCTAAGCACCTACAGTTAGAATAAGTGTAATGTTGTAACTATAGAGAATGATACGCATATCATGACGCTAAAAGACTGCTGGGCCCAGAGGCTAGATATTTAACCTCATGAATATCACATATAGATGTGCTAAGATTGACAGACCTGAACCAACAAATTCTCTCTGATGTATGGAATAAACTGCTAGATATTTTGAAACTAATTTGACTTGGAGGTGTTGCTCCCTTATGGCAGCAAAAAGTTACAGTCAGTTTAATACTGGGATAAATAACATTGTCATGTGGCAGTTACCAGTGATTTAACCCCACTTATGTCAACCTAACCGTTAATTGTTAAGCCAGGAAAAGAAAAGAAACATATAAATAAATAAAAATAAAGGCAATATGATGATATTGTACACAAAATTACAATTGCAGTGGTCTTGAGAAGTGTCCACTTGCAGGCCAAGAGAACTTTTTTTAAATTTCCTACATGAAGCCAGACATCCCAGTGGTAAAATTTGGATATTCTTGACTATTAACCCTGCAGTCGTCACAAAAAATACTTATTTAATGGACAACGGGGTACTTTTATAAATTTTACTGGTCAATTTACAAAAATGGTCTTCTATTGGCCTGCAAATTGACATTCGCTGAGCAAAAATTAAAGACTTTTAACCATAAAACAGTTAATTGATCTAACCCTTTAACCCTCAAATTTTCTCATGAAAATTTCAATCTTCTCATAGAAAATGTCCAGTTGCAGACAGAAGGCAATTTGTGAAAATTTCCTACTGGAATGACTGACTCGGTTATCGAGCCAATCATTCAAGTGGTAAATTTTCAAAAATACGCTTCTCTTGGTCTGCAAATGGACATTTTTCCAGACCAGCACTGAAGCCGTTTTTGCCCGATATGAGTGTTAACTGGTTAAGTAGCATTTTGAGTGCTTTAAGTGATTGTTAAAACAAGGGGGTTAAAACAGTTATACAACACACACCAGTAATGGATTATATCCTTCCTGTGGGAATTTGCCAACATTTCTAGCATACAGATCAAGTTTTGTGAGACGTTCAAGAAAAGATAACTCCAATCCAAATGATATGGCAAGTCGTGACATCAACACAGGACCGAGCTGCATAGGATCTCCCGCCAGCACAATCTATAAAACAGATTTAACTGATTAAACACTTCAAATCAGGAAATCAGGATTTCTCAATTTCAAATCAACCATGCAGGGAGAGAAAATAAATCTCAAAACATTCAACAGAATATTTCTTACATCAGAAATATCAAGTCAACTATACATGAAAGCTGTTGAATTTTTTGAAATTAATTAACTCTTTAACCAAATAAGGACCGGATATGGCAAATTCTTTATGAGGCCACATGGTCCAGCCACATAAACACATTAGTTTTAAAAATTCTCGCAAGCATTCCTGCATAGTTGTATTGAAATTTAGATACTAGAATTTAACAGGTTAAATGTCTTAGTCAGTAATAACTTCTTGTCAAAATAGTTTTTACAGATTCATCAGAAGAATCTGTACGTCGAATCTGTACGTTATAAAGAATTCCTGTTATCCACTGGGATTTTGCTGTTTAACCCTTTAACTATCACAAACCATCTTTGTAATGCAGGAAATATTTTGTTCAATATTTTGAACCTAATTCAACTGCACCCTGTTGCTGCCTATTGCAGCAACAGGTTCCAGTCAAATTAGTTTCAAAATATTTAACAGATTTCTTATTTAGTGGGAGAAATAGAGAAACTGGAATGTCAATGGCTAAAAGGTTGGCTATTTCAACAGCTGAATGACAAGTTTCTCTTATTTTGCACCCTTCAACTATTATACCCTTGTAATTGTGACACCAGGGAGTAGCCTACTATCAAACACACAAGCACTTCGCACCAACAATTGTGGACAATGAGGGGTCATTGTTCGATTCATTCCTATAATCTCTGGGCAGTTAGTGTGGTAAGATAGAGAATAAAATCTCAACAATACAACAATGTACTGGTAATAGGTTAAAACAATAACAGGTGTATGACTGAAAATTATATTATTAACTACCGGTATATACAATGCCAATGCTGCCAGATATTGGAGAAATTGGAGAAACTTTTATGCTATACAGTACAGATCATAGTTAGCTTTACTTAAACGCATCCTAAAGCTTGTTTAAAACGCGTCTATATGGCGTCATTTTCTCGTAGTGATTTACTTAGACATAGCGCGTTTGGTAAAATCTCAATACGAATCTTGAATTTTATCTTGATGGGTTCAAATTTTGACACTACGGGTTTGACATATTGAATGACGGGTTTGGTAGCGTTTGAAAATTTTACGATAAATTAAACGCGCCATCAATTCCAACTGCGGTTCTCCAGTTCTTTCGACAAGTCCTATGGCTAGAAGCAAATGGGTACTCGGTTCCTAGTCTAGGCAGACCCAGTATCAGTACAGGTTTCCTCCGTACATGTATCTCGCGTGCTTTGCAAACTTTGAGCGATTCGTACAGCAGATCTTAACTTATTTATGCCAATTTGTGACTGGATTTATCAGAAGATGTATTTAATTTAGTGTTTCTTCACGGAATTCATCTAATTTCTGCGTTTTTATAGTGAAAATCTCGATATATCTAATGCCGAATGGACAATCATCTTGAACTGGAACACCATTCCATTCTGATGATGTCATCGCGTATATATTTAACCTCGTTATCTTTGATTTGCAGAGATATTGTTGGAAAAGCCATCAATGGCAAATCTGATTTGTTGAACTAATCTCATGACGCTTTGACAGTTGTGTACTATTAGACGACAGTAAAAAAGCAAAATAACCTAAACAAGGATTTCCAGACTTTGGCTGTGATCTGGACAAAAACCAAGTTGGATCCAGATTGGGTACAAATTTTAATCTATGGATATATTGGAAACAAACTGGTCAGATTTTGCTCAAATTTTAATAAAGAAGGTTGTGTGATCATACATTAAGATTTAACAACCCTGGACGTGATCAAAAGAAAAATTATAGGCTGTGGGTTACAATCTCTGATAACTTGGATCTATCTGACAATGGAAAGTAAGTGATAACTAGATTGTTTGGTCGATGCCATGTCATAGCAATCAACCACGTTCACTACTTTGACCTCTTTAGCCTACCCCACCCCAGGGGAGGAGCCAAATGTAATACCAGAAATGTGGCTGCAATGCAACCATGAATCTCGACTTCATGACAGCAATGAACTCTGACGATTGACTTCAAACATAAAATAAATTTAGAAGGTTTATCAACAAGGGGGCCAAGGGCCTGTAATGGTATCCTGGGCGGTGTATGGCAATAAGGGCTGACAGCAGAGAAGGCCGCTACTATGCCAAAAAAGGCTGCCTATAAAATATACTGAGTATGTACATACCTATCTATCTATCTATCAAAACTTTTCAAAATATTCAGCAGGTTGCCTGTATACCCTTATCTAATTTCCACTTCCTATTTTTCTTTTCAGATGAGGCGGACATAGAGGCGAACTGTCAAAATATCTCATCTGATGATGGTTGTTGCTAAGCACAGAATTATAAAAGAAAATTCTGAATAGAAGTTCTAGAGCCAACTACTACAGAATCCTTCGGCCAAATTTGAATATAATCCACCAAGCGGTCATGGAGAATATGCATTTTGGCAATTTATGTCCAGCCAACTAGGGTTGCAATCTGTCAAGCGGTTAATGAGGAGTAGCGTTTTGACAATTTCTGCTCAATTTTTCATCAAGTCAAAGATTTTCACACAAAAATTTACCAATCAAAATTCTGTATGCATGTTCGGAAGCTGAAAGCATTAGGGTCCTTCCAGCCAAATTAGTTTGAAATCCGCCAAGCTGTTAATGTATGTATGAGACATGGCATCACACAATGATGTTCTGGCCAAAAGGTCAAAATCACTAATATGCATGGCAACCATCTGCTGTTCGCCGTCCATCCGTCAACGATGTTTTTAAACATAAGTTGACGGATGGATGGCGGAGAGCAAATGGTTGCCATGCATATCAGTGATTTTGACCCTTTGGCCAGAACATCATTGTGTGATGCCGTGTCATTATAAGGAGGCATGTGTCCAAGTTTAGGACCAGTATGATCAACCAAACATGAGATATAAACAGAAAAGTTGAGCTAAAAGCAAATTAGATGTCGCCGGGCGACGTGCATGGTATCACAATAGCTCATTTTACTTCGTGGTTGAGATAAAAATGGCCTCTTGCACTCCATAGTAACCTACAACATTTGTTTGAATTCCATCCACCGCTTTCGGAGGAGTTGCATTACACAGAGACTGGCGTGGATCGCTGTGAAAATCTGGAGGTCATAAGGAGAAATGATCTGTGAGAGCAGGGGTTAAAATTAACATGAGCGCGAGGTTAGGAGAAAATGACCAGAGCTAGTACAACTTGTAACTGACCAACCCAATGGCAGCAATTTGACATGTCAACCCTTTAATGGTCAAGGTGGTCAAAAAATTCCTCTGCTGTGAGCAGAGCAAGACGACTATTTTTGGAAATTTACCAGTAGAATGACTGGCTCGATAATTGAGCCAGTCATATCAGTAGTAAAATTTAAAAAATAGTCTTCCCTTGGTCTGCAAAGATTTGAAGGGCTATAGTAGAATCTAGTAATCACTAGTCCTATCTAAATGCAGTGGTTCACCTGGCTTAATTTACAACTATTGAGAGGGTGTCAAATGATGTGCGAGTGTTTCGGCAGGACTATGGGAAATCTAGATAAATCTGGAAGACCCTAATCTCTGACTACATAAAATAAATGTTGTCAGCCAATCCACAATCATATGGATAACTCACATACCAAATTTGGTTGAATTCCACCCAACTGTTTGGGAGGAAATAGCATGATGAATGGATGGAGATCATACTAAAATGAAATTTTCTTTCGGATTGAGAAATTAGGCTACCACCATCATTTAACATGACATTGCTTTCAGGACCTGTCGGTGAAAGGGTTAAATATAGCAAAATCTGGAATTGGCATGAGGATAAAACAGAAATTTAGATTTTCTAATGGATGGATCCACTTTTAGGTATGCCCCGGCTATCTCTAGGTAGGCTCCATCGATGCTCTGCGACAGTGTGTTGGGATCAGTATGTACTTTGAATCCAGAATTCCAAATTTCATGGCAACTATAGATACAGCTAACCTGTTGAATATTTTGAAACTAATTTCAAGTAATTTGACTGGGGTCTGTTGTTAAATATTCAACAGAATTCGTACAACTGACTCTTAAAAGTTTAACAGATTTAGCTACGTCAGCCTACATATGATGTAATTCATTATGACATCATATACTTAGCACTTTAACACTCATGCAGGGTTTTGTGGAGGCAGGGCCCTTGCACCATTTAGTGTTCTAAAATTCACACCATCCAATCACTACCTTCACACATGGTTCATTGGCCTAATGGATTTTAGGACATAGATATCTTCCATGTATGTACTTGATCCAACATTTGTCAAAATGACCCATGATTTCTTGAGGAAGTGTGACAGTTCACCCAACTAAGCAACCGGATCGGCAGAACCCGGCTCATATCATCCAAAACCGGTTTCTGCACTGGTGTTGAGAAAAAGTTATTTGCAGACCAATAAAAGGCTATTTTTGAAAATTTATCACTGGAATGATTGTCTCGATAACCGAGCCAGTCATTCCAGTCATAAATTTTCAAAAATAGTCTTCTCTTGTTCTGCAAATAGATATTTTCCTATCGGTCATTGGTGGTCTGACTTGAATCAGTCTTTCACTCTCCTGACATGTGCGATTCACTGTCCTCAGCGGTCACTCACCTGAAAACACCAACTCTCCACCGGAAAACTTTGAAGTCTAGATGCTCTACGAGAGCAGCTGAGGCATTTCCAGGTATAAATAGGCGTAAGGGCTGTTTTGTTGTCTATGAAATTTAAATATTTTTTTACTAGTTTACATATAATTTTTTCTTTCAAACTTCACATCACCTGAGTTGTAACCACCATGCATGCCATCCAGAAAAATTAATGAATAATCCAGCATGCTTATCAGGTACCACTGTACCACCATGCATGTCACCCAACAAAATGAATGAATAAACTGGCATGATTATAATCGTGCTGGTTTATTCTAACAAATATTATCGGTGAGGTACGTGGTGCTATAGTGAATATCACTTTGAGCAATGTACGCTGTTCTCAGACAGAGTGAGATTATAGTAGCTAATTTATTATTGTGGCGTGAGACTGAGTGGTGGTAGTAAACACTTGACCGGGCAGTGCACCAGTATCATGTCAAAATACATGTAGCATTCTATCAGTATTTGTGTTGGTACACTTTTTAATAATTTATTACATAATGTGCTTGTACCAACACAGATAGAATGCTATTTTGTCATGCTACAGTTGCAGTGCTAGGTCAGGTGTTCACTACCACCGCTCAGTCTTACTTATAGTTTTTCCCAATAGAGGAATCCAGTTTTAGCTATGCCCCGCCCATCTCTAGCTAAGCTCCACCCAAGCTTTACCTGCATTGGGATCGCTCTGCACTCTCTGAATCTCAAATTCCTGAAAACTATACATGTAAGCTGTTGATATGACAGCAACAACTCCCAGTCAAATTAGTTTTAAATATTCGACATCATTTTTATTAACCCTTTCATGCCGACCAAAACTGGCCTCTGTTATGGCCTTGTGGAATGTCCATTTACAGGCCAAGAGAATAGAATTTCTGAAAATTCACCACAAATGACTGGCTCAATGACCAAGCCAGTAATTTGTCATAAATTTTCAAAAATTGCATTCTCTTGGCCTCTAATTGGACATTCAATAAGTGGATATTAAAATTTTTTTCACCAAATTTGTCCATTAAAGGGTTAAATAGAATACATATAGTCCGTCATCAATTAAGTGTCTGTGAAGATTGACGAACTTATCTACGTCATTCATTATGTCATTGATTATGTTGTCATCCTTATGCATCATGTAGTCGATTATGACATCATGATTGATGGATAAAATGGAAAGGTCCATTATGTAATGCTTATAACTCCCTGTGTAATCATATTTGTTTCACTTTCTATTTCAGCTACTGTTGAAACATAGCCAGACCACAAACAAATGTTGCAAAAATAAACGTACACAAATTTGAAAGACCACTATCAGTAATATATGACCTGTGATCAGCAACATCATTCATCAACACAGACAGTAGCATAACCATAAAACACCGCTGATCACCAGCATGGGCAATATTATATAGGACCAAGATAGTTTACTGTTGTTCTAGAGACTGGACTTGTATTGTTATTGATCATCGATAACAATACAAATCTCAAAATCAACAGTAAACTTAATCTCGGTCCTATATACGTGATTCCGTTACTAAAAAAGACATCACTAGACCAAAATGTGCTTGGAAACTACAGACCTGTTTCAAATTTACCTTTCCTGTCAAAAGTATTAGAACGAGTTGTCGCCAAGCAGCTCAATGATCACTTAGTAAGAAATAATCTTCTGGAACCTTTTCAAAGCGCATACCGCGAACTTCACAGCACTGAGACAGCCCTACTACGTGTACAAAATGATGTCTTATGTTCCATGGATGAACGCAAGTGTGTTTTACTAGTTCTCCTGGATTTGTCTGCCGCATTTGACACTATAGACCACGATGTCATGTTATCTAGATTAGCAGAACTGGGCATTTTAGACACTTCTCTTGCTTGGTTTTCATCATATCTCAGAAAACGCCATCAAATGATCATTGTGAATAATATCAAATCAGAGGAACATGAATTAACATCAGGTATGCCACAGGGGTCGGTCCTGGGACCGATCCTTTTTACAATCTATACAGCACCCCTTGGAGTGCTATTGCAGTCTCATGGCATAAGTTACCATTTCTACGCTGACGATACACAGCTATATCTCGCATTCTATGCAAATGACCAGGTGAATGCTCGTGAGCGTGTTGAAGACTGTGTTCGTGACATTAAACTATGGATGTTAAGCAACTTATTGCAGTTGAATGATAAGAAAACTGAAATTCTGTTAATAACCTCACCGCACCTAAGACATACGGTTGACATCACCAGTTTGCACATTGGGGAGGCTGACATATCTTTCAGTCCAAGTGCCCGTAACATAGGCGTAACATTTGACAATTCCCTATCGATGGAAGCTCATGTTACCACTGTCTGCCGTTCCATATTCATGAACATTCGGAACATTAGCCAAATTTGCAGCTTCCTGGATGAAAACGCGGTCAAAACTCTCGTACATGCTACCATCACGTCACGCCTGGACTACTGTAACTCTGTTAATAGGCATACCATCTAGCCAATTAGATCGTTTACAGAGAGCGCAGAATACAGCAGCTAGACTGATTACACACACCAAAAGATTCAATCATATCACACCTGTCCTATTGGAGCTGCACTGGTTGCCTATAAGACAACGTATATGGTACAAGGTGGCTTTGTTGGTGTTCAAGTGCCTACATGATCTGGCCCCACCGTACTTAAAATCCTTAATCCAGCAAAGAGCAGCACCAAGGTCTCTTAGGTCTAGCACACAATTACTATGTACCATACCAAAATCAAACTTAACTACTGGAGATCGTGCATTTTCTCGAGCCGGTCCGCGATTCTGGAACTCTCTTCCACCTGAAATTAGGAACTGCTCTAAAATTTACTCATTTAAATCACTACGAAAAACATATCTTTTCCAAAGAGCATTCTAAATTTTGTAAAGCGCTTTTGAGCAATTCAGTTTGGAATTGGCGCTATATAAATCCGACATACATACATATAATATTGCTCATGCTGGTAATCAGTGGTGGTTTGCGCTACTGTCTGTGTTGGTGATTGTTTGAGCAAATTCTGCATTATATCAATATGGCAGCATTCAGTAACAATGACATTAAACTTTTAAGTGAATGTATAAACAATTTAATCAAATCCAAAATGACCTGGTTTGACTTATTTACTGTATGTAGGTAAAGGTTGTATGGTGTTTTCATCATTTCTTTGATCTTCAGTGGAACAAGGATTGAGAATTTTTCCCCACTGTGAAGAGCGGAACAAGGTAGTTAAAGGTAAGTAAAGCTGCAGCTTTACAACCCTTTACTGTCCAATATTTGTCAAGAAAATGTAAATTTCTGCTGAACCCTTTAATGGGTAAATTTGGTCAAGAAAATTCCAATTGTCTCATAAAATGTTAATTTGCTGATCAAGAGCATTCTGGGAGCCAGTCATTCCAGTGATAAATTTTCAAAAATAGTATTCTCTTAGTCAGCAAAAGGGCATTTCTCAGGAACACTGCAGAGGCGGGTTATGGCTGATTTGACCATTAAAGGTCAATAAATGCTCATTTGCAAGCCAAGGCAATTTTTTAACATTTAGAACTGTAATGACTAGCTTGGTTATCCAGCCAGTTATTCCAGCGGTAAAATCTTAAAATAGTCTTCTCTTGGCCTGCAAATGGTCATTTCTCAGGACAATTTGATTTCAGAGGCCAGTTTTGACCACTCACTGAGTCACGGTAAAAAAATAATTCTTGTTCTGCATATGGACATTTATCAAGGCCACCACAGAACATGCTTTCACCAGCTAGTGTTAAAGGGTCAATTGCTAAAATGTACAATTCTTATAACAGTGACTAACTACTAACTCTTGGTATGTTATTGGTATATCTAATCATGTTAGTTAGAGCTAATTCAATATAACAAACCGTAACAGTTAATTAAATTCAAACAGCACAAATGATCATAGTGAATGCACCAAAATAGCCCAAACTTCAGGGCAAACTATTTGTCACTGATTGGAGAAGTTCACTCAATCTGTAGTGTACCAGCTTCAAGTTCATCTTCAAGTCTTTCCAGTAGTGGTGGCTTCCTTATCGTCAAACATGTCATCATCAGAAGATTCACTGTCCCACACATTAGCTGTCTCACCATTACTATCAGTGTCTGATTCCACATTTATAACGCCACGATGAGTGATATTTGGTTTAAAATATACGGCACAATATATAGCCAGTAATATACTATATACATGTACTGTTAGCCCTATGGCCTGACAGCGGCTGTTATGGTCATACACCGCCCTCAGACTTTAGCGCAGAAATCAAACACATTATTCATAGTTTCGCACATCCGGGCATCTTCAGATCGGCCTCCATTAAAGTTGGGGCAAACTTACTACATGCTAAAGAGGACTGCCCATACAAACGCATTGTTTACATTTTCCATGAAGTTCAAACCATTAAATCCGAGAATCTGTAATAACCCCGCCAGGTATCAGAAAACATGAAATCATGAGTGAATTTCGCAATATATTAAAGAAAATGTAATTAAGGTTTAACGGCCCATTGCTCGTAATGTTAAATTAGCCCCTCTGAAAATGGTGTATCTCCCAGGGTATTATGGGAAATTTGATTGTGATGATGTCATCATGATTCTATGAATATAATACAGGGTGGGAATATCGCCTCCAACAAGGGAGTACTTCTACTATTGCATTAACAATTTCAACTGACAAGAGAAAATAATAAATTTGTTACGAATGTGTCAAAATCCTGGTGAATATTTTGAAACTAATTTGACTGAAAGCCAGCTTCCAGTCAAATTGCTTTCAAAATATTCAACATCATACTTATATAATGACTGTAAAAGTGGAATTCTGGGATTTCAGGTTCAAATGGGTAAAATGTGATAATTCATTGGTTTAGATTTGGGGCCTACTTCCCTGATAATGCAGGTTACTAGGCCAATATTGGCCCAGTAACCTGCATTATCACTCTTGTTTTAGTAAATGTGATGTCACCGATAATGAGGAAGTTATTGATTGTCGCAAGAGAGCCGCAGACACAAAATATATATATATATATATATATATATATATATATATATATATATATATATATATATATATTTATATATATAATATCCATTTTGTTTACCCCTGGTCGTGAAAAAACAATGTTGAAGATAAACAATCCGATAAACTCGATCATCGATGCATGTCTTTGTTTACAATTTTCGAGATAACTAACTTCAAGCACTGTCAGTAATAAGCCTGAGTTAAGATGCCGAAGCGGTCAAATATATAGGCATCACACTTTCTGATTGGCAGTTTTGTTATTCCATGTTATCTGTACTTTTTAGTCTGTGGAGTACACGAAATGTGCGTAGATTGATGAATTGCACACACAAAAATACGTTATTTTCTAAACAGTTGACGCCATCTTTACTAAATCTCATTAAATATGCATGTATTCTCGACCAATCAGATGGTGATACCCGTTGCTGAAAACGGGTAATAACGTTACGTACTCGGATACTCCTGGAGTGAGTTCAGGAAGGCGAATGTTTGGCGAACGTTCATGTTCTACGCGGTACAGTGCTCAGTTAATAATGGAAAACGTTTTTTGCGGTCCTGAACGCACCCCAGGCACTGGTAAAACAACTATGTACGCATGTGCATGTCTATGTAAAAGCGGAGATTTTCGGTTACATATCATGTATGAAATAGCGAAATCGAAAACAACCAAATGTCAGGTTTGCAGATTTTGTAATTCGCTTCCCTTTCCGTTATAAGACAAATTTGACATAACACTAGCCGCAACTGGTGCATATATTGTTCTAAAAAGTTATGCCCATTACGTCGGCTCAAATTAGACTATATTGTAATAAATCCATTTCAGAGAATATCTTGGTTTATTCATCCAGATTTCAAAAGAAATTGTGGATTGAAAATTTATTAAATTATACGCACAGTCATCACACTAGCTTCATACTCAGTAAAGAATACCCAGGTGCAGAGTTCACACACGTCCATTTTATACAAAATTAGGATTGACGATTACGATGATGACATTTCAACAATTATCATTTACAGCCACAAAAAAAGCTAAAGGCGATGCGATGCATGTACTTAACACATATATGGCTCCAATTGCAATTTAAATTTACATGTACGGGTCCTTGACAGACTATAGACCGATTCCACTTTATGTTTAATGACGCGTAGTAAGAATCTTTGTAGCGTTACTGAATACATTTGATTGTGCATTTGACTTTTTCCGTGATGGGTTTAAAATATTTCATGATACGTTTAACATATTGTAGGACGGGGTAGACTTTCCATTAGACGCGTCTATAAAATAAATTAAATGCGTTTGGTGTTTGGCCACGCCTGGAAATGCTACGAGGTTTTGACGCGAAAAAGACACATTTTTGTTTCGTTTTTGCTTCGTCAAACAGTAAAGCTAACTATGATCTGTACTGTATGTAACAACAGCATGGAAGCTAGGCCTCTCACATCACTATTCTCCAACTATAAGGCTATCATGATAACAAAATCTTGATGGCAATTAGTATATGGAGAAATTAAAACACTTCTATTTTAGCATTAGTGCTTTAATGGCCAATCTGCCCAAAACTGACCTCGCTAGTGATCTTGGGCAATGTCCATTTGCAGGTCAAGATCAGACCATTTTCAAAAATAGACTTCTCTTTGCCTGCATATGGACATTTTGACAAAGCAAATCTCTTGCTTTTCTTAAACAATCTTGGCTATCAAATCATTGGATAAATAACTGAAAAAATATTAATATTACCTGTCCATTAGCACCTGCTGCCAAGACCACTGGTATAAGGCACTCTGGTTCTGTAGCTTGACCAGCCTGTGTAATACAAGGGAGATAATCATATTACCGGTATATACAATGCCTGCCCTAAATTGATGAGTATAATTCAAACATGATATAATCTCTAGTGACTGGTAACACTTTCATCATCAAGATTTGTCAAGAAAATTAAAATTTGAGCTTAGATAATGTCCATTAACAAGCCCAGAGAAGGCGAATCTTGATTGCGATAGCTGGTAATGCAGGTTACTGGCGTGGTACTGGGCCGATTTGTGACTGGGGAGATTTGGCCAGGTACTGGGCCAGTAACCTTCACTGTTAGGGATATGACAAAATATTGACTATTATTTCTACCTGTTTTGAAAAAATAGGAGAGGGGGGGGGGGGGGGGAAGAGATATTGAAATTGCCTCTCTCCATCTGTCTAGCAAGCCAAAACTACCTTGAATCCTATTGGTGCAATTCAACCAAATTTGTTATGTGAGTTAACACTATGAGTGCCGATTGCATGACAACATAATTTACATTAGGCTTCACAAACGAGGTAGGAGTGGGCGGGCGGGGTTGGGTGGGGGGGGGGGGGGGGTGGGGGGGGGGGGGGGGGGGGGAGGGGGGTCATAATGTCAAAGTTGCCAGAATGCAACCAAATTTGTGATGTGAGTTACTCATATGATTAAGGATTGTGAGGCAATGCTTACATTAGGCTTCATCCCCAGGGTGGTGTGTGCATGCCTGCCTGTGTGCGTCAGTGCATGGGGTGAGTGGGGGGTATAGAATGCTAAGATTGGCGAAAGTATTGGGATTTGTAATGATACGCCATCGACTCAGCATTCTGGTATATGAAATATTCTCAATTTCTCATGTTTAAGATTTCAGCAACATACCTCATCAACAAAGACATGTGTAAAATGTCCTCCATGCAGTCCTAAAGAGTACAGCTGTCCTGCTGTTGAACATGTGCATACAATGATGCGATAGTGACACACCACTGGCAGGTTATCTCCTGAAGAGCAATACGGCTGTATAGGTGCTGGAAGCAGCTAAATGAAGAATAAACAGAAACATGACAGAGAAAATTAAATATTTAATGGCGAAATTTGGACTAGAAAATCTAAATATTTGCTTCTTGAATGTCCATTTGCAGGCCAGGAGAATACTATTTTTGAAAATTTAACACTAGAATGACTGGCTCTGGTTTCACCAAGGCCACTGCAGAGGCTTGTTTTGGTTGGCTTCATCATAAAAGGGTTAAACAAATTTAAATAACATTTTCTAAGATGGCCACCGAATGATTCGGCCAATCAAGTTCACAAGTTCACAAATTTGGTTCAGCACTTGCCCTAGATGATATTTCATGAGTTCTGAATCGATCCCTCAAACAGTTTCAGAGATTTTTAAAGAAATTTCTAAAAATCGGTCAAAATCCAAGATGGCCGCTGGCCCAATTGGCCGATCGGTTTCGTTTGAACAAACTTGAACCTCTATGCCCTAAGGATGCTTCCTAGCAAATATAATTGAAATTGTCCCAGTAGTTATTGAGAAGACATTTTAAATTTCCCATTGCTTTAGTATGGGAGCTTTTGGCAGGAAAATGATCCCAGATGGCCACCAAACCGTTTATCTGACCATTTCGAAAATTACAAATTTGAGATCAGAATACTTACAAACACATATAAAACCAATTTTGGCCTCAAAATCCATCAAATAAAAAAATTCAATATGGCCGCCAAACACGCTATATTTTGATTGGCCCATGGTGGCCATGGTTTTTTTACCGTTTGACTTCCCTTGAACAAACTTTAATGGCCCTTAGTCCCTAATCATTTCTGCCAAACTTCGACCCGATCCATTCGACGGTTCTGGAGAAGAAGTCATTTTCGCTACAACTAGCTCAACCAAGATGGCCGCTGAACCATTTGACCAATCAAGTTCCCTTGAACAAACTTGGTTCAGCTCTTTCCCTAGATCATATTTCATGGGGTTTGCATCAACCTCACAAGCGGTTTCGGAGAAGATTTTTAGAGGTTTCTAAAAATCGACCAAAATCCATGATGGCTGCCGGCCCAATTGGCTGATCAGCTTCATTTGATCAAACTTGAATCCATATGCCCTAAGGATTCCTCTTGCCAAATATAATTGAAATTGTCTCAGCAGTTCTCGAGAAGACATTTTAAGTTTCCCATTGCTTTAGTATGGGACCTTATGGTGGGAAAATGACCCAAGATGGCCGCCAAACCGTTTATCTGACAATTTCGAAAATTACAAATTTGAGATCAGAATACCAAAAAACACAGGCAAAACCAGTTTCGGCCTCAAAATCCATCAAATAAAAAAATCCAATATGGCCGCCAAACACACTATATTTTGATTGGCCCACAGCGGCCATGTTTTTTTACTGCTCAACTTCTCTTGAACAAACTTTAATGGCCCTTAGTCCCTAAAAACATCTGCCAAATTTTGACCCGATCCATTCAGCGGTTCTGGAGAAGAAGTCGTTTTTGCTAAAACTAGGTCAACCAAGATGGCCACCTAACCATGTGACCAATCAAGTTCCCTTGAACAAACTTGGTTCAGCTCTTGCCCGAGATCATATTTCATGAGTTTTGCATCAATTCCCCTGGTGGTTTCGGAGATGATTTTTAGACGTTTCCTAAAATCGGCCGAAATCCAAGATGGCCACAGGCCAAATTGCCCGATCGTCTTCGTTTGAACAAACTTGGATCCCTATACCCTAAGGATGCTTCCTGCCAAAGATAATTGAAATCGGTCCAGAGGTTCTTGAGAAGAAGTCATTTAAAGGAAAAGTTGATGGATGGACACACGACGGATGGTCACCATGGCATAAGCTCACTTGGCCTTTCAGGCCAGGTGAGCTAATAATGGTTTCCAAAAAGTACTGGATGCAACAGTCATCTCCCCTGTCCCCTCTAGAATCTACTGGAAGTAGTCACAATTCAACTTACGTTAACACTTACATTAATGCTGCTTCCATACATTAACCCGTAACCCCTACCACTCTGGTGTCAAAATTTTTAATTTTCAAATTATATTAAAAAAAGATGAGCTGGTGTACATTTTTCAACAATTTTACTGGAAGATGTTGCTGTCGCAAAATTGTTGAAAAATGTACACCAGTTTCTGTGATATTGACACAGTAAAATATAGAATATTGACATCAGAGTGCTAGGGGTTAAATGATCAAAATAGATCAGGAAAATCAAGGTTTTTGTTTATTTAATGAAGATCCATTTAGGATACAGATAAAATTATTTTTGAAATTTACCACAATAACTGGCTCGGTCGGCACGCATTCGTGGTAAATTTTCAACAAGAGGCCTGTATCGCTCACCTGGAATTATTGACCACTGGCACAAACGAACATAACGAGATGATCACTGGAAAAATTTACCAATCTAATTTATCTGAAGAAGGTTTAGTCAATTTTATTACAATTCGCCTAGTAGTTAATAGGTAGTCTTTTATATGATTTTCTTGGGAATTTTCAGAAAATCCAAGAGGAGATTGGCAGTCATAGTGGTATTGAAATGTGCATACCCATAAACTTATATAAAACCCATATTTCGGATTCAAAATCCTACAAATAAAAAAATCCAATATGGATGCCAAACATGCTAGATTTTGATTGCTTCTTTCATGGCAGTCATGTTTTTCTATGTATTAACTTCCCCATAACAAAATTTAATGACCTTTAGTCCCTAATAATCTCTCCCAAATTTCGGCCAGATCCATCCAGCGATTCTGGAGAAGTCGTTTTCATAACAACTAGGTCATCCAAGATGGCCGTCGAACCATCCAAGATGACCAATCAAGTTTCCTTGAACAAACTTGGTTCAGCTTTTCCCCTAAATGATATTTCATGAGTTTTGAATTGATTCCCCAAGTGGTTTTTCTAAGACATTTCTAAAAATCTGCAAAAATCCAAGATAGGCACTGGGCAAATTGGCCGATTGGCCTTCTTTGAACAAACTTGGATCCCTATGCCCTAAGGAAGCTTTCTGACAAATATAATTGAAAATGGCCAAGAGGTTCTTGAGAAGTCATTTAAAGAAAAAGTTGACGACCGACAGATGGATGATATCTGGACGGCCGCCATGGCAGAAGTTCACTTGGCCATTCTGGCGAGGTGGGCTAAAAATAATCTTCTCTTGACCTGAAAATGGTTGTTTCACATGAGCACTGCAAAGGCCGGTTTTGACTGTCTTTCCCACTAAACTAGCATGCTATTGAAACTCACAGTTATATCTCTCTGTACAGCATTCAGTCGCACCATGTCTCCTGTTCTTAACATACAACTTTCATGAAGCCTTTCTGCCTACAAAAACAATGAATGTTTAACGATATCACACTTTCATACAGCCACTGTTTAACATCAATGCAAAATTCAAAGTGACTTCCAACTATCAACAATAGGAAGCAGCTATATTGTCTAAATCTTTGTGCAAAAACTTACGATGCTAACCAGAAACAAGAGGCCCAAGGGGCCTGGATCGCTCACCTGCATCATAGGCATTTCAACCAGAAAGGCCATCAACAATAAGTAGAACCCTACAGAGTTGAGCAGAATTATAACAAGAAAACAGAAGCCATGTTTCTTTATGTATCAACTAATTTTCAACAAAACTTAACAGCCCTTCTTAGTCTCTTAGCATATCTCCCAAATTTCAGCCCAATCCATTCAACGATTCTGGATATGAAGTTGTTTTCGCGAAAACTAGGTCATCCAAGATGGCCACCAAGCCAATGAATCAATCAGGTTCTCTTGAACAAATTGGTTCCCCTCCTGCATTAGATGATGTTTCATGAGCTTTGAATCAACCCCCAAGCGGTTTCTGAGATTTTTAGACATTTCTAAAAATTGGCTGGTTTAGCCGGTGGCTATCTTGGATTTTGGCCGATCAGCTTCGTTTGAACAAACTTAGACCTCTATGCCCTAAGGCTGCAGTCTGCCAAATATAATTGAAATCGGCCCAGTGGTTCTTGAGAAGTCGTTTAAAGAATTCCCCATTGCTTTACTATGTGAGCCTATGGTAGGAAAACAAACCAAGATGGCAGTCAAACCGTTTATCCAACAGTCTCGAAAGTGGCATATTTGAACTTGCCACCCTGATAAGCATATATACAGCAATTTTCGCCATCAAAATACATCAAATACAAAAAGGCCAATATGACTAAAAGCTAAATTTTGATTGGTTGATGACGGCCATAATTTTAGCGAAACAAACTTCCCTTGAACAAACTTGGAAGGCCCTTGGTCCCTAAGCATATTTACCAAATTTCAGCGCTATCCCTTCAGCGGTTCGGGAGAAGCCATTTTCACGAAAACTACGTCATCCAAGATGGCCGCCAAGCAAATAGGCCAATCAGGTTGCCTTGAATAAACTTCGGTCTAAAAAGTGGCATATTTGAACTCGGCAACTGATAACTGATAAGCATATATAGAGCAATTTTCACCATTGAAATACATCAAATACAAAAAAACCCAAAAATGACCAACAAATGCTAAATTTTGATTGGTTGATGCCGACCATGCTTTTTAACATACAAAATTCCTTTGAACAAATTTGAATGGCCCTTGGTCCCTAAGCATATTTGATAAATTTCAGCTCTATCCCTTCAGCGGTTCGGGGGGGGGGGGGGGTCGTTTCCAGGGAAACCACGTCATCCAAGATGGCTGCCAAGCAAATAGGCCAATAAGGTTGGCTTGAATAAACTTGGGTCTAACGTTGCCAAAGATGATGTGTTATGAGTATTGAATAAATTCCTCTTGCGGTTTCGAAGAAGAAGATTTTTTAACGTGTCTAAAAATTGGCTATTTTGGCCGGCGGCCATCTTGGATTTTGACTGATCCGCCTTGTTTGAACAAAGTTAGATCTCTATGCCCTATGAATGCTTCCTCCCAAATATAATTGAAATCGCCCTAGTGGTTCTTGAGAAGAAGTCGCTTAAAGAATTCCCCATTGCTTTACTATGGGAGACTATGGCGGGAAAACAAACCAAAACGGCAGGAAAACCGTTTATCCGACAGTCTCGAAAGTGGGATATTTGAACTGGCCACACTGATAAGCATATATAAAGCGATTTTCTCCATCAAAATACATCAAATACAAAAAAGCCAATATGACCAAGAAACGCTAAATTTTGATTGGTTGATGGCAGCCATAATTTTAGCGAACAAACTTCCCTTGAGCAAACTTGAAAGGCCCTTGGTTCCTAAGCATATTTACACAATTTCAGCTCTATCCCTTCAGCGGTTCGGGAGAAGTCGTCGTTTTCGCGAAAACTAGGTCATCCAGGATGATTGTCAAGCAAATCGGCCAATCAGGTTGCCTTGAACAAACTTGGGTCTACCGTTGCCACAAATGATATGTTATGAGTTTTGAATCAATTCCTTCAGCGGTTTCGGAGAAGATTTTTTAAAGTGTTTCTAAAAATCGACCAATTTGGCCGGCGGCTATCTTGGATTTTGGCTGACTGGCTTCAAACAAAATTTAATGACCTTTAGTCCCTAATAATCTCTCTCAAATTTCGGCCAGATCCATCCAGCGATTCTGGAGAAGTCATTTTCATAACAACTAGGTCATCCAAGATGGCCGTCGAACCATCCAAGATGACCAATCAAGTTTCCTTGAACAAACTTGGTTCAGCTTTTCCCCTAAATGATATTTCATGAGTTTTGAATGGATTCCCCAAGTGGTTTCAGAAATTTCTAAGACGGTCGCCACACCATAAGCTCACTTGGCCTCAGGCCAGGTGAGCTAATGAACAATCACCGACAAACATAAGATTCCTACGACTCTCTCCTTACACATTTGGACAGCCAAGCTGCATCTCTGGAGTATGTACCATCCAAATTAGCCATGGATATGAAATGCATGAGACCCTTACAGACATGACAGACACAACATTCTCTTTTCCATAAGTGCTGCTACTGTAGCCATGATTGCTTGGCTTATTCATAGAAAACCCTAATAAACAGTCCGCTAATATACGCTAGCTATATAAGCCATAGATATCAACAACAAGAGGCCCAAGGGGCCTGTATTGCTCACCTGGACCATAGGCATTTCAACTCGAATGTTCATTAACAACAAGTAGAACTCTAATGAGTTGAGCAGACTTGTAACAAGAAAACAGAGGCCATGTTTCTCAATGTATCAACTTTTCTTGAACAAACTTTAATGGCCCTTAGTCATCAATATCATCTCCCAAATTTCGCCCCAATAACCAGCAGTTCTGGAGAAGTTGTTTTCTCGAAAACCAGGTCATCCAAGATGGCCACCGAATGATTCGGCCAATCAAGTTCACAAGTGAACAAATTTGGTTCAGTGCTTGCCCTAGATGATATGAGTTCTGAATCGATCCCTCAAATGGTTTAGGAGAGGAATTTTAAAATTTCAAAAAATCGGCCAAAATCCAAGATGGCCACCTGCCCTATTGGCCGATTGGCTTCGTTTGAACAAACTTGAATCTCTATGCCCTAAGGATGCTGGCTGCCAAATATAATTGAAATTGTCCCAGAAGTTATCGAGAAGACATTTTAAATTTCCCATTGCTTTAGTATGGGAGCTTTTGGCAGGCAAATGATCAAAGATGGCCGCCAAACCATTTATCTGACCATTTCGAAAATTGCAAATTTCAGATCAGAATAATCAAAAACATAAATAAAACCAATTTCAGCCTCAAAATCCATCAGACAAAAAAATCCAATATGGCCACAAAATGCGCTATATTTTGATTGGCCCAGGGCAGCCATGTTTTTTGGTGGTTAAACTTCCCGTAAAAAAACTTTAATGGCCTTTAGTCCCTAATTATTTCTGTCAAATTTCGACCCGATCAGTTCAGAAGTTCTGGAGAAGTTGTTTTCACTAAATCTAGGTCAACCAAGATGGCCGCCGAACCATTTAACCAAATCAGGTTTCCTTGAACAAACTTGGTTCAGCTTTCGCCCTAGATCATATTTCATGAGGTTTGCATCAATCCCACAAGTGATTTCGGAGATTTTTATAGAAGTTTCTAAAAATCGGCCAAAATCCAAGATGGCCACCGGCACAATCGGCTTCGTTTGAACACACTTGAATCTCTATGCCCTAAGGATGCTTTCTGTCAAATCTAATTGAAATTGTCCCAGTAGTTCTCAAGAAGACATTTTAAGTTTCCCATTGCTTTAGTATGGGAGCTTATGGCGGGAAAATGATCCAAGATGGCCACCAAACCGTTTATCTGACCCTTTCAAAAATGACAAATTTGAGATCAGAATACCCAAAAAAACATATAAAACCAATTTCAGCCTGAAAATCCATTAACTAAAACAATCCAATATGGCCGCCAAGCACGCTATATTTTGATTGGTCCACAGCGGCCATGTTTTTTTACTGTTCAACTTCTCTTGAACAAACTTTAATGGCTCTTAGTCCCTAATCATATCTGCCAAATTTCGACCCGATCTCTTCAGCGGTTCTGGAGAAGTCGTTTTCGCTAAAACTAGGTCAACCAACATGGCCAAAAACCATTTCACCAATCAAGTTCCCTTGAACAAACTTGGTTCAGCTCTTGCCCTAGATCATATTTCATGAGGTTTGCATCAATCCCCAAAGCAGTTTCGGAGATTTTTAAAGACGTTTTCTAAAATCGGTCGAAATTCAAGATGGCCATCGGCTTCGTTTGAACAAACTTGGATCCCTATGGCCTAAGGATGCTTCCTGCCAAATATAATTGAAATCGGCCCAGTGATTCTTGAGAAGTCATTTAAAGGAAAAGTTGACGGATGGATGACAGACGGACAGACACACGACGGATGGTCGCCATGGCATAAGCTCACTTGGCCTTTCAGGCCAGGTGAGCTACCAATTCATATTGATTATATTACAATATGGCCAGACTAATTTAACCTTTTGTTTTATGAAACATTTCAAAGCCCAAAACTAAATTATAGATGGGGAAAAAGACAAAATCAAGCACAATTTTGAGATCATTTAATGGTCAAGAAAATCCAAATCTTTGCTGAAAGGATGTTCATTTGCAGTTCAAGAGAAGACTATTTTTGGAAATTTACCAATGGAATGGCTGGATAGATGATAGTACCAGCCATTCCAGTGCTAATATTTTCAAAATAGACTTCTTGTGGCCTGCAAATGGGCTTTGCTCATGACAAGTGCAGACATGAATTTTGTCTGCCTTGTACATTTTTCCCCCGAGATATACAACAACTAAATTAGGAAGAGTTATAAAACAAAAATATACATTGTCTGACCTAGACTAGTCTTTTCTTACTGAATAAGAATAAACAAATGCTAAGTCAGTGAGTTGTTTCAATAACGTATTATCATTATTGAAACCAAGATCACACAAAACATTTTCCTTTGAGATCATACGGCTGATATTAAAATCTTATTCATCCCCTGACATTGCCTGGACACGTATTTATCTCCTCTGAAAACACTTCTTTGAATCTTAGAATAAAAAAGATTAACCCTTTCACCAAAAAATTCCCCATATCTCATTTCCAAGGCAACCATACAGAAAAACTGTTGAATATTTTGAAATTAACTTGACTGAAAGACGTTGCTGCCTTAGGCAGCAAAATCTTCCAGTCAAATGAATTTCAAAATATTCAACAGAATAAGTTTTATCTCGTAAAGAATATACTTTTTCAGGGATTTGTCAGTGAAAGGGTTAAAACAAATGATTATGTATTATAGCAACTTACAAGTAGATCTGCAGCACTGTTTGATGGTGTCGCCACAATGATTCGACTTGAGGGTAGGTTAGTGAAGATTTGTAGAACAGCTTCTACAACAGTCACAGTTTTCCCTGTACCTAGTAGAGTATAGACAGTATATATTATCAACACAATCCCTGTGACAGATAAACATAAACTAAACAAGTACATTAGACATGTTAGAGTATGTGGCTACAATATAATACAAACAAATATTATATATTTGGGTAAAGTTCATATCTCTGACATAAAAGTCGATATTAAACAATGCAGAATAGATGCATACTCATGATGACTTTGAAAAGAAAACATCATTCGAGTGAAGCATAACAAGTGGTAGAATAGACAGAGAACAGGCAGGCAAGCAGACTGACTGAGAAAGACAGACAGACAGACAGAGATATCTGGATAATATTGTACCAGGTGGTCCATATATTATATAGGGAAGCGGACGACACTGCCCAAGTAGAATCCTTGACACAGCTGCCTTCTGTCTCTCATTTAGACGCTTGTTATGGAATGTGACTGTGTCTCGTGATGATATGATGTCGTTATGAGGTAAGGAGTGTGCAAGCCGTTTCCTCTGTTTAGGGTTCCACTGAGGAAGCTGTACTTCAAAGACCTTCGGAAAGAGCACTGAAAAAAAGGCACAAGTTCAATTATAATTCAGAAATCAGTCAGTGTACAGTAAATAGTTATTACATACCCAATATATTATGGATATGAGCTACAATTCAACCAGTCAAAATAGTTTCAAAAGATTCAACAGCTTGTTTATTAAATAGTAACGACATACAATTCGTACAACCTGACAAACTATTAAGCATTTAAGAAGGACTAAATTGAGTCATTTATGACGCAATTGATTATGATGTCAGCCTACACGTCATGTAGTTGATTATGTCATCATATGATTGACTGAGAAACTTGATTCATGAATCCTGAATCACCTCTGGTTACACTGGCCATCTCAAATTCACTACTGCACAAACTATGCAACATGGTTTCACATCTATGAGGATAGTGCAACAGTGATGGCCAATGTTTGGACATGTTCTGCGAATGCCACATGATATGCCCACTCAAGAATACATTGGAGTTTTTCAGTACTGGGTGACAACAATGGAGACGGTCGAAGAAAACTGATTGTATCAGTTCATAGAACTTATCAAGAGTAGAGATATGAGCCGACATCGCATTGTTTCTTCAACTATGAGCATACTAGGCAACTGCTCAACTGATGTTGAATGAAAGGTTAAGCAAACAAAGCTATTCTCGATCATAATCATAAAAGTAAATGTACTAACCCATCTTAGCCCTTTGATGGCATTAATTGTAGCTCTAGAAAATCAAAATTATTTCTCATTGACTGTCCATTTCCAGGACAAGAGGACGTTTTGGAAATTTCTCACGAGAATGACTGGTTCGATAATAGAGCCAGGCCTTCCAGTGGCAAGTTTTCATAAATAGCCTTCTCTTGGCCGGCAAATGGACATTTCGCATGACTACTGCAAAGTAACCGACTTGACCACTAAAGAGCTAAATATGGTATCTAACTTAAATTTTAATCACTTATTGTTAATGTTTGAGATAGCTGTTGGCTTGTACAATTGTGTTTGTAATATTTGCACTGACATCCGCATTTGAATAATTAATATTTGACCATATGTTCAGCTCTGGTCCTGACTTTAGACCATGTACCTTCATTTTTAGATTGCGGTACCTACCCTCATAGGGATGCTTAATAAAAATGGTGTAGCTACGCAAATTAATACTTACACTGCTATGTTGTAATCGTAAGATCTTGTATGAGGTGCTGCACGAATGGTTATAATGCATGGAACCAATCTGTCACTTAAAGGATAACTAATCCCATCTCTTGATAGCAATTCAGGTGATCTTATATGCCACTTATAAACTATGAAGCTAGCTTTAAGCTCTTTATCATGCCGCTATAGGAAGATATTCAGACTTTAGGAGCTAAATGTTGCTACACTTTTATAGACTATGATAGCTGTCATGATTTACTTTTCAACCAATCAGGTAAAGCCTAGCGTGTCTGCCTCGGAATATACGCTCAGTCATAGAGGTGCCAGATATAGTTTAGCGATGTAGTATAAAAGCAATCATACAGGTAAGCTGTTGAATATTTTGAAACTAATTTGACTGGATGTTGATTTCCAGTCAAATTAGTTTCAAAATTTCCACCGAGATGAGTGTTACATTATAAAAACCTAATGCATTGGCAGTTACATGACATCACACGCTATCGCTTGAGAAGACAAATTGGTGGCGGTCACTGCTCAACATTTACGCGATATTACAAAGCAGATAATTGTGATACAGATAAGGGAATGTGACAGGATATGAATGAAATGGAATCTATAAACCATAACCTACCGGTGCAGTATAACATTTGAGATGAGATTAGCATCACTTTAAGTATATGATGCCATAATCAATTACATCACATGTAGGCTGATGTCGCAATCATAATTGACGGAGAATCGTCAAGAAGCTGGAAAATTCCATGAAGTGTATGAATTGTATGTTTTTGCTGGATTTACTATTTACTAAAAATTCTGTCAAATAATTAGAAAATAATTTGACTGGATGCTGTTGCTGCCATAGACCACAACAGACCCCAGTCAAATTAATTTACAAAATATTCAGCAGCTTACCTGTGTAATTACCTTGAGAATGTGATTCTGACAATTCAGGGTTCAAAGTATATATAACTTGATCCCAACATGCGCTAAACGTAGTTAGAAAAAGGCGGGGCATAACTAGAAATGGATCTGTAGATTTTGAACATGGCATCGTTGACTGCAAAATCAACCATTCAATTTTTTTTTAATTGAAAACATGTCTACACCATAATTAATTATGCCAGTTGCAACATGAACTAGACTGATCAGTCGATGACGCGTCATCGAAAATTCCCACGTTCACCACTTTGAACTTTTGACCCCACAACCCACCAACGGGGGCGGTGCCAAATGTAAATGTGCTCCTGTACTCCACCTTGATATGGGTAACTCACATACCCAATTTTGTTGAATTCTGCCCAACGGTTTGGGAGATTACAATCAATTTCCGCAGGATAAAATTTCACCATTTGACCCCTCCCCCTGTAGGCGGAGCCAAATGTAAATGGCCTCTTGCACTCTGCAATCATATGGGTAACTCACATATCAAATTTGGTTGAGTTCCGTCTAACATTTTCAGAGGAGTTGCATTACAAGTGATTTGACCTATTGTCCCATGCCCCACCCCAAATGTAAATATCGTCTTGCAAAGCAAAATCATATGGGTAACACACATACCAAATTTGGTTGAATTTCATGCAACGGTCTGGGAGGAGATAGCGTCATGGACGGATAGATAGACAGACAGAGGCGATTACAATATCCCTGATGGTTTTTTAAAACATCATGAACACGGGGATAATAAATAGCCCAATCACTCAATACTGAAATTCAAGAATCTACTTTTCATAGTAATATCATATCCAGGGTATCCAACAGAATATCCGCTACATTGTGACACATTTTTTGTATTTGATCCGCAAGTAAAGTACAGCTCAGAAATAACAACTTGTTTCCAAAACAAAATAAAACATACTGTTGAATATTTTGAACATTGAATTGGAGGACATTGCTGTCATATGCTGCCGCAATGTCTTCCAATAAAATTATGTTCAAAATATTCTTACTACATCGTGTTCAAAATTGTACTAACTAACATGTTTCTGATTTTGTATTGGAAACATGTTAGCTTATTTATAAACTGTACTAACAAAAGTACGTAAAAGTCGGTCAGCAAAGATGGTCCATGTTTGGCCATGTTCTAAGGATGCCAGAAGAGACACCAGCACAGAGAGCCTTGGAATTCGCCCTACTCGGAGCCAGCAAATACAGAGCCACGAGAGGACGTCATTGCATAAATCTGCTAAGTGTGCTACGAGGTGACCTCAAGAAAGCAGGACTCAGTACACTCAAATCAAGAATGGACCTGAGGAAGCTAAGGATTTTGGCTGAGAACAAGACACAGTGGGCAAAAGCGAAGGACTGATTGCAGCTGTAGGATGTTTTTACTACCACAGCCGCAGAATACAGTAATCATACATACATACAAGTGTACATACTAACAAAAAAAAGGAAAGATAGTAATCCTTTAATTGTAAAGATTGTCCAAGAAAATAAAAATGCATGCTTAGTAAATGTAGATATGCATGTCAAGGGAAGACTACTTTTAACAATTTACCACTGGACTGACTGGCCAAATTATTGAACCAGTCATTATTGTCGCAAATTTTCAAAAAGAGCCTTTCGAAAGCCCACTATAGAGGTAAGTCTGGGTTGCCTTGATTATTAAATGATTGACTAGTAAATGTTCTGTAGGAAGTCTAATTACACAAAACCCAGCAGTCTGTTGAAATATCAACTCACCTTTCTGTCCGAGTTCCTGGCCAAGAACAACAGTCTGATGGCAACGTCTTAAAGTAGCTCTGCAACGGAAGATATTTCATAGTATTTTTGATGTGCAATGCATACTAAAATGAAATCTATGTGTTATTTATTTAATACTGATGCAGATCAAATGTATTGGCTGACTAAAACTAGAAATGTGGTTGCAAACATGAAGTGTGTCTAATTTGATAAAAAAAACACCTATGACTGTTATTTGCGGAATACACACTTATTTTAACCATTAAAAATTTATAATGCTGCAGGATGCATGTAGACATTGCATTGAGCGATGATGTAGTGGGTAGAATACAGCTCAGAAATAACATAAATTAAAACATACTGTTGAAGATTTGGAATATAATTGGATTGAAGCAATGTTTTCCAATCCAATCATGTTCAAAATATTCTACAGCATATTTCTTACTAACTAACGTGCTTCTATTTTTATTGTGGAATCCTTTTATCTTATTTCTGAGGTGACCTGTAGGTGAAATAAGATGTTTTTGAATTAAAAGGTCATTAAAAGGTGCCGATTCCTAAAAAAAAATCTAAAATATATAAATCTGGTAAATAAAAAAAATTTAAATGAAAATATAGTTGCAGTAATAATTCTAGATCTAAAATTTGGTGACCATGGGCCCGATGGTAATTATAGGTGTAGCGGAGCTAAATGCAAAACTGAACCAAGATTGGCCACTGACAATGGACGACTCACTGGCTACCCAGCTAACATTTCTGTTCCGTGAAAATGCATGCTAACTAGTAATGTGTCATAACATGGATCACTCTGACATGTACAGCATAGCTCAGAAATACCTTACCATGTTTTCAAGACAAAAACAGAATAATGCTAGTTAGTACAATTTTGAAAACGATGTTCTGTTTAATATTTTGAACATAATTGGACTGGAAGACAGCTTGTATGTTTCATTCTGAATTCAGACTACTTTTTAAAAGTATGTGCTATTTCAGTTATCTGATGAATGTATGGGTAATATTAGTTACACCAGTGTTTTAACGGGGGTACAGGCTGTTACCACACGCGCAAATGTTGTATCTCCCAAGCATAGCGAGGGGGATACATTTTATATTTCCGGAGCGTAGCGAGGGAAATATAATTGTTTGCGTGTGTGGCAACAGCCTGTACCCACATCAAAACACTAGTGTAATGAATTTATTACCCCACAGATGTCGACGATAGAGATTTTATCATAACGTGACAATATAATTAGATAAGCAATTCTTGAATTAGACATCGCTAGGCTAGTTCTGCAAGAGTGAAAAGAGTGAAATTGACACTTTTTTGCCTTGGCTGTACTCCAAAAATGGCATCTATGATCATGTTCACGCTAGAGAGTTAATCCGGAATAACATCATACTTCGGTATGGGCTTACCCTAGACTAATTACTTCTACAATTAATTCTATGAGTAATTCATTTCACATTGGTATGTTGATTTCCGTATGTAACATGCTCGTCACACGGATCAATATAATCACATCACGAAGAAATGTACAAGATTGCGATCGATAATTAACACACCGTTTTTATGCTATGATTAATTTGTCGACTACAAACGTCTTGCGGGATACACAACCTTGCCGCAGTAACAGCTCCCACCAAATTAGTTTCAAAAATAGGCAACAGCATTCCCGTATAGTTGTCTTGAAATTGAGTCACTTGAAATCTTGAAATTCAACAATTCCGAGCGGGCGCATATCCGCCATTTTAGCAACATGCATATTATTATAATGAGCTTTATGGCTAGCTGCGCAGTAAAACTAAAACATGTTTTTCGCGCGGGGTATACCATGTGGTATTGCCATCACATGAGGGAAATACCAGATCATCCATCCCTGATTTTAACCAATTATATAACAACATTTGGTCATGTGACATTACTGAGGGGTAATAATACATCAGATTAACCCTTTTATGGTTTAAAATTGTCCAGAAAATTTAATTTTTTTAGTGAATGTCCACTTGCAGGTCTATAGAAAACTTTGTTGAAAATCTATCCTTGGAATAATTGGTTAAGTTATCAAGCCAGTCAATCAGGGGTAAAATTTCATTGTCTCCTTTTGGGATATAAATGGACATTTCACAAGACCACTACAAAAAACATTTTGTGCCTGAGTTGTACAAAGATTGAAAATAATGCATGATATAATAATGTAGCCATGATCTCTATGAGATGATCATGGGAAGTTAAAAGTGTTGGCTTATGAATGTCCCTAAGGTAGGCTTGCACAATTATTCAATTAATTGTGATTATTCTTTAAAATATGACCGTGAACGATCACAAAAGTAAATAATCGAATAATCAAAGATTTTCAATCTCCAAGACATTTGTTTTTCAAAATGTAAAGTAACGTACATTGCCTATTAGTAGCATATAGGCTTCTATTAGGACAAGAGGTGCTCAATTTCCAAACCAACATCTCTGAGAAATCCATTCTCTACATTGGTTAAAACTCATAGACAATAGCACGAAAATTTAACTGTTTCCTGGTATAAATTGTTGCCACCTTACGACTATGTTTAATATACATCTCAAAAACATCACTGCGGGAGTGAAATTAGTAAATGGGACCACCTAAATGTTGAGAAGTTTAATAAATCATTGCAGGAGTGAAATTAGTAAATGGGACTACCTAAATGTTGTGTACAATTTAACAAAGATAATTTATTACAACAAAATTAATCCTAAATTTTACATAAAATGTCATCATGAAATAATATCAATCACATGATATTAGGAATCCAATAAGGTTAAATCAAATTAAGAAGTATCAACAATATTTTGAGCGAGTACTCGGATATAATTATCCTGGACGTGGAACTAGGAAACTGTTATATATTATCATTGCGTGAGGGTAACTGAGTATTGTACTTTAAATCAGATCCAAATAATGGGTAACCATTTGATAACAAGGAATGGTTATAGATCAATGTGATCTAACTCTGTCTCATCAATTCAATAGGCGCCTCCAATCACAAGAGGTTTAATTTGGCTCACCAACCTAAGAAGCGATCTACCTAATTTTAATTCTCGGGCATTCAAGCAAAGTGTGTGTGTGTGCGTGTGTGCGTGCGTGCGTGCGTGCGTGCGTGCGTGTGTGTTAATATCTAACTGGTTCTTACACATTCATTGTTCTAAGAAGACGGATCTGTATAACTCTGGCACTTCTTTGAGAAGCCAGATGAAGAATTATCTCCCTTGTCACAATTTATAAACTATGAAAGAGTTCCCTCCCATGATTCTTGTACAGCTTAATCTAGGCACACTCAAACGTGTCTCTGATGGAGAGAGGGTATGGACCATCAAAATATGGCTACAAGACACAGGTGTTCGTTTATCCCTTTAATCATTGAATTTGGTAAGGAAAATTAAAATTTTCTCATAGACAAAAGGCCCAAGGGCCCTGTATCGCTCACCTGGAATTATTGGCCACTGGCACGTCAACCAAACAAAATGAGTTGACCATTGGAAAAATTTACCAATCTAATTTCTGTGAAGAAAGTTTATCCAAAATTGATTAGAATTAGCCCAGCGATTAATAAGTAGTCTTTTTATGATTTTCTCAGAAATGTGCAGAAAATAATGCCAAAGACACTAAATTTTGATTGATTTATGGCGGACATGTTTTTTTTATGTATCAACTTTCCATAGGCCCTAATCACATCTCCCAAATTTCGGCCCGATCCATTCAGCGGTTCTGGAGAAGCTGTTTTTACGAAAACTATGTCATCTAAGATGAATCAAATTCCCTTAAATAAAATTGGTTCAGCTATTCCTCCAGATGATGTTTCATGAGTTTTGAATCGATCCGCATGTGGTTTCCAAGAAGATTTTTAAAGACATTTATAAAAACCAGCCAAAATCCAAGATGGCTGGCTGCTGGCCAAATTGGCCGATCGGCTTCCTTTAAACAAAGTTGGATCCCTATCCCCTAAGGATGCTTCCTGCCAAATACACTTCAAATCAGCCAAACAGTTCTCGAGAAGATATTAAAAATTTCCCATTGCTTTAGTATGTGACTTTTTGACGGGGAAAAAGATCAAAGATGGCCGCCAAACTGTTTATCCGACGGTTTTGAAAATGACAAATTTGAGATCAGAATACCCAAAAACCTACACAAAACCAATTTCGGCTTCAAAATCCATCCAATAAAAATATTCAATATGGCCACTAAACACGTTACATTTTGATTGGTTCATAGTGGCCATGTTTTCTGATGGATTAACTTCCCTTGAACAAACTTTAATGTCCCTTAAGCCATAATCATATTTGCCAAATTTCAGGCCAATCCGTTCAGCGGTTCTGGAGAAATCATTTTTGAAAATGGCAAATTTGAAGTCAGAATAATCAAAAACCTATTTAAAACCAATTTCAGCTTCAAAATCCATCAAATAAAAATATCCAACATGACCGCCAAACATGCTATAATTTGATTGATTTTTTACACATCAACTTCCTTTCTCAAACTTTAATGGCCCTTAGTCCCTAATCATACCTGCCAAATTTAGGCCCAATCCGTTCAGAGGTTCTGGAAAAGTTGTTTTCGCTAAAAATAGGTCTATCAAGATGGCCATCGAACCATTTGACCAATTGAGTCCCCTTGAACAAACTTGGTTCAGCTCTTACTATCGATCATATTTCATGAGGTCTGCATCAATCCCCAAGCGGTTTCGGAGAGGATGATTTTAAAGACGTTTCTAAAAATCAGCCAAAATCCAAGATGGCCACCGGACAAATTGCCCGATTGGCTTCGTTTGTACAAACTTGGCTCCCTATGCTCTATGGATGCTTCCTGCCATATATAAATGAATTCCGCCCAGTGATTCTTGAGAAGTCGTCTAAAGGAAAGGTTGCTGGACGATGGATGGACGGATGACGGATGGTCGCCACGACATAAGGTCGTGAGCTAAATATGTTCATTTGCAGGCTTAAAGAAGACAATTCTTATAAATTTACCACTAGAATGGCTGACCCGATTATCCCAAAGATTATTAAAGATCTTCTCTTGATTTGCAAATGGACATTTTCTATGAAAAATGTGAGATTTTCCTGAATAATTTTGAGTGTTAAATGTATAGTTAATGTCATGTTCACCTGTTTATTCTAAATTCAACATTATAGTCCTCCCCATTGTACTTCTGATGCAGGCTGGGATGTGCCTTGAAACACACCTGATCCTTCATCACCTACAACCAAAACATAAAGATAGAATATGACAAGATTTTAGCCATCAGTAAATGACTACAGTCTTAACTACATTTGATGCATAACAGACATTGACATATTTCATACACAGATGGTGTCTGATGTGCTAGTGAACCATTCCACCAACTCAGAGAAGTCAATAGCTTTAAGTATGCCTATTGGCTCCAACACTGTAGAAAATTTCTCACGGCAATAACTGCCCATGTTTTACATTGCATAAACTTCAATTTCATAATGCAGATACTAGATAGCTATTGGAACACTTTGACATAATTTGTTCTAAATCTGCCAAGAAATAATAAAATGTGCCACTATTATTGACGATGCATAGACGGACAGATTACAGGCGATAATTGCGCCACCTCAGCTGAAACAGAGATTTCCTAGGAGTTGGTCGTGAAAGAAAGTGGATGAATCTGATCTGTTAGTCAAGTATATGATGTCATAATCAATTACGTCATATGTAGGCTGACTTCACAATCAAAATGCATCATGAAAAATGTAACTAGGTTTATCATGAACATTGAATAGTCTATCAGTTGTACGAATTGTATGCTTTTACTATTTAATAAACATTCTGATAACTAGACTTTTGAAACTAATTTGACTGAACACTGTTGCTGCCATAGGAAGCAACACTACCCAGTCAAATTAGTTACAAAATATGCAACAGGTTAGCTCTATAGCTACCATGAAATTGGGATTCTGGGAATTCAGGATTCAAAGTATATAAATTGATCCTAGCACGTGCAAAGCACAGGTGGAGCTTAACTAGAGATGAGCGGGGCATAGCTAAAAGTGGATCCCTCTATTGCTGGAAGCTATTGCTGGCTTAGCAGCACCATCTTCCATATGAGCATGTGCTCCCTCGGAGCCTGATGCATAGCTCACATACAATACCTGTATAGAAAGCAGAAACATGAACACATGGTTACTGCGATCTCTTTTGTTACAAAGAACAAGACACAGTGGAGAAGGTCACAGAAAACTGATTGCAGTTGAAAGAAGATACCACTCATTTTGGTTGCAAAAAATGGTAACTCATCATCGTCATCAATATCACTGGCTGGCACAAAACACATCCCAGTCATTAGTGGTCAATTTTTAAAGGCCTTCTATTGGCCTGAAAAAGGACATTTCCTCAGGAGAGTTTAACTGTATGATTTTCCTGACTAATTGTAGCGATTCAAAGATTAAGAAATTGTGTTAAGTGGATTGAAAGATGACGAGTCATGACCACTCTCTATCTATAACTCACTTGACTGAGCATTGTATACCCACCTCATGTATAAATCCCTCATACTGCGCCGACTCACATCCCGGCTCTGTCAGGATAATTCTATCACCTATAAGAACAGAGGGTCTGCCCTCGGATAAACCAGGTACTTCCACCGCTAACATAGGACCAACTGGACGCAACAATACCTAGTGTTCGACAAAATAAAAATAGTAATGACATAAAACGTACTTGGTTATTTCAGCAAAGCAAGTAATTTCGCTTAATCTAGCCATATTAACCATTTTAAGCCGGCCAAAAATTCCCGTTGCAATTGAGGAATCTCCATTTGCAGGTCAAGAAGCATGTTTTTGACAACTTACCTCTGGAATGACTGGCTTGATAACTGAGTCATACCAGTGGTAAATTTTCAAAAATATTCTCTCGGCCTGCAAATGGACATTCATTAAGCAGATATTTAGATTTTCTTGACTAAATTTAGCTATTAAAGGGTTAAGTTACTATGTAAAAGCTTATTCATGAACTTTTCATTGGTTTCTGACTCAGGTTAGATTGTACCCTCACGTATACATTCAGTATAATGCTTCGAATAAATCTCTATTATGTGGAGACGGACATCGCACAATCACCAACTGCCAACAGCTTCCCTCTCCTTACAGTGTATATGTGAGATTAATATTAAGCAGGATTTGAACCTCACGTAAAGCATTTTAAAATTCAAACAACATGACTCACTCACTATATGGAGGGATCCGATCCATCACTCAATTATCTGACATCATAATCAATCACGTCCCTCATAATTAGCTGACGTTTCAATCATAATGACACATAGCTCTCTGTCATGAAAATCTAAATATCTGTCACGAAAGTGTAGGAATCGTGTTTTTGATGAATTTAATAAGTTAACCCTTACCACTCTGCTGTCAAAACTCTAAATTTTCAAATTAAATTAAAAGATGAACTGGTGTTCATTTTTCAACAAATTTGGTGGGAGATGGTGCTGTCATAGACAGCAACATCTTCCACCAACATTGTTTAAAAATGTACACCAGTTTCTTTGATTTTATCTCCGTAAAAGCTAGAATATTGACATCAGAGTAGTAAGGGTTAATAAACATTCTGTTGAATATTTTGAAACTAATTTGACTGCAGCTGTTACTGCCATAGGCAGCCACACGCACACATCTATATATTCTGTTAAATAGTCATGAAGACATTCATGTGACAGATATCATCAACAACATATAGGATAGAACTACTTACCCGATCCATGTCAAACTCGTGCATGTCAATCTCCTGCTGTATCTCCTCCAGATGTAGCAGAGCATGGAAACGCTTGATGTAGTTGGAAAACGTCAGTGGCTAAAATAGAATGATATTACGAAAGATGTATTTGGTGATAAGTAAACTAGAAGATATTCTCAACTGCATGGCAACATGTATTAACCCCTTAATTGTAAAGCTGGCCAAAACCGGCCATTGAGAAATATGCATCTGTATGACAAAACAGGAGTATTCTTTAAATTTTACTACTTGATAACAGAGACAGTCATTCCAGCAACAAATTTTCAATTAGTCCTCTCTTGACTTGGACCTGGACATTCAATAAGGAAAAGTTTTAGATTTTGTTGACAATTGTGACCATTATATGTTTAAAAAGCAATGCTGTTTTCTAATCAAAAACCTGCAGTAAATTTTCAAAAAAATTATCTTCTCTTGTCCTTCAAAAGGACATCAACTAAGCAAACGTTCTGATTTTCTTGATAAATCTTGACCATTAACCACCCGACTGCTGAATCTTTGCACACAACATACTCCAGGGGTTATATCCATGGACCTACTAAATATTTTGAAAACAATTTGACTGAAAGTTGTTGGTGACTAAGCCATCAACAACTTTCAGTCAAATTGTTTTTAACATACATGTATTCAGCCAGACAAGAGTTTTTGCTCATTGAAATTATTATCTGGGAGCTTGCAGTAAATGAGGCAGTTAAATGGTTAAAAAGCTAAATTCAATACATGTAGAATGAGACTTAGTCACGAGCATAATATCAATGATCATTCTATGTACATGTGTATAATATACACTATATAGTTAAACTCTTGCAAATGAGAGCATATTAGATTTGCAAGTGCAGGTTCAAATCTGTTGAAAGATTATGTCCGGATACAAACATTTTGGTGAATTTTAAGTTTTTTAAGGGAGATAACTCAGGCAAATAAGGGTGAATTGATTTGAAATGGAATCATAGCACTGTTTCTTCAAGTAATATATCCAGTGACAAAGGAATTGAGGGCACAGGTTCAAAATTCTTCGAGATCTGGCAATTAAGACAATTTTGATGGATTTTAAGTATATCAGGGGAGACAACTCTGGAGAGGAGAATAGCGATATATTTCATCGAAACAGAATCATAGCACTGCGCATTGAAGTAATAGGAACAGTGAAAAAATATTGTGAGCATAGCTTCAAAATTCTTGAAGATCTGGCCCGAAAGACAAGTTTGGTGAATTTTACCTGTCTCAGGGGAGATAACTCACGCATATATGAATGGATTTTGCACATGCACATCTTCAGGTGGTACTAGTAACATTTATCAACTTTCATAGGAAGCACCACTAAACTGTAGGAGTTGCGTTGACGAGAAATGATTAAAGACAAATGGACAGAGACAGACGGATGGACAGATAGACTGAGAGATGTTCATTGCTATATCACCCCACATGTAGTAACACAAATAATAAGATGATAAAGAAATTGTGCATGAATCCATGGACATATTCTGAAATTATGAATCAGTTTCAAGATATTTAAAGGGGGATGACACTTTAATGAATAAGTTCCCGGACCCGCAATAAGCACATCTGCACATGATAATGATAATGTGCACCAAATTCCAGGCTAATCCATTGGGAACTTTATGAGGAGTTGCATTGACAAGAAATGATTGCCAGAGATGGATGCAGACAGACAGACATGCTGGACAGATGGATGGATGTACAGCCATATGGATAGCACAGTCATTCTGGCATCAAGATTTTTAAAGGGGGATAACTCTGTAATGAAACATTTCCCGGCCACGATAAAACAAGAGGCCCAAGGGCCTGTGGCACTCACCTGGACCATTAGCATTTGAACCATTTGTATTTAAATAGACATGATGGATAATTTTCAGAAAATCCAAGATGGTCACCAAAAGAATTAAAATTCTCATTTTATTTCTTATAGCCTAATATATAGGGTCATTCCACACGTAGTACTAGTAGTAGCAGCGATTTAAAGGCTTCTGGGAAATGTTTGGGAAATCCAAGATGGCTACTGAAAAAAATTAACCAAACAAATTCTTGTATACAAGTTCGGAAGTACATGTATATGACCATAGGACCCTTCAAGCCAGGTTTGATTGAAATCTGTCCATTACTTAAGGAATAGCATTTTAAATGATTTCTAACAAATTTCGGAAAATCCAAGGTGTCTGCCAAAAAAAACAACCAATCAAAACACTCATTAGAACTCTTTAAGATGATCAACATAGGATCATTCCACGCAAGTTTCATTGAAATCAGGCCATTGATTAAGGAACAGTAGCATTTCAAAGGATTTCTGAAAAAAACTGACAAACCAAAATTCTGTATATAAGTTCTGAAGCCGACCCACTTTGGGTGCTTCCAGCCGAGTTTGATTGAAATCGGACAAGTGGTTAATGAGGAGTAGCCTTATAACTGATTCCCAAAAAATTTTGGAAAATCCAAGAAGGCTGCCGGGAAATATTGCCCAATCAAAATTCTCTACACAAGTTTTGAAACCTGCCGCTATAGGGTCATTCCATCCAAATCTGGTTGAAATCGCCCAAGCAGTTAATGATGAGTAGCATTTTAAACGATTTCCTACCATTTTTTTCATAAAATTCCATTGGCCGCTGAAAAAAAGGACTAATCAAATTTCTGTATACAAGTACTGAAAGCCAAGTCTCATTCTAGTCCATCGAGTAGTTAATGTGAAATAGCATTTTGACAATTTCCCCCGGTTCATGTACATTTGTCATAAAATTAAACTCACCAAAAATTTTTACCAATCAAAATTCTATATACAAGTTCTGAATGCTACACCAATAGTCATTCCAGGCTAACTAGGCGAAATCTGCCAAGCAGTTAATGAGTAGTGTTTTGACAATGTTCAGTAGATTTTTCATAAAATCTAAGATTTTCACCCAAAAATTGACCAATCAAAATTCTGTATATAAATTCTGAAGCCTCCTTAATAGGGTTGTTTCAGGCATATTATGCTGAAATCTGCCAAGTGGTTCAATGAGGAGTACCATTTTTAAGCAAAAGTTGACGGTCGGATGGACAGGCGACAGATGTCACCATGTCCTAAGCTCACTTGGCCATTCTGACCAATTGAGCTAAAAGTGTAACAACAACATTCAGCTATATTCAACACATTTTTAATATTAGTGACAACTGAGGTTCTGGGAATTAAAAGGGCGATCTGTTTGTGGTTATTGGATAGCCCATCCACACAAAAATGTCAAATTCAAAATGATCATGCCAGAAAAATCGTGCCTATTCAGATGGAATATATCCTTTTGCTGTTCAAAGGTTGTCACCAGGGCATGGAACTAGGCTTGCACGATTATTGATTTCAGTGATCACGATCGATTATTTAAAAATAATCATGATTACTTGATTAATCAGCCTGCAAAAGCATATCAATGACTAAAGCTGCAATAGTGTTTATAAATGTGCATTTGCAGGCCAAGAGAAACCTATTTTTGAAAATGTATCGCTGGAATGCCTGGCTCGATTTACGAGCCAGTCATTCCAGTGATACATTTTCAAAAACAGGTTTTCTGGGCCTCCGAATGGACATACGTTCAGTGAGAAAATGTTACTTTTCTTGACCCCTATCGCATTAAAGAGTAAATTAAGATGTTGATTTCGAAACATTTACGCAGGAGATATTTTTCATGATTATTCGATTATTTAATCTTTAATCATATAAATTCACGATTTAAAAAATATTCGTGATCTTCGATTTAATCACATAATCGCGCAAGCCTACATGGAACTAAGACTAGGCACACATCAAAGAAACGTGACACTGATATGACATGTCACAATAGAGGACTCCGGTTTCTCAGTCAATCATATGATGCCATCATCAACTACGCGATGTGTAGGATGACATCATAATCAATTACGTCATGAATGGCGTAGCTAAATTCATCATGAACACTTAATTGATGACAGACTAAGCGCTGTTGTACGCATTGTATGTCTTTACTATTAATAAACATGCTGTTGAATATTTTGAAACTGATTTGACTGGGCGCTATAGCTGCCATGGGCTGTGTTGCTGCCATAGGCAGCAGCAACATGCAGTCAAATTAGTTTCACAATATCAACAGCTTACCTGATCAGATTCAGAGTACATGGATCGATTGATCCCAACACAGGAGAAGCATGGGTGGTGCTTAGTTAGAGATGGACAGGGAATAGTTAAAACTGTGCCGCATCGCCGAAGCAACTAAATCATGCCTGTGACGCTGTCAAGTGGCATTGCTCCAATGTGTGTCCTATTTAACTAGGATGAGCACCAGCATAATTTAGTGATCTGCAAGGCCTGGTGATCATGATCTGCAAGGCCTGGTGATCATGATCTGCAAGGCCTGGTGATCATGATCTGCAAGGCCTGGTGATCATGCAGTGGTTCTTACAACAACAGACTCAGCTATGGAAGATTCTAGTTTTAGCTATTCCCTGCCCATCTCTATCTATGCTCCACGCACACTTCGTCTGTGTTGGGATTGATCGATCCTGTTGGGATCGATCGATGTTGGGATTGATCGATCCCTGAACTCTGTGACTATCAATTTCCAGAAAACTATACTTGCAAGCTGTTGGAATATTTTGAAACTAATTTTACTGGGTGCTGTTGCTGCTTATGGCACCCAGTCAAATTAGTTTCAAAATATTCAAAAGCATGTTTATTAAATAGTACATGTACATGTACAACAACGCTTAGTCCGCCATCAATTGAGCGTTCATGACAAACTTATCTACATAATTCATGACGTAATTCATTATGACGTCATTCGACACATCACATAGTTGATAGTTGATAGTTGACACATCATATGATTTAGTAATAATTGCTTTTAGTCTGTATACCTAAAACTTTAACGGTCAAAATTGGTAAAAATTCAAAATATTTACTCATTAAATGCTCATTTGGAGGCTAAGTGAAGACTATTTTAGAACATTTAACACAGGAATGATTGGCGCTCTTATGGACATTCTTCTAGACCAATTTGCACCTTGACTATTAAATGGTTAACACATATGAACACATAATATTCTGTCCCCTTTCTTTGATAAAGGGTAGAATTTTGAAAGCAGTGGTGCTGTCAAAGGCAGTATTAGCTTTCAGTAGTTCCTATATTTGATTGTATAATTCTTTAAATGCTGAAATTCCTTAATATTAATTTCAAAGCAACAACAGAGGTAATTGTTGAAAACAATCATGAAAATAATTTGAGTTGAAGAAGTTGGTGCCAAATTAGTTTCCAAAGAATTGACCAAATATTTCATTACACAAAATGAATGTTACATCTTGTCTTCTGTTTTTAAAGCATCAATGAGCTTTCTACACATGTTTCTTACCATAGCTAGCTCCGGTACATGAGGTATGATATCTTGTTTGTCGAGTATACACATCTTGATGTGACGAGGCACTGCATAGTCAGGTAAATTCTTTGGAAGTCGGAATTCTCTTTTGAACCTAGGAGTATCAAAATTTGTAAATGTATCAAGCTGCAAATCACACTACCAGCACAATCCTCATCAACACAGGACTGGGGTTAGGGCAGCGGTGACAGAGCTAGAATTATAGAAAATAATTTGAAATATGAAAATATGTTATTTTCATAGCTACAGTATATGTATGTAGCGATCTGATAACCGGCATAAATTGCCACAAAATTACAACAGTCTCTAAGTACGAGTGTTCACTTCAACAGTATTAATTTCAATGTACAAGTAGAACTTTAAAATAGGGTCTGATTCATGTGATATAATGAATTTTTACACCATAACAACTAAAAACGTTAGTTTTTCAACACTATTATTAGGTCACTATTTTCAAATATGTAATAAAATCCAGTGAGAGAAAATGAGGAAGTCGAAAATATTAGAGCGAGTTTAGACCCCTAATACGGTTACTAGAGCAGCACCTCTATGGCTAGATTTTATACTTTAGTACCTACTTGAGGCTATCCACCTATGAGCTAGGCAGTCTAAAAATAAAAGAGTAGCATTATGCCTGCTCTTGTTAGCATAGATCTCGTGAGAACACGAAAGGATTCAATGTGAGCCAGGGTTAGTTGAGCAAGTCACATTTTTGTATTCAAGTGCTAAGTATTCAGTCATACTCTTCAAAGCATGTCGTTCCCATGAACAACGGGTGAATTTCATTCAGCATGTATCAAAAGGATATTTATTTCGAAATTTGCAGCAAATACAAGATGTCCGCCTAAGACGCTAAATTTTGATTGATTCATGGTGGACATGTTTTTTTTACATATCAACTTTCCATGGGCAAATTTTAATGGCGTTTTGGCCCTAATCATATCTGCCAAATTTCGTCCCGATACATTCAGCGGTTCTGGAGTAGTTTTTGCGAAAACTAGGTCATCTAATATAGCCGTCGAACCACTTGGCAAATCAAGTTTCCTCGAACAAACTTGGTTCAGCTCTTACCCTAGATCATATTTAGGGCCCTTAGATCATATTTCATCGCATCGATCCCCCAAGCGGTTTCGGAGATTTTTAAAGACATTTCTAAAAGTCAGCTAAAATCCAAGATGGCCACCGGTCAAATTGGCTGATCATTTTCCTTTGAACCAAATTGTATCCCTATGCTGTATGGATGCTTCCTGTCAAATATACTTGAAATCGGCCCAGCGGTTCTCGAGAAGACATTTTAAATTTCCCATTGCTTTAGTATGGGAGTTTTGGCTGGAAAAAGCTCCAAGATGGCTGACAACAGTTTATCCGACTGTTTTGAAAATGGCAAATTCGACATCAGAATACCAAAAAACATATCTAAAACCAATTTTGGTCTCAAAATCCATCAAATAAAAAAATCCAATATGGCCGCCAAACACGCTACATATTGCTTGGCTCACGGTGGAAATCCTTTTAACGATCAACTTCCCTTGAACAAACTTTAATGGCCCTTAGTCCATAATCATATCTCCCAAATTTCAGCCGATCCATTCAGTGGTTCTGGAGAAAAACTTGGCCATCATGGCCGCTGATTCATTTGGTCAATCATGTCAATCAATTTCTCTTGTACAAACTTGGCTTAGCTCTTGCCCTAGTTGATGTTTCATGAGTTTTGAATCGATTCCCAAAGTGGTTTCAGAGAGGAAGATTTTTAAAGACATTTCTAAAAATTGGCTGAAATCCAAGATGGCTATTGAATCCATATGCCATAAGGATGCTTCAGGCCAAATATAATTGAAATCGGCCATATGGTTCTTGAGAAGTCGCTTAAAGAAAAAGTTGATAGAGAGACAGACAGAGACAGACGGACAGTCGCCATGGCACAAGCTCACTTGGCCAGGTGAGCTAATAATTTCACTCCCACGATGATGAATATAAGGTATACATCAAGCATAGTCATAAGACGGTAAGAATTTGTGCAGTGAAATTGTGTTCTATTTTTGTATTATTTTTTTATCATTATAGAGAATCGATTTTTTCTTGAAATATACCTAATAGAAGTCGTCCCCTTTTCTCAGAGATTTGGATTTAAAGAATTTACAGTCTTTGTCCAATTAGAAACTGCTGTTACTAATCATGTTGAGGCGATTTATGATAGTCATATTCCAAAAATGTTGTTCCCAATCCCAGGATGATTCATGATAAGGAAAATGACAGTTAGTACCGGAGAAGTCACTGAGATGGTCACGAAAGCTACATTCAAACGATTTCTACATACCGGAGGGGTAATTAATTTTTGGTGATTCCACTGTTTTGCACTCCCAAGTTATGGCAAAAAATGTGTATTATCAGTATAAATCAAGTGACACTGCATACACACACACGCACTCACAAATGCATGCATGCTCACACAAATAATACCTTCTTCACCTTATGGGCTGAGGGTAATTAATAATCTATCATCATTATATATTATCATCAAAAGAACAATTTGCTCGACTAGTACTCACTTTGGTCGTTCACCCGGAAGAAGGAAGTTACCCGGTCCCATAGTGACAGACATGCGGTATTTATCCAATCCTTCTCGCACAGATTTCCGGGAAAACACTTCTACTGGATCAAGATAGTTCTCAAATCCATCCTGGACATTGGCTGTGATGTAACGTCCGATGGTAAATTCGTGGAATTCTACCAATAACAGTTGCCTCTCAATTCCAGGAGAACTATAAATTAATGAAGCATTTGTTAAAATATCCAGCAGAAAGTAAGAAAATATAACGAGCCTTTCCACTTCACAATGGTCAAAATTTGTCAAATAAAAGCTTTCTTATAGTGAATAGTCATCTGAAAGTGTATTTTTGAAAACTTATTACTGGAATGACCGGTGTGATTACTGAACCTGTGATGCCAGTGATAAGTTTTTCATTTTGAAAGCAGTGTTACTGCAAGCTGTTGCTGCACAGCTCAGAAATAACTTTAAATGTTTCCAAAACAAAATAAAACCTATTGTTGAGTATTTTTAACATTACAGGCAACAATGCCTTCCAATTCAATAGATCTTTCCACTTTATCAACCCATCCTATGATGTCATAATCAACTATGTGACATGTATAATGACGATGTCGATAGGTACATGTATCTCATGAACGCATATTTGAAGACGGACTATGCATTGTTGTACGAATTGTATGTCTTTACTATAAAATTTAATAAATATTCTGTTAGATATTTTGAAACTAATATGACTGGGCGCTACTGCAGCAACCGCTCCAAGTCAAATTAGTTACAAAATATTCAACAGCTTACCTGTCATACCTGTAGTTTTCAGGAAATTGAGTTATGGCATTCAAGGATCGATAAATCCCAACATGGCGATGTGTGGGTGGAGCTGAGATAGAGATGGGAGAGGCCTAGCTAAAACTGGAAAGGTCCATTATGTTCAAAATATTTAACAGAGCATTGAAGAAAACATGTTTCTGTTTTTGTTTTGTAACTAGATCAACTTATTTATGAGCTGTAATGTAGCTAGTGTCTGTAAGCCTACTGTTTTGTAACAACAAATGATTGATAATTTGAAGAATTATTATAACAATAACTTTGCTTTGATGGTATATTTTTGTATGGTTGGTGATTATGATTATTTCAGTTCCGAGTTGTGAGATTGAATCTCAACTTTTTCATTTGAGTGCTGATGATGATGATGTGTGCCTGTTTTCTGTCGCTGGAAAGAATCGAAACTTCCATCAGTTCCAAACTGTTTAAATCTTCAAGCTTCTACGAGGTTTCTTGCCCTTTGCGAGCATCCCAAGTTTCTTGAGGTTAATAACTGAAGGCACATGTAGCAGATGAAGAGCAATGGTGATAAAAACATCGTCTTGATGGTGATCCTAATGATGTGTTTAAGTTTGCAGATAGTGTTAATTTGACGAGTACCATTAATTTTGTGCTTGCCATTAGTCTCACCAGGCATAGTTCGTCGTCTACAGGATCAGATTGACCGAGGAATTGTGGAATCTGTGGTCCCTTGACTGGATCAAATGCATGTAATGTGTCAATTCTCATCTAGCAGAAGTACATGTACCAATGCTTTGATAAACCTATCAACAGACCAAGGTTAGCATCCATAAATTGTGCACTGACTATGTCAGCAAAACCGCATCAACTTTTAAAGCTGCTCTGCACAGAACCTAGAAATGTGTCAATTTTATGTCTGCGAACAGTTGACATGTATCTACTGACATTCAGGATTATGATTGACCTCAGGTTTGAGAGGTCTGGGTGTTTTTTTGGTCATAGGCTGTGCGATGAGTGTGTCTTCTCACACAGCATCTACAAGGTGTTGTTCAGATGCAGGATTGATGATGTATTGGGAGGGGTACTGACTACTGAGATGGTATCACCTGCATGCTTGAGGACTTCATTGTTGACGTCATCTGTTTCACAAGCGCAACAATTTTTATGGCTGTTATCGCTTTTCTAACCTTTGCTTAAATTCTGATATTGGGCTTTGTAGGGGTTTCTGCTTGCCATCAACTGGGGGTAGTGGCTTATCTTCTGTATCGGTTAACTGATCTTGACCCATTCTCTGATTGTCTCTTCTTTTCCCTGGTCAGAGCCGATGAAGTGAACATCAGAGTTGTATACAGCGAGGGGTTGTTGTGGTGAATGCCAAAACACAACAATGTTTTATTATTATTTAGAAGACATACTAATGGGTAATGTGTAAGTACTACAACATAAAGCTAACACATAATACATCTACTATTAATGTTCATGCACAATGCCAGCATTACACACCACCTATCTATCATGCATGTATCAATATTTGAGCATGATAGTGACATCACACGTTGACCTTTATAATAATCTGAACTTTGCAGATAAATGTTAACATGTACATGTGCCTTCATTTAACGTCACATAGGAATATTAATGTACCTTTCCAGTTTTAGCTACATGACAGGGTTAGAAATAAATGAAAAGATGTAGTTGCCCTGCAGGGCAACGTATGATGCCCTTTTATGCATTTTCAGGTTGCCCGCTGCAGATTAAGGTTGCGCGTATATGTTAAGCTAAATGACAAAAAAAATTAGAATCACTATTGCTTTGTCAAGTAAATTTTGAAGCATGGCCACAATTATTGAGAAATTGCATTGAGCATACTGGTTACTCTTTGTAATAATTAAATAAATAAATGCCTTAAAACGAAGAGTTACTCAGTAGGTATCAAAAACACAGTATATTACTATTAGTCTGAGTATTTATCATGGTTGCCCTGTGTACCTTTAACAGCCAAAGCTTAGTTGCCCTTTTGAAAATCAGGTTGCCCCGGGCAACAGGGCAAATGGACATTTCGATCCATGCGGCATGCATGCCCCACCCATTTCTAGCTATGCTCCACCCAAACCTCGCTCGCATTGAGATCAATCGATCCCTGAACTCCCTGACTATCAATTTCCAGAAAACTATACAGGTAAGTTGTTAAATATTTTGAAACTAATTTTACTGGGGGGAGGGGGGGGTACTGTTGCTGTATGGCAGCAAAAGTGGCCAGTCAAATTAGTTTCAAAATATTCTACAGAATGTTTATTAAACAGTAAAGACAAACAATTCGTACAACATGTCTGACTATTAAGCATTAAACACGGACTAACTTATGACAATCATGCCATAATTAATTCTGATGTCATCCTACACATCACTTCGTTGATTATGACGTCATATGACATCAGATGATGGATGGATAAACAGGAAAGATCCATTGCTGTTTTTATTAACAAGAGGACCAAGAGGCCTGTGTCGCTCACCTGAAACATTAGCATTTTAAGTATAAAGGACATATCCTACATGTTGTCGTATAAAATTTTCTGTCAGAAATACAACAGTTCTGTTCAGTAACACAAAAAGCTGCCAAGAGATTTAGGAGATATGTTTTAACGGATTACTGGAAAATTGAAGGACAATACAATATCAACATAAAAAATTAATCAATCAAATTTTAGATATTAGTTCAGGACCCTACCACCATATGATGCTTCCACCCAAATTTGGTTTAAATGTGCTAAGCAGTTTAGGAGGATATAGGTTTTAAAGGACTTCTGGAAATATTTCAGAAAATCAAGATGTCTACCAGAAAAATCGAGCAATCAAAACTAAGAATAGAACCTTTCTAGCCTACCACCATAATATACTTCCAGACAAACTTGGTTACAATCCACCCAGAGGTTTAGGAGGAGATACATTTCCACGGATTTACAGAAAATCTTCGGATAATCCAAGTTGAATTGAGCCTCGATAAAAATGGACTAATCAAGACTCTGAATTGAAGATTTGGAGCCTACAATCATAGGATCTTACCAGTTAACTTTCATTAAAATCCACTAACAAGTTTAGGAGATAAAATTTAAACGAATGATTAAAGACGAGTAGCATTTTAAAGGGTTTCGGAAAATTGTCAGAACATCCAAGGTGGCCACCGAAAAAATTGACCAATCAAAATTCTGAATGGAACTTCTGGTGCCTACATTGTACCACCATAGAGTTCATGCCTTAATTTATTTATGAAATGTTCTGTGTGGAGTAAATAAATTTTTCAAATTTTCTGTAAATTTGCCATTTTTCTCAAAATAATAACAAAAATCTTTGTTGAAATAAATGAAATTACGTTTATGCTCACCCCATACTGTGACAGACCAGTCCGGCCCTACTTTAGTAATGGTACATCTGACATTAATGCTGTGTGATTTAAAATTAAATCTCCACATGCACTGTGACAAGTCTATTTGTGATATTACTGCATCTGACAAGCTGCCAATCTTCTTAAAGTAATTCCAACACATATACTTGGACCGTATTTCACCAGACAAATACACCTGCATAACATGGACGGCTAGCGGGTAAAAGGATAGCACCCTTCCAGGAAAAATTTTATGATCGTTTCCATTGGTAATGTACAGGGTGGCCTGGGCCATTACAGTCTGGAGAGAGCAGGGTGGCCTGGGCCATTACAGGCAGCAAAGTGTTAAAAGAGTAATAGTTTATATCTATACATGTACCGGACAAAATACTCACCTTGGTTGACATTTGATAGTGACATACATGCCCATGTTTGGATAGAGTGTGACTGAAGCATTGGCTGCAACATCCTGATGATGAGGGGTTCTACCCGATTTCTGCTCCAATACCAGTCGAACACTGTCAACAGAAAACTGTGACACATGTGTGTTAGCAGGTCTTTTAGCTATAGGTGTACTACATGTCGCCATACTATCAGTATTAGTTACTACATGAGGGTTATCAATAGTAATATTAGTCTCTTTATCATGTTTATTAAAATTGTCTAATAATTTATTTTTTAGCTGATGGTCCTGTAATTTTGGACAAGGGATATCACAGTTGGAGCTTGACGTCGTAGTATTACAACCTACTTCACTTGAATCACATCCAGATACATCTGCACTTTGATTTAAAACAGACTCCTGAATACGAGACGCAACACTAGAATTTCTGCCACTTTTTCGTCGTTCATGTTTACGACTATGTGGACTGGTCCTTAGTTCAGAACTGGCATGACTGATATTGTTAGAGTTAGAATTTAAGCAGCCATTCATACGTTCTTTCTTCACACCCTTAATATCACATGTATGTAGTAGTTGTGGGATAATACCAATATTCCTTATCCACAATGTTAGAGTCTTATTCTCTCCCAATTGCAATTTTCCAAAATCAACGATATAAGGTTCGACATGAATGCCTCCCTTATCTCTCAAAAGCTCCTTTACTTCTCTGCTCTCCTTCCGCTGTTTATCTCTGTCATCCGTGTCATGTTTTATTTGACTGTAAATAATAACGGAATAATACTATTATTAACCCTTTAACACTTAAATGAGACAAAAATGGCTTCTATAGTGGTCTTAGGAAATGTCCAATTGCAGACCAGGAAGACCATGTTTGAAAATTTATCACTAGAATGCCTAACTGAGCCAGTCATTCGAGTGTTAAATCTTCAAAAAATAATCTCTTGGTCTGCAAATGGGCATTTACAGAGAAGATTGAAACTTTCTTGAACAAATTTGAGCATTAGCCCTTTAAGCCTCAAATTTCTCCAAGAGAATTTAAATTTTTTCATCGAATATGTTCATGTGCAGATCAAGATATTATTTTTTTTAATTTACCACTGGAATGACTGGCTCGTTTATCGAGCTGGCTCGTTTATCGAGCCAGTCATTCCAGTGGCAAATTTTCAGAGTCTTCTCTTTGCCTGCAAATGAACATCTCCCAAGACCACTGTAGAAGCCATTTTGGCCGCCATGGTTGTTAAAGGGTTTACTGGTTATTGGTTAAGTAACTATTCACTACATATACATCTAGACATGCGACAAAAGATAAAAACCTTTAAAGGTCATGATTCATCATGGAAATCTTAATGGAGAATTCCCATGTATCCATCAATCACATGATGTCATAATCAATTATGTGATGTGTTGGCTGACGTCATAATCAAATATGTCATGAAGGAGATAGCTAAGTTCATCATGAATGCATAATTGATAAGGGACTACAATGTCACTGTTGCTGTAGCAATTGTATGTCTTTACTATTTAAGAAAATTAATATTTTGAAACTAGTTCAAAGACTGGGCCCTGTTGCTGCCATAGGCGACAACTATGGTAGCAACAGCACCCAGTCAAATTAGTTTCAAAATAATCCACAGCTTACCTGTACAGTTACCTGGAAATTGAAATTCTGAAAGCGCAGGGATCGATCGAACCCAGCATGGTCAAAGCATGGGTGGAGCTTAGCAAGAGATAGGCGGGGCATAGCTAAAACTGGACCTCTCCATTATTGCTTCTTGAATGTATATTTACAGGCCAAGAAGACATTTTGAGAATTTCCCACAGGAGTGACTGGCGTGATTATTGATCCAGTCATAGACTAACTACAGAAGCCACTCTTGGCCATCTTGATCATTAAAAGTTAAAAGAGCACAATCATATGGATGGCAAGAGGTCTCCAGGATTGTGAAATTTATGTACAATAGAGGGATCCATATCTAGCTATGCCCTGCCCATCTCTAGCTAAGCTCCACACACTTTGTATGTGCACTTGAATGGAGTTGAAACTTTGCAACCTGAATGTCCAGAACCTGAATTTGAACGTAACTACATGCGCTGTACATTATTCATCTAAGCTGTTGAAGATTTTCAAACCTAATTTGACTGGGGCTTTTGCTGCCTTAGGCAACAACAGCTCCCAGTCAATTTAGTTTCAAAATATTCAAGCTTCAGCAGAATGTTTATAAAACTGTAAAAACACACAATTCACACGCATTGACTTTTCGATTTTTGTGAAGGAGTTACATGTATATGTACGTCATTTTGATTGCAACATCGGCTAACAATATTCATGAATATTTTACCATTGACTGAAATTGGAATTTTCCGTATTTCAAGGTTGCATTTGGTCAGAATTAAAATATGTTACTAGCAACATTAAAGTTGTCATAGATGGCTTCTGCATGGTCTTGGAAAATGTCCATCTATACAGACCAAGCGAAGACTATTTTTGTTTTGATTTTTAAAAATTTACCACTGGAAAGTCAACTGGCTCAGTAACCGAGCCAGTCATTTCAGTGGTAAATCTTCAAAATAGTCTTCTCTTAGTCAACAAAAGGACATTGTCTTCGAAATTTTTTTAATTTTCTTGACAAATTTGTGTGTTAAATGGTTAAATAAATTTGGAACTGTTTGTTCCATTATGGGCACTTTAACTAATTAGAAATGTATAATACCTCTTTAATGGTCAAATTTGGTAATTACATGTATTTTTTGAAAATCCATCACAGACCTGAATGAATGGCTTGGTCATGTCGGCTCTTATCATTCCAGTGATAAATTTTCAAAAATAGTCTTCTTTTGACATGGTCTGCAAGTGGATATTCCTTAACCCTTACCACGCTGTTGTTAAAATTTTTAAATTTGAAATTAAATTAAAAGATGAACTGGTGTTCATTTTAAAACTAATTTGGTGTTAGATGTTGCTGTTGTCCACTAAAATTATTGAAAAATGTACACCAGTTTCCTTGCTATTGAGTACTGACGCAGCAAAAGATACGTAGTATATTGACATCAGAGTGGTAAGGGCTAAGACCACCGTGGAGGCTGTTTTGGCAGGTTTAACCATTCAAGGATTACTGATGACATATTGATGATATCTATGATCGTATTGACTTACCCAGCATGCATAATAGCCATAGCACGCCATGAGCAACGACCTTGCATGCTCTCAATGGCAATACCCCAAACTTCGTCACGCCTGCGGGGCCGATATCCATCCACACATGCATCTAAACAAAAGTAAATCTCTCCATCTATATAACCGTGATCATCCATAACTCCTGTCACATGCCCGATAAACTCCTGTTTACGAAGCGGTTCCACAGAGCATGATAAATTAGTGTTTGTCGAAACCGCTTGGTCTCCAGAACCATCACCTAATGCTTGACCACTATCATCGGATAACCGTGCCATGACCCAGTCCCCTTGATAGGGTGAATAATTATCAATGCAGTTCTTGACAGTGAATTCAAGAACCCCATTTATCATACCAATTCCAGTATTCGCAGAGTATTTGCTGATATTTCCTACTAACTCATAATTAGCTGGATCCACATCTACAGTACTAGCTGTAGCATTCTCACTATCCTGATTAACGTAGTTGCTTTGAGTACATGCCTGTGGTCTATTGCCAGGCCTTATTGTATCTACAGAGCTGCCCTGCCATTCAGTTAATTCATTTCCACAATCTACAGATGGTGTCGTTTCCCAGTTCTCTGCTACAACTGTCACCTGTACTACGGTCTGTGTTGCACTATTCTGGTGCTCAGAAAGAAGAACAGAGACATTGTCATTAAGTTTCGGATACTGGTCACCAATAATATTATCGAATGAAAAATACAGATCTCCATTAATGAGGCCGTGTCGTTCATGAATATGGCTAACCCGTCCTAGAATATGTCTCACTTTATTTTCAGATTTAACTGGCAGAAAGTTAGTATTAGCATCATTACTCGTATCATCCTCATCATCACCACTCCACAAAAATGTCCAGGCTTTGCTGACAAGACTGAACATAGTGGTCTAGCTAATACATATATAATATTGAAACAAGGTGCTCAAATCCAACTACATGTACATTTCAAGATTCATCGTGCCTGTTTTCACATTTTGCTTCTTCTTGACCATGTTGACCTATGGAGGCAACCTGAAACATATAAACATATATTCTTATTTAAATGATCACTATCTGATTCCAGTGGAAAATTTACCTTTGACCTATATTATCCAGAAACTATGTCAAATAACTTTGGTTTTTTCGACTTGGAGTGTGTGGCCAAAGGCATGCACAGGGTTAGAAGTCAATCACTCAAAAAAGGATAAAACCTGCCACCCAAGTAATATCTTCTCGCATTGGGACCCATACTAAAGAGAATTCTGAAGGGGGAATAAATGACCAAAATGGCACCTTTAAACAAGAGGCCCAAAGGGCTTGTATTGTTCAGCTGGAACATTGGCATTTCAAGTAGACGGGCCATGTTCTACATGTATATCCCCTCTTGTGTCAACTTAACCCTTTAATGGTCAAACTGACCAAAAAAACAAACTTTGCAGTGGTCTTCAGACATGGCTATTTGAAAACCCTAGAAGAGTATTTTTGAATATTTACTACTATATTGACTGGCTCGGCATCCGAGTCATTCTAGTGGTAAATTTGTAAAAATCTCTCAGCCTGCAGACAGACACTGGCTAAGTAACAAGAGGCCCAAGGGGCCTGTATCGCTCACCTGGACCATAGGCATTTCAACTAGAGTGGTCACTAACAATAAGTAGAACTCTAATGAGTTGAGCAGACTTGTAACAAGAAAACAGAGGCCATGTTTCTTTATGTATCAACTTCTCTTGAACAAACTTTAACAGTTTCATGACGAAGCCAGCCAAAACCGGCCTTTGCAATGGTCTTGAGAAATGTCCATGTGTAAGCCAAGAGAAAGCTAATTTTAAAAATTTACCACAGAAATAACTGGCTCAGTAACCGAGCCAGTCATTCCAGTGGTAAATTAAAAAAAAACACCTTTGCTTGGCCTACAAATGGACATTCGATTAGGAAATATTTAGATTTTCTTGACCAAATTTAGTCATTAAAGGGTTAATGGCCCTTAGTCATCAATATCTTATCTCCCACATTTCAGCCCAATCCATTCAGCAGCTCTGGAGACGATGTCGCTTGAATGAAAAGCAGGCCATCCAAGATGGCCGTACAACCATTTGGCCAATCAAGTTCCCTTGAACAAATTTGGTTAAGCTCGTGCCCTAAATGATATTTTATGAGTTTTGAATCAATCGCTCAAACAGATTTTTTTAAAGATTCTAAAGATCGACCAAAATCCATGATGGCCGCCGGCCAAATTGGCCGATCGGCTTCGTTTGAACACACTTAAACCTCCATGCCCCAAGGATGTTTCCAGCCAAATATAATTGAAATCGGCCCAGTAGTCCTCGAGAAGACATTTTAAATTTCCCATTGCTTTAGTATGGGAGCTTTTGGTGGGAAAATGATCCAAGATGACTGCCAAACCGTTTATCTGACAGTTTCAAAAATTACAAATTTGAGATCAGAATACACAGAAACACATATAAAACCAATTTCGGCCACAAAATCCATCAAAATAAAAAAATCCTATATGGCTGCCAAACATGCTATATTTTGATTGGGGCACTGCTGCCTTGAACAAACTTTAATGGACCTTAGTCCCTAATCATATTTGCCAAATTTAGTCCCGATCCCTTCAGCGGTTCTGGAGTAGTTTTCGCTAAAACTAGGTCAACCAAGATGGCCGCCGAACCATTTGATCAATCAAGTTCCCTTGAACAAAGTTGGTTCAGCTCTTGCCTTAGATCATATTTCATGAGGCTTGCATCAATCCCCCTAGCGGTTTCGGAGATTTTTAAAAACATTAAAAAAAAATCGGCCAAAATCCAAGATGGCCACCGGCCAAATTGGCCGATCGGCTTAATTTGGACAAACTTGGATCCCTATGTCCGAAAATTGCACATTTGAGATCAGAATACCCACAAACATATATAAAGCCAATTTCGGCCTCAAAATCAATCAAATAAAAAAATCCAATATGACGGCCAAACACGCTATTCTTTTATTGGCCCTCGACGGCCATGTTTTTTGACGGATCAACTTCACTTGAACAAACTTTACTGTCCCGTAGTCCGTAATCATATCTGCCAAATTTCGGCCCGATCCCTTCAGCAGTTCTGGAGTTGTTTTTGCTAAAACTAGGTCAACCAAGATGGCCACCGAACCATTTGACCAATCAAGTTCCCTTGAACAGTTGGTTCAGCTCTTTCCGTAGATCATATTTCATGAGGCTTGCATCAATCCCCCTAGCGGTTTCGGAGAAGATTTTTAAAAACATAAAAAAAAAAAATCGGCCAAAATCCAAGATGGCCACTGGCCAAATTGGCCGATCGGCTTAATTTGGACAAACTTGGATTCCTATGTCCTAAGAATGCTTCCTGTCAAATATAATTGAAATTGGCCCAGTGGTTCTTGAGAAGTCGTTTAAAGGAAAAGTTGATGGACGGACGACGGATGGACACACGACGGACGGTCGCCACGGCATAAGCTCACTTGGCCTTTAAGGCCAGGTGAGCTAAAAACTTTAATTATCACGTCTAAAAAAAACGTCGGTGATATTGTAATCGCCTCCGTCCGTCCGTCACGCTATCTCCTCCCAAACTGTTGGGTGGAATTAAATTAAATTTGGTATGTGGGTTGCCCATATGATTCCGCTTTGCAGGACCATATTTAGATTTGGCTCCGCCACAGGGAGGGGGGGGGGGGGGGGCGTGGCAGAGATCAAAGGGTCAAATTGCTTGTAACATAACTTCTCTGAAACTGTTAGACGGAACTCAAACAAATTTGAAATCTGATTTACCCATATGATTGCCGAGGGAATAAGGTCATTTACATTTGGCTCCGCCACCTGGGGGCAGGGGAGGAGTCAAAAGGTCAAATTTTAACATGCGGAAGTTGACTGTAATGTATCTCCTCCGAAATCATTGGACCGAATTCAACTAAATTTGTTATGTGAGTTACCCATATCAATGTGGAGTACATGAGCACTTTTACATTTGACCCTGACCCCCAGACATGGGGAGGGGTGTGTGTGTGATGAGGTCAAAAGGTAAAACAAGAATTCTGTGAACTTAAATATCTCGCCAGTCTCCTGTTTGTCACAGTGGTATTGACCTTGTGACCTCCGTTTTATTATGCTACTTCCAAACATTACAGGTAACCATGTATTAAATTTTAGTTCCAATAGGATTAACCAATCTTGAAACATAATTGATATTCTGAATGGAAAAATGTAAGGTTGAAAAAGCAGAGGTCAAATAGCAATATTAGAATGGCTTTGACCTTTGACCTGCATGTCACCATCCTGTATCTTCTTGGCATAAGCGACCTGCATGTCACCATCCTGTATCCTCTTGGTATAAGCAACCATGTACCAAAGTTGTGTTCCATTAGGGTTAAGCAATCGCGAAATACATGTATAACATGATAAGATTTTCAAAGCCTGAAAACATAACATTGAAAAATAATGTTTAGTAGAGGTCAGAATGACCTTGACCTTCGATATTGTTACTTCAGTGTCAACATGCTGCTTCCAAACATTATAGGCAACAATATATCTAAGTTTAGTTTCAATAAGATTAACCAATTTTGAAAGATAAGCTGAGAAGTTTTGTTAAAACCAAAAACATAACATTGAAAAAACAGTTTTGTATGACCTTAGTATCAACATGCTGGTTCCTAACATTATAGGTAACAAGGTATCCATGTTTAGTTCCAATAGGATTAACCGAGAAGTTTTGCCAAGCACAAAAACTTAACATTGAAAAAAGTTTTGTATCAAGGTCACTGTGACCTTGACCTTTGACCGTGTGATCTCAGTATCAACAATGTATCCAAGTTTAGTTCCTATAGGATTAACCAATCCTCAAATATAAGCTGATAAGTTTTGCTAAATGCAAAAACTTAACATTGTTGACGCCGTCGCCGCCGTCGTCGTCAAAGTGACACATGTCTCGCTCTCTGCTTCGCAGGCGAGACAAAAATTGATTGTAATGCAACTGCTCAGAAACCGTTGGACGAAATTCAACCAAATTCGATATGTGAGTTACCCACATTAATGCATAGTGGATGAGCAAATTAGAACAGATGATGTCTTCCAACATCTCACAACAAATGAATGTGAGGGAAACCGGTCTATAGTTACTTGGTAAGGACCGGTCACTTTTTTATATAAAGGACAAATGTTTGCCGATTTCCATTCATCTAGGATAACTCCTTGTCTGTTGGAAAAAAAGTGATAGTATGTCTGACAGTTCTGTTGACAGGTTCTTGAGTATTCGACTATGAGCGGATGTATTTCGTCTGGCCACCATGGCCTTTGATGTTTTAAACCAATTAATAATTGCTGAATTCCATTTCGGTTGATGGTGATGTTTTCCATTTTGTTTGTTTTAGGAATTGACTATGGTATTTTGCTAAGGGTGGATTTGGTGAACACGCTAGTAAATTAGCTGTTAACTGCTTTGTTTTTCTGAGGTTGTTATCCATGAGAATTCCATTTGTTTTGAGTGGCGTGATTCCTTGTTTGTCAGATTTTTGGTTGTTAATATACTTCTAAAAGGGTTTCGCCTTTCGAGTCAGCTTTAATGTCACCAAGCAAATTGTTGAAAAAGTTGTTGTGAGAATCCAGAACTTCTTTCTTAATTTGCTTTCACAGAGCCTTCCAATTATCTTTTATGTGTAGGCTGCCAGTCTTTTTAAAGTGACTGTGTTTTATTCCGCCACCTAACCAATGCCCTTATCTTGTTGTTTATCCAGGGTAATGATTGTTTTAGAACGAGATAGCTTACTAGGTAAATCTTTTCGAGTGGTTTCATTTAGAAAATTCTTAATTAGTTGCCAAATGGTTTCGATATTTCCGCCATTCTCATGACCATTGAAGTACTTCATTCTTGCAAACTCCAATGTATCTTTATGCATGGTGCCATAGTCACCTTTAGAATATTGAAAGAACTGTCTACCTGGTTTCTTTTTGCCAGTGATGTTGCAGACAAGGGTAGCCATAACAGCATCATGGTCACTGAATTTGTCCGGTGAGTGAAAGTTACTTACGTAATTGATAATCCATACTAAGTTCATCAAAGATATCAATTAATGTGTGGCTGTCTGAATCTAACAAAGAGGCACCAAGTTCTGTGCTGAGTTTTGTTTTCCTATCAATTTTCCTGTGGTTAAAGTCGCCGAGAATGTGGATATTTGGAACGTGGTTTGCTTTATGTTTTGACTTTATCATGAGTAGCTGATAGTAGGATAATGTGATCTGCTGGTGCATCTGCTTCCCTATACTAACTGCTGATGTTGTGGTCTTTTCCATTTATTCACAATTTTGCTCATACTGATTCTGAACCGTTTTCTAGGTCGTAAACTTGTGATGATTCTAAATTTTGTTTCACTAACAAAACAGTCCCTGCCCTGCCCATTACTCTATCATTTCTGAATATATCATAGCCTAATTCCTGTGGAAATACCTTATTTGATTCTACTGATTTGTCTATTTTGGTTTCTTGAAAGGCTACAATGTCTAGATTGCATGTTGATAGATATTGTGGTGCTGCTAGAAAAGACGGACTGCCATACAATAGCATGGCAGTCGTTAGTTTCCATACCGTGCCGGAGGTTGCCGAGTCGTCCGTGGACAGGTGGTTGTCGGGCAACAGGACACGCAGTGGTAGATGAATCCTGGATGGCAAGCAGTACGGATTAACTTCCCTCTCTTCTTGCCAGCTCGCCTTACCACAGCTAAAGGTACCATCAATACTAATCAATTAGCAACTACCTGATTTACTACAATTGGTTCCAGGAATAAAAAGTTTGTCCGAAAAATTTATTTGGGCTGCGTTATTTTCTCAAGTCTACATTTTCGATGTCTATGTCTTCTTTCAAAATTTACCGCCATCTTTTTTGTAATGTATTGTCAACTGTTTCTTGGTGTTATTTTGCCGGCATAATTTATCCAACGCTCTTGAATGTAAATAAGATCATGAATTAAATAGGTTTATTTACTAATGCATTACAGCTTTGTGCTTGTAAGTATTAAGCATCATTTCCTGTTGGTTAAATACCTATGATTATTTTATTCAGTTTTCATGGCATAAATACATGTTTCGGCAATCTCTCATGTTATTTATTACTGTCAATCCAGGCCAATAATTAATTATTGTATAAGATAAGTCTAATAATTAATTATTGTCTAAGATGCCCGGCACATAAATTTTATGTTGAAAATCGGAAGGCATCCACGCTTGCCATGGATAAAGAACCATTGACACTGTTCATGGGTCTCAGTTTGGTAGAGCTTACTGACTCCCAGCAGCATCTAGAAGCAGACCACCATTCTAAGCTTATTGAACCTGAATTTCTACACACTAATGCACTTTCAGTTCAGAGTCACGGGCAACTCAAGGCCATACCCTCATTTGTCATGTTATCCTGTGATTCTAGCATGTCCAGTGATCATGAGCTAGGCAAAGATATGGGAGTCACAGCAGCATCTTCATCAGTAATCCATGTTCGCACATCCCTAGAATTGACACTCCATGTTCAGGTTCCTCAGATTGGCAATCTGCCCCAGTCTCAAGAGAGATCATTCATGTCAGTAAATGAGGAGCTACATGATGGTGGGTTTGTATAGCTGACACCTGTTGATGGACATCCTACACCATTTGTAGTTGAGATTGCCAGGATAGAGATACATGTACAACCAAGCAACTTGTCTCCGTAACAGCACATCCCACATCAGCGAAGGAAGAGGCACCTGATATTGGCCCAATGTCATACTTCCAATCGGCTGAACCAATCAGTAGTGCAGGTAACATAATAGTGGTTGATGAATTTGTGGTTACGGATCATAGATCCAATATTCTGCCTTCAGGATCAGTGAAGGAGAAAATCCCAGGTGTTGAAATTACCCTACTGACAGAGCCTACACAGTATGTCAAGTCAGTTCAAGTCATGTACTGTAGAGATTGCCGGACCGACATTTGTGTCCATGAAAGAAGGGCCACCTGTTGATGAGTGTATTTTGTTGGATAATTCTGTCTATCATTTGCATGGTACCGCACACCACCGTGCAACATCTGACACGTCTCAAATAAATTATGTACGGCCAACGTGTTGTTAAAAGCCAGGTTGGGCCATGTGGGTTTACATGGTTAATGTTCGCACAGCGTTTCTCTCTTCCAAGTGGCTTGGTTCCACTGACCCTTGGAAACCACAATGCTGAATGGATGGATCCACCTGTAAATAGTTATGTGTAAATAATCTACATGTATACTGCGCTTGCAAATTGCTCTGTTAGCTATATTTTCTGATTAATCTGTGTTCATCTTTTCTGTTTTTCTCGGTTAGAATATTTCCTGCAATTCAGTTCTCTTATAGTATGCTTCCACTGCTTTGATTTAGTCAATGTTATCTGCATCTACCTTCTGAGACTCGGTTACACAGGCCCTTGAGGAATGTTGCCTATATATTCTTAACTAACCACTCATCTCATTCCTACTTCAAATCTAGGCTTGAGAATTAAGATCCTCCCTGTGGCAAGATCACGTCATTCATATCTGTCTGCATTGGTATCAATGATTGATTCATTTCTTATTCTGTATTTATAATTTACTCCCAATGCTGTTCAATCAACATAATTTTTAGTCAGTTGTTCATGACTTTCTCTGTGCCTCTTTTATTCTGGTCATTAGAAAACCATTTTCACAGATTAGATCTGACCATGTAATTATATTCCATGTCTTGATTATTCTGACAATAACAGTAAATTCATATACTAACCTAGTTTTAATTATCATTACTTCATACATCTAGTTGAGACACATTCAAGATTGTTACTCAGATGTTCTCCTTGTACAACAACTTACTAAACTGACTGAAATCATGCTCAGCATCTTGCTTCTCTAAACGTAGCTATAACATATTTTCCATGGGGCCATTCAAATGAGCATCCATTTAAATGTGCAAAAACCTATACAGCGTAAAACTAACTGATACTTAACAATCATTCAAGAATTTTGGGGGTCCCATGTGACTCACTGCCACCACATTTGGGGATCTATACCTTTAAACGAACCCTTATGAGAAACCATGTGTGTATATGTTATGCTTGACTACTCGTAGTATCATGTAGGTATTCAATGTAAATACTCATTTGTTTGTACAGTGTTATTTCCTGATTTGTGTACTGCATGCATTACGCTCTTGCAGTTTGGCATCCCTGGCCTATGAGCCTCTTTTTATCATTTCTCCATCACTAACACCCTCTTACAATCAATGTTTAATTTTGTGCTGTATGCATCCAATGAACTAGTTAACTTGCAAGCCAACTGGCTTAATTAGGAAATATAATGGAGAAGAGAGTAGACCCATTTATGTGTACAAGTGATAGTTGTAAATACTCAGTTCCTTTGTGTCTGCATATTCTCTATAAGTAGAATATCGTTAAAATTGGCGTTATAAAAACCTCTTTGTGCGCTGGCATTCTGACTGTTTGTTTTGTGTTCTTACTGATTTGTAGTTTCTCAAGTGAAACTAGCTCCCGAGTCTTGGCTGTAGGGCTGGGCGGTATACCGGTTTCATAGTCTCACATTTTTTTATGGCGACTGTTTAAAAACCATCACAAAAATAACCACGAGGCCCAAGGGGCCTGTGTCCCTCACCTGGAGCACTATAAATTTTTGTCAAAATCGTTGGTGGGTTGTTTAGTTTTAAATGAGTTTGTGGACATTTTTCAACTCCAATATGGCCGCCAAACATGCTACATTTTCATTGGCCCACCGTGGCCATGTTTTTTGGTGTAGCTCCTTCCCTTGAACAAACTTTAATGGCCCGCATCATATCTTCCAAATTTTGGCCCAATCCGTTCAGTGGTTCTGGAGTTGTTTTGGCAAAAAATAGGTTATCCAAGATGGCTGCCAAACCATTTGGCCAATTACGTTCCCTTGAATAAGCCTGGTGCAGCTCTTTCCCTACATGATATTTCATGCGTTTTGAATTGATCCCCCAAGCAGTTTCAGAGAGGGAGATTTTTAGACATTTAAAAAAATTGGACAAAATCCAAGATGGCCACCAGCCAAATTGGCCAACCGGCTTTGTTCTGAACAAACACAGAACCTATATGCCCAAAGAATGCTTCCTGCCAAATATAATTGAAATCGGTCCAGTGGTTCTCGAGAAGACATTTTAAATTTCCCATTGCTTTATTATGGGAGTTTTGGCAGGAAAAAGATCCAAGATGGCCGCCACACCTGTTTATCTGACAGTTTAAAAAATGGCACGTTGTGAAATCAGAATACACACAAGCATATATAAAACCAATTTCAGCCTCAAAATCAATCAAATAAAAAATCCAATATGGCCGCCAAACACGCTACATGTACATTTTGACTGGCCCACGGTGGCCATGTTTTTTGATGGATAAACTTCCTTTGAACAAACTTTAATGGCACTTGGTCTCTAATCATATCTCCCCAATTTCAGCCTGATCACTTCAGTGGTTCTAGAAGTTGTTTTCGGGAAAACTATGTCATCCAAGATGGCCACCAAACCATTTGGTCAATCAAGTCCTCTTGAACAAACGTGCCTTACCTCTTGCCCTAGATGATGTTTCATGAGTTTTGAATCAATTCTCCAAGCGGTTTCGGAGAAGATTTTTAGACGTTTCCTAAAAATCGGCCGAAACCCAAGATGCCTACCGTCCAAATTGGCCGACTGGGTTGATTTCAACAAAATTGGATCTCTATGCGCTAAGGATGCTTCCTGCCAAATATAATTGAAATCGGCCAAGTAGTTCTCGGGAAGACATTTTAAATTTCCCATTGCTTTAGTATGGGAGCCTATGAGAAAATAATCCAAGATGGCCACCAAACCCTCTATCCAACAGTTTCGAGTGGCAAATTTGAGCTCAGATTACCCAAAAACATATATAAAACCAATTTCATCTTCAAAATCCATCAAATAAAAAAATCAAATATGGCCACCAAACACGCTCCATTTTGATTGGCCCATGGCGGCCATGTTTTTGACGGATAAACTTCCCGTGAACAAACTTTAATGGCCCTTAGTCCCTAATCATAGCTCCCAAATTTGGGCTTGATCCTTTTAGCGGTTCTGGAGAAGCCATTTTCGGGAAAACAAGGTCATCCAAGATGGCCGTCGAACCATTTGGTCAATCAAGCCATCTTGAACAATCTGGGCTTACGTCATGCCCTAGATGATGTTTCATGAGTTTTGAATCGATTTTTAAAGACCGAAATCAGCTGAAATCTTGGCCGGTCAGGTTCATTCGAACAAACTCGGATCTCTATGCCCTAAGGATGCTTTCTGCCAAATGTAAGTGAAATCAGCCTAGTAGTTCTCGAGAAGACGGTTTTAATTTCCCATTGCTTTAGTATGGGAGCCTTTGGCAGGAAAATAATTCAAGATGGCTGCCAAACCGTCTATCTGATAGTTTCGAAAATGGCAAATTTAAGCTCAGAATACCTAAAAAAATACATAAAACCAATTTTGGCCTAAAAATCCATCAAAACAAAAAATCCAATATGGCCGCCAAACAAGCTACATTTTGATTGGCCCACAGCGGCTAGGTTTTTTGACAGATCAACTTCCCTTGAACAAACTTTAATGGCCCTTAGTTCCTAATAATATCTCCCAAATTTCGGCCTGATCCCTTCAGCAGTTCTGGAGAAGTCGTTTTCGGGAAAAATAGGTGATCCTAGATGGCCACCGAAACATTTGGTTACTGAAGTCCTCTTGAATAAAATTGGCTAATCGCTTACCCTAGAGGATGTTTTATGAGTTTTGAATAGATTCCCCAAGCGGTTTCGGAGATTTTTAAACTTTTCCTAAAATCGGCCAAAATCCAAGATGACCACCGGCCATATTGGCCAATCGTCTTCATTTGAACAAACTTGGATTCCTATGCCCTAAGGATGCATCCTTCCACATATAATTGAAATCGGTTAAGTGGTTCTTGAGAAGAAGTCATTTAAAGGAAAAGTTGACGGACGACGGACGGTCGCCATGGCATAAGCTCACTTGGCCTTTTAGGTCAGATGAGGTAAAAAACCCAACGAAAACCCGTCCGTAAGATCGCCATTGCGCGAAATCTGGTGACTGTCCTAAACTAGTTTGTTCTTGACTTGAGTTTAATATTATCATCTAGTGGGTAACCATTTGCTAATAGTGGCCATAAAATACAGTCACCTAGCCGTGGGAAAGCAAGGGTGTTGGTCAAATCCCAACAAATAGACCGAGGACGACACTCGGCAAATATGATTTGATTTGCCAGCAGTGAATTTTACATGACATAAGCTCTGCGAGTTCAAGGTAAGATAGAATAATTTGAAAATCTAAATTTCTTCTTTGTAACAAATAATTCTTTTGTTAATTCGAGTTTGTACTATGTTTAATTAGGATTCCATACGTGGCACGATACCAAAAAATTCAAGAAATGTGCTACAAAAACAACGACGCTATACAGTGACCTCTCAATCCAAACATGTCATTATTTCCCTTAGATTTTGACAAACATAAAATGATCCAGCACGGAATAAGACATACGAGACAAATTGCTTGAATGCCCGAGAAATGAAAGCGATTAAGTCGCTTTGTACGCTGGCAGACTAGTTACAAGTAAAATAAACCTCTTAGCCTCTCAAATATGAGCAGGCATAATGTGATTGGTTGTTAACGAATTCTTCTGCCAGGATATTCACTACTATTGATCAGACCTGGGGTCAAATGCAAATGCATCTAAATATTTTTTTTCAAGTATTTGCACCTGCATTTGAAGATTTCAAATCACAACTATTTACATTTGCATTTAAGTACTTTTGTTAAAGTATTTGAAATTTCAAATACTTTTCATATAATATATATATATATAGATAGCAGGATCTTCCAAGCAAAGTAAATTAAAAATATTCCCAAACGTTATTTAATCATAAAGAATTTGTATCTGCCTTGTGGTCCTGGAACCCATTTAACCACTGAAATATCAGCTTCCAAAAGTCAATTTCATAAGTATTTAAATTGTAAATGGTGTACATTCTGGAAACAAATCTTCTACTGACCATGTATTAATTACATTTGGCATTAATGGGTTAATATAATAGCCATAAAATGTGTCAGTTTGTGAAATCATAATCAAAACAAACAATATTAAAAGCGATCTTTAAAATAAATAGTTACGTTTTCTATATTGCTTTTTCATATACAGAATTTGGGATGTAATGGGTTAAATTATGCATATGAGATGTTAATTCTCACTAAGCAATAGAGCTATCTAGAATCAAACCAAACAGAAAACTTATCTTGAAGACAATTTGACTGGAAGCCAGTGCTGCCTTAGGCAGCAACAACTAGCATGCAAATTAGTTTCAAACTATGCACCAGAATTTGTCATACATCATAAAGGCTTGTGTCAGGTTTATGTACAAAACTGTTTGTCTATAGGGTCAAATGATTGTATGAAGTAGTTTGAAGGAAATTTCAATTTCCCTTTCTCCGAGATCTAACAATACTCACCATTCTATTACTTCTGATACAAGCTATCCTTCGTCACTCGCGCTTGCACCCTTGCCAATGCGTCCATAGACAGCACCAGGCCGTCATTGACACACGATAGCGCCACAGGTGGCACAAGGTGGCCTGCTCCCACTTCAGCCCACACCGACTGAAGAAGGCGATGAGTGATTGACAGCACACATTGCTGCCCTCACCCCCTCATCGCATATGGACAGGACTTCGTCATGGCGCACCTGGGACTTGTCCACCAGCGCCGGGGCGGGGCCACCCGCTCCAGCACTCTGGACACCCAGCATCCAGCAATCATCCTCAGTGACCGCTTGAACAATACCATATCTGTCGTATTCCACACACCCCCCGTGGGATACGACACCTCGTCCGCATTTCTCTGGAGGCTGCAGGAAGCTGCCCCTTGGTCAGGAGCTGTTTGCTATAAATAGCATCCAACAACTCCATAAACCTTGGATACAGTCCAATAGACTGGATCCGGGTTGCAGGCAAGGTCCCCATCCTAATCGATGCCACCGATGGACGGGGTGCATCCTCTTCGGCCGTGGTCGAAACCACAGACGGGTCCACCCTGGCTAGCCAAGCCAGAGCCTCCGATCAGTCTGTCTCTGAAGAGGACACTTCCATGAACACGTCACCCGTTGACGTGCTCACGGCCCTACCAGCAATGGCCTCCCAGCTAGGAGCCATTGCTGATACGCCAGGAACTCCGGTACCGTACGGTTCCTCCGCCGCCACCCCATGCCTGACCGCTGGACCAGGCGAGATAGGTGTATACCACGCCTGGCCAGCCACACCCATCACCGTGTTCGTTGGCGGCAAACCAACCAGCATGGGACCGGTGCCCGGTACCGGAGTGGCCTCAACCACAGGCGGAGCTGCTATCCTGGCTTGCGCCAAGCCAGACAGATGGAGGGCAGTTCCATCCAGGATGGAATCGACCTCCATGCTCTCCCGCCGCGGCATCTCAGGCCGCAGCAATCTCTCCTCCTCAGCCTCCTTGTCTTCAGACTCCGAAGAGTCGTCACTAGACGAGGAAACACTGGAGCCGTCCTTGCAGACGGCTCCCATGCCTGACGGACCGGCCACCGCTACTGAACCACCCGGAGGTGGCCGCAGAGAGACAGAACCCATCAGGCCGGAGCCCGACGGGACTGCCTGGGAGCCGTACGAGACGGCTCCCTCGGTGGCCAGTACCAAGCACGGGAAGAGACTGCCCTACAACTTTTGGAAGCAGGGATGACACCAGCATAGGCAGGACGCTATGCAAGAAGCCTTGCATAGCAGGTCCAAACCACGCCGGCGGTGCCATCTCCGCAACCTGTGGTTGCAGACGTGGAGCGCCCCCAGGGGCCGAAACGGACGCTCCACAATTTACTTTTGGACTGCCTGACTCCGCGTCAGACCCTGCCACGTCCTTCTGGGCAAGGAACTTGACCATCATATCGGACGACCACACTGCACGAATGTTACACCTATTATCAAGATTACAATTTGTACATCTAAAGCAGACATGGTCCTTAAACAGAACCCTCACAAATTTATGGCACTCGTCACATGATGGCGGGGCTGGCTTGGCCTATAAATAAGCACAAACCTACAATAAGCAAGCGGAACGAAACAGGAATGGAAGGCAGACAAATAATTTGATCATAAATTAAATGTTAACCCTCCCGCACCCCACCCCGCAACGTTACAGCAAAGATCGCATTGATTATGATGACAAGAACTAAGCGGGCAAGATACACCCATAAACTGATCCTCAAGGATGTATAAATGGAATCAGGAACCATATCGCATAGCATTCAGGGTATATTTACTAATCAATATAATTTATACTCCTAACGAAGGCCAAAACGATATGTGAAGAAACAACAAAATGTAAACAAACTGCTGTAGCACACGGTAAAACAGCAGACCACGCATCTAAATCAAGAATTTTGAAACCACCGATCATTGCAAACAGATCGTGATAACACACAAAACTTGAAAATTCCAAAGTTTTTCTGGTACCAATACAGTACGCAGCACCCAAAATCAGATGCGCGAATTAATGAAACATTTTCTCAGGTGTGACGTCAACCACTCGGATCATACGGAGAACGACGTCAGCCGATTTTCGTGTTAAACACCGTATAGCCAACACCTTATTTCATATCTGCCGATCGCCTGATGGGGTTAAAGGAAGCCGATCAATCTGGCATATTTCGTTGTTAACACACATCCCAGATTCGGGGTCAGAAATTGGAACATGCGACACAGACGAAATTTTGAAGACCTAAGTCTTTTAACTATGGAATAACATGGAAATATACGACCAGGTTATCATCGGCTCCTTCCATGGTAATCCAAATAATCCTTAGATAGCGAACACAAAGCTATCACAATCACAGAAAAAGACTTAGAAAACTTTAAGACTTCCAACTGCACAAAAGCATGTAGCTCTTGTTGCTATGCAAACAAGAATGAGCTTCATGGCAAACGGGTACTCGGCAGTTGGGAGCCAAGTACCAGGTTCCAGGAGCCGGTAAAACTTACTACGTCTATAGTCCTAGGGCCCAGCTATCCAGGATAGCTTGTATCAGAAGTAATAGAATGGTGAGTATTGATCGAAGGAGAAGAGCATATACCAGGGCGTGATTATAAGTAACCAGGTGTTTGTAGGAGAATGAATAGAAAACAGCAGGATGGTGTTGAAGCAATAAAAGTACCCTGCAGGTGTGGGTGCATAGATTTAAACAGCTCTTAACTTTTCAATGATGCAACTAATTTTTCATGACATAGCAAATATTCTGTTGAATATTTTGAAATTTATTTATTTATAAGCTGCTGTTGCCTAAGGCAGCAAAATATTCCAGTCAAATTATTTTCACAGTAGTCAACAGCTTTTCTGTGTGGTTGCTTTGAAAATGTGATTTAAAGTATTCCACCGATGAAAGGCCTAATGGAATCGATTTCTCAAAATGAATTTCTCATGAACAATGTACATTTGACAACAATTGGACTGTATTAGCTCCTGTGGGAGAAATTACTTTCTGTCAAATAATTTTCAAAGTAACAAACTTTTAACTACAAGAAAATGTATAGTTTATTTAACCCGTTCACTGAGGAGAATGGCCTTTAAAACAATCCGAATGTAACCATACAGGAAAGCTGATGAATATTTTGAAATTAATTTGAATGGAAGGCATTGCTGTCTTAGGCAGCAACAACTTCCAGACAAATTACTTTCAAAATAGCTAAAAAAAGTTCCCATTAAATGGGTTAAACAAAATTTCATAATAAAAGAAAATATAACAGAAGGTCATGTATAAGTGGAATAACGTGAGTTTAGCCAGTGAGGGCATGTGTGATTAGAAGTGGCATGGATGTGTGTGGTAAAATGAATAGAATTTAGGTGAATGAATACTGTGGGGCATCACATAGCAATAAAAGGGAATTTAAACTATACAAATCAGTGTTTAACCATTTAAAGGAATAAATCAGTCAATGTAGAAAATTTATCATAAGCAATGTCCATTTGAAAACAAGTTGACTAAAAGGTATTTATTCCTTTCAGTGCAATCATTTTCAAACTAAAAAGATCTTAGCTCTAAGAATGTGTATAATTTATTTAAACTTCCACTGTTAAGATATTTATTACCGTAATGAATAAGTTACTGTCAAATCTGCTTTATTGACTACCTGTTTATAATATCCAATACAACATCTGACTGTCTAACGCAGCAAACACGTCCAGTCAAATTATTTTCCAAATTTTCAATGGCTGTCCTATCCTAAGAGATCACCTGCCTTAAGGTCCTTTCCGTTAAATATTTTGAAAACAATTTTCCTGTGAGCCTCAGGTAGGCTAACTTTTCAAAATCTGAGAAAAGAATATGAAGGTCACAATCTAAAATGTCACCAGCTACCTGGAAGAAACATATGATTTTGCAAGAACTATATAGAGACACTTAGAAACTGCATAGGAGGGTTTACAAATCACTAAAATAGACAATGGTCCACATGTACCTCATACAAAATATGATGTTTCTTCTGAGTTAGTGCTTAATTCCATGTTATATCATTCACAGTAATCCCTCAGATGTGCCAATAAGAGAGCTATCTGGTATATTGACCACTTTCTTCATTTTCAAATCCAATTTAAAAGCAATAAGTTTGACACAATAAGATATCTAGGCTTGCGCGATTTGGCGATTTAATCGAAAATCACGATTTTGATAAAAATCACAATTTTCTATGATGTAATTGAAAAAAATCGAAAAATCGTGAAAAAATTTAGCAGACTAAGATTTTAAAACTCATCATTCAGCAGTAAAAGAATACACTTATAATCCATTCGTGCATGTATCCATTGTGTTTTTTCTTGAATGCTTCACGCATGTGTTCACTAAGTCCTAATCAAAACACAAAGCTCTATGGTAAACCAGCTAACAATAGCGAGGTAACACCTTTGTCATTGAGAAAACCAGCCAGTTACTCCGCCCGATCGTCATATAATTTTCTTTCTTTCGCTGCAGACCCCGAGTCTGTCATGAAATACCAAGTATATACTTAGTTGCAGAGTGTTAGGCAATAATCACTGAACATACCGTTAAATTCCGTGTATATTGCACACTTTTTGGCTCAAATTACATGTTATAAAAAGCTACTGATTTTATGGATCGGGAATCAGTCGGGAATAACGATCGCATTCTAACATGTCTATAATGGTACTATCTCAACTAGATAATTAAAATGCCTTACTACTGTCTAAATATTGTGTTATACCTTTATTAAATACCATATAGTGTTGTAAAATGATCAAATAAACCATCATTTAACTTTTTTACAACGCCATTATTTCTTGTAATTTGTTCTAAGTTATTTCTATAAAGGGAGGTTACTCCTGTCTTCCCAAGTTGAACATAGAGATGTTTAAAATCCATAGATTGCTACACAGATACGGACATAAATGTGTTAAAAAAAGAATGATAGAGCCGATGTTTTTCAAGGTGATCTAGCATTTACATAGATATAGAAAGGAATGTTTTACATGTACTAAACGACACAATGTTTTGACCAATCGGCGGGCAGGATGATTATGATTGACAGGTTAAGGTTAACGGTCACAGCTGTCAACGTATGACGAAGTAACTGTAGAAACGAAAGGATGAGAATAGAAAATCATTTCAAATTGAAGATAATTCAATTTATTTAATAAACAATGCGTGGAATAAACTAGATTATAGCCCTATATTATAATATATTATGATGATGATATACTATAATATATTATATAAACCCCACTCCCACTCAAACAATACCCACAATTGATCACTGTCGATTTTGTAAACGGCAAGCGGTCAACTCTATCACCTTTGTTTATTGTACTTCTGACCGCGTTAATCCACCCACCCCACCCCACCACCTGACTACACTGCCTGAGAACCGAGTCCTGAAACCACTCATCTACTGCGTATATGATTGAACAAAATCTCATGGGCTCGCCTTTGATATAGTTATCAAAGTAATTACAGGCACTGTTAGAGTGAGCCAAAATGGATTTGAGTTTTTTTTAGTTAAAATCGATTTTATTCTCAAGTATCAGTGCACAAAGCTCATATTTTATAAATTAAAACAAAATAAATATCCGATTTTTTATGTTCTAACGACCATTTATGTTAATGAGCTCTGCTCAAATCAAATGCGGATTCTAACCTGTTCTGATGGAAATTATATTTGTATTTTTATATCATTCAATAAAGTTTAATACAAAATATTTGCTAAACGTGTAGGCGAATGATATTCCCATGATTAAACAACAGAGTAACGCACGCCACAAACGAGATTTTATAAGGAAAGCATATTCGACACGCAGTAAGTCATTGATTTATTTGTTACGAGTTTTCGTTCACACGTCTCTCAATCTTACTGTGCACTATACACGAAAACAACATTTTTTCAGGCCGATTTTGGTTAAATTTAGGTGCGCGCACTATGCACAATAGCGCAATATACACAGGATTTAACGGTAATTCGTTTTAATTCTTTTAGCAATTTCAGGCTATGTACTAATGTTTCCCTTCTGATTCGGTTGTCATGCCTAATTAAAGAAAATAACGCAACATCATTCCAGAATGTTGTATTTTGAACTGTGCGCTCTGTTGATTACTCTTAAATGTAAATCGTACATTCTGAAAGCAATTATAAACTGCACTATAGGACGAGTTTACGCCGTTACTATCATAGCTACTCACAGCTACCGTCCTATGTATATGGATTGCACAGTATCTCCCCGGGTACTAATATTAGCATCTTCACGCATCTTCACGCTACTCGGGTAATGACTCGTCCTACAAAGGGAGGCTATAAGCGGAAGGGGGATTTATATTTTTACCCGACGACATCTTATGTCAAATTTTTATGAAATAAACGATGTTTATCAAACTATACGCAATATTTAGGCAGTCCCAATTAATAATTTCACTCCCGCGATTATGGATATAAGGTATACATTAAGCATAGACGTAGGATGGTAAGAATTTGTCGCATGAAATTGTGTTCTAATTTTGTGCTATTTTTTTATATCATTTAGTTCAACTTTTCTAGAAATTCCAAGTCCCAGTTTTGGTGACTTGTCACGTTACCCCGGTTTATACTTTGGGGAATTTGGACCTACGATCTAATCGAAAATCGCAATTAAAAAAACCCCATTGATCGCGATGTTTCAAAGCAAAAATCGCGCAACCCTAGAGATCATACATTAACTCTAACCCTAAAAGTTGTTGAAGAAATTTTTAATTTTCTCATAGAAGATTTCCATTTGCAGACCAATTGAAATTTTTCTTAATTTATCACTGTAACGACTGGCTCAGTTACCGAGCTAGTCATTCCAGGGGTTCAATATTTGAGTGCTAAAGGTTTAAGTGAGAAGCTCTATTCTCCTTTGGATGGTATGTTAATATGAGTTTGACTTTATATGGGTATATGTAACTTTTGAACAGTTGCAGATCAATTTAACTGAAAGATGCTGCTGCCTGGTACATGTTATAATACAGTGCACAACTGTTTAACCCATTTCCTCTCAGCAATCATGAGACTTATATCTGATATGGCTATTATAGTAATGAAAAGCATTTGAAAGTAGAAAAAGTATTTGCATTTGCACTTGCATTTGAACAAAGTTGAAAGTATTTGCACTTGCATAATTTGCATTTGAACCAATGTGAAGTATTTCCATTTGCATTTAAATACTTTTGAACGTATTTGACCCCAGGTCTGCTATTGATTTTATGAATGAAATTCCTGTAAATCGTAGTATTTTTTATCACGTGACTGTTTGGTCGATAAAGGTTAGAATCACATCGTCTTGTTTTACGGACCGGCTCGGTCTTTTTTCGTCTTCGTATATCTTCCAGACTACGGAGTCTTGATTTAAATTAGATTCACGTGAATCATTGCATTTATGTTGTCAAATTATCATAATCTCTTTATTATGACATATGCTCTCAAAAAATAGTCAAACAGACAGCTTTTTGGGAGAATTCTTGAGGTGTGATTTCCGGGAAATGACTACCCTTTACTTATGTGCTGAATGACATTCCCGCGACAGTTTATCGAGGAGTATTACTAAATACTGAGTACTCGAATACAAACACGTGACTTACTAGACTAGATCATACTGTATGTGGTTATATACAGACTCTAACCGTATCAGCGCTACTGTACTAGGGGCCTAAACTACATGTAGCTCTCATATCTGGGTTCCTACTTTCATGCATTAGATTTTACCACACTTTTAAAAATAATGACCTAATAAGGGCTGAAAATCAACATTTTAGTAGTTAGGATGTTAATTTACGACATTACATGAACCAAACTTTATTTATTTTAAATTAACTACTACTTTTAGATAGATAGCATCAAAGTGAACACTCGTATGTAGTTATCTTTTTTATTTCGTGGCAATTTACGTTAGCTGTCAAATCGCAAAATACATGTACATGTTAATGAAAACAGCATAGTTTCATATTTCAAATTATTTTCAATCATTCGGTTGAACATGTTTAATTAGTGATACCATCACCGGTTTTTTCTTAGGCCAGACCACCCAGCCCTACTCGGCTGCTCTGGCCCTTTAGTGGTGATGCATTCTGCTCTGCTCCACAGCAATCTATCTGCTGTTTCCCGCTTGATGTGCAAATATCCCGTGTAGCTTGGCTGCACTGGTCCGAGTGATATTGCACATGTCATTGGCACAGGTTTTGCATCCAAGTATTGAGATGTCATCTGCTCATTTAATGTTAAGACGGGTTTCGTATCCATTTATAATCAAAACAAATTTCATATCCAGATCGTGAAATGGTCATCACTCTTTAAATATCAGATCTTCCCGTTCTTTCTATTAAGATTTATACCTTCTCAAAACGCAACTCTTTAGTGGCTCAAAACTATAAGGGTCATTCTAAGAGTTTTTGACATACCCTGGCCTTAAATTATGATGAGGAAGAATGTGGTGCTCCTAGAAAATAGGGATTGCCGTACAATAGCAAGCCAGTTATTAGTTTCCATACTGTGCCAAGTCGCCTGTGGACAGGTGGTTGTCAGGCACCAGGACGCGTACTGGCAGACGAATCCTGGATGGCAAGCAGTGCAGATTAACTTCCCTTTCTTCTGCCCAGCTCGCCTAACCACAGCTAAAGGTACAGTGGCGGATTACGGTTGTGCGAGGCCCTAGGCACAAGACCATGCGGGGGGGGGGGGGGCTCCCCAGAAATTTTTTTAATCTAGATGCTCTGTGGTGCAATCTGACGTATATTTGGCATCATTTTAGTTAATTATTATAGGCTTTATAGCAGACAAAATGGAGTTTTAACACATTGACTGCTGAGATTTTTGCAGACAACATTTCCCATACGCAATATCTCCGACCATGTTAAATATTTTTAAAACAATTTGGCTGAAAGTTGCTGGTTCCAGAGCCACCAACAGCTTTCAGTCAAATTATTTCCAAAATATTCAATAGAATATGTAATGTTTCGTACATAATAATTAATTTCGGTTTTCATAGATTATTCGGCGAAAGGGTTAAAATTATACGTTTTACCCAAACGGACATTGTTTGGGTATATTAAGGTATATATTATTGACCCGATAGATGCAAGGTTGTAATTTGTAATATACAATTTTTAAAAATATTCATATAGCCAACCGTGACAACATAGCTTTAATTTAGTCAGTAACATTGTAACAATGTTTCTTCCTACCTTGCCTTTCTTTAAATTTTATGAAAAAAACTTGGCTATCCACAGTATGACTATGAGAATCAATGAATGACTGAATGTAGGCCTACTGATTCCCGATCAAAAAACATTTAACAACGCTTCGGACCGCTTCCACCGACTCACTGAGGCAACAAAAATTACTTTCCACATGTGCGTCACGCCATCACGTGATCATCGCGTTTGTTTAGTCTACTCGAGCATTGTTACAATCAATATTTAAACAATAAAATGAGACTATAAACAGAATAACATAGGTCACTGACATAAGGCCATGATAAGGCAATAATCTAATTTGGAGATATTGACCCAGTGTCTCTTCGTTGCGTTAATGTAGCTTGCCTAAAGAAAGAGAAAACAGAAATTTATTTTTTTTGTCCAAGTGCGAGGCCCCCTTCAAGTGCGAGGCCCTAGGCTACTGCCTCGTTAGCCTCGTGGATAATCCTCCCCTGTAAAGGTACCATCTATACTAACCAATTAGCAATTATCTGATTCACTACAATATGACAGTGTGCAGACTGTGCAATGTAGAGGCCAAGAACAGAGAGCACTTTCTGTTAAAGTGCGAAAGACTGAATAATATAATAGACTAGAAGAGCTACTAAGAAAATTTGAGGCAAATGACCTGTTGGAAGATAGACAGCGTGATGCAAATACTGCTTGATGTAACCCATGAAAATCTCCCCCTATGTGTACATGAACCGGTAAGGGGTATGGTTGAGATTGACAGAGACATGATTTATTCACTATACACGCGGCGGCTGTTAGTTCTTAACGAGATAAGTAAGCAGAAGGCAGACGACTTGACGGAAAATAAAATAACGAAATCTAAAGATAGTATAGGAATCGCCTACAAACAACGGATAAGTGGATTCGGCAACAAGTAATGATTTATCGCAATATCAACTTACCTTGTCTGTTCCAAGACAGCTGAACCTGTCACTAGTGGCCACTTGCTTTCTGGATCCAGGAGGTGATGGTCCTTTAAAGCAGGTTGACATAAGACCCCCATGTCCTGAAAAGTCAATGCCCTGTTGTATTACAAGCAACTACCTATATTCCCAAATGTATGAAATAACCAATTTTCAGTGACATATTATTTATTTTTTATGTTGTATAAATGTGGTCTCTGTAGACCGGTTCTACCGCTGTAGCGCACCTGGTCACCAGAACAACAAATATGTAAAAATATGTACATGTACATTAGGGTTGCACGATTATTCACTTTTCATAATCGCGATCATTTAAGAAAAATAATCGCGATCATACGATTAATCATGAACTATATTAACTACGCCAATGCTGCTTAGAGGACGGTATTATGCTACTGCAGATTGTAAGATTATAGGTTAGGCACATGGGTATACATACATGGACAGAATACTCCAGTTGCTGATTGCAAACAAAGGAATGTATCAAGATTTTTCTAGACGGAAAACGGAAGGTAACGTATTTCGTTTAATTGTAGCCTATGCTCGAATAGAAGTCCACCCCCTAACTTTGACATATGAGCTCCAATGATTTCTTAGCAGTTTCAAACCGGCAAAACTCTGTATTAGAAGCCCACCCGCGTGCATAATAATAACAATCGTGTCACAGGGTGTGTCGACTTAAGACAGATCTCTGCCCTGATACATTTCCGGCTCCTCTAGAAGTCAATACAGGCCTCGGATTTGTAAATCTCGACCACCTATTAGATTAATACTAATCAGGGTTTGTACACCTTTCAGTATTTGAAATTCCATGACTTTTCCATGACTAAAATTAAGAAATTCCATGACATCCAAGAATCAATAGCTATGTCAGACAGTCAAATTTGTTTCAAAATGTTCAACAGCATATAGTGAATCATATGGAATTCACTTTATCTAGGGCAAAGGGTCAACATGTGAGAATATCCGGTACATTTTTAATAAAATCTGAGGTTTTCACATAAAAAACTGATGAATAAAAATTCTGAATGGACGTTCTAGAGCCTATGATCATACATGTAGTATCCCTTCAGCCTAACATGGTTGAAATCGGTCAAAATGGTAAGAAGCAATATGGCCATTTCTAGTAAAGATTTTGACCCCAAAAATTGTCTATTAACCCTTTAACACTCATATCAGCCAAAGCCAGCTTCTGTCACGCGTGGTCTTGAGAGATGTCCATTTGCAGACCAAGAGAAGACTATTGTTGAACATTTTTTATAAAATAGTCTTCACTTGGTCTGCAAATTGACATTTTTTTTTTAATTAAAAAAATTTTGAACAAATTTAAGGCATAGAGCCGAGGCTTCTATTTGGACAAGGTGTTCAAGAACAAATTTAAATCCCTAAAATTGTTACTTTCGCAAATATGTTGCGCACTAATAGATAACACGCATGGGAAAATTTGACAAAATATGAGCCAAAAAAGCCTTATACATGTATATAACACGCAATCAGAGTTTAGAAATATTGCAAAACATATTTTTCAGACGAACGAAAATTGGTAACTTTACCGCTAGATTCGAAATAATAATAATCCTTTATCGGCTAAATATCTTGTTATTCTTTTAATATTACCAAGTTTATTTCATACTTTAACCGTAATAGAACGCATAAAACCATCTTTGAGCAAGAAATACGTTCAATATACAGGGGAATCTCCATACAATAGCGAGACCGAGATATCATCGCCATCTAATTATCATCATGTAACCAATTCGGCCGGGACGAAATCGCCCAAGTGAACAAAAATCTTGCCACTAAATATACTGCCGACTGCATACGCTGAGTAGGAAATAGTGAATTTATTGCTCAAATTGTTTTAAAAACATTCTCTTCTGTACATATTTATTATTAATTTGGGATATTCGCATTCGCGGCGTTACAAAACCCGTTTTTATTTGGGAGGCCTCCTTCCAGTCCAGATATAGTTTCAGTGGAATGTCTCCAATCACAAAAGAGTTTAATATGGCCTACCAACATAAGAAGGGATTTAACCTCATTTTATTTCTTACGTTGTTTTGAGTCATTTTATTTTGGTTGGACATCGAGATTTCCGAGCTTTATATCCCCAGTTCACATTTGTATGCCATCAGATTTTATTTTTATTTAGGGAGATTATCATTTTCCATGACTTTTATCAAATTGACAAATTTCCATGACTTTTCCAGGCCTGGAATTTAGATTTTCAAATTCCATGACTTTCCAGGATTTCCATGACCCGTGTGAACCCTGACTAATAGTAGGCCACGTATGTTCAAGATATAATAAAGTTTATTCCACACTTTTGTTGTTAAAATGCGCTTAAAACAGTCTTGGCGTGATTAAATAGCTTCCTTATAAATATATTGTAAGGCCAAATTTATGTACCAAACAAGTACGGGAGAAAATGCGTATAAATTTTGTAACGCCGATCAACATTAAATGATCAAAATTGAATTATTACGAACGACAATATAGCCGGCTTCTTAAGTTGGCGAGCCAGTGGATCTTTTGCGATGGGAGGCGGCATGTTCTCGCGAGATATTATACGCTAACGGGAGTTTATCAAACGGGTATCCGTTATTCAGATCAGTATAATACGCAGTTCCTATCGCGCAATGATAATATATAGAAATTCCCGAGTCCCCGATTCCAGAATATTTATATCCGAGTACTCGCTCTAAAATAAACTTCAATTGGAGGCGAATCATGTGATTTGTATTTTATTTGTGACGCCATTTTATATCAAATTGTGGAATAATTTTGATGTAATAAATGACCTTTATTAAAGGATACGCAATATTTTGGCGCTCAAATCAAATAATTTCACATCCCCGGGGATGTTTAGAGGTATACATTAAACATAGGCGTAGACGGTGAGAATTTTTACGTGAGAAAATACGTTGAATCTCCCTTAATTCGATGAAGAGCACAAGACTGATATTGAAGCTGAAGTAGCATATCTGGAAATATTGTTAAGATCATTACCATGAGACATGGAGCCCTTCACAGAATAAGAGGTCGCCAAAGCCATACAGTGGCTCAAACTCAATAAGGTCCCCAACGAAAATGGAATCATGTCCGAGCACCTAAAATATGTAGGCAACAGTATAATACCAGTACTAACAAATATCTTTAACATGATCAGCAATCTGCTAGCCATACCTGGGCCATTTAAAGACTGAATATTACACCCAGTAGTCAAGAAAGGCAAAGAAAAGAATAATCCTTCAAACTACCATGGTATGCAGGTTAACTCACTAATCGGTAAAGTACTCATGATAGTAATAATACAATGGTCCATCTACACATTGAAGGCTAACCAATCAAAACTGCAATGTGGCTTCACAGATCTGATCTCTGTACTCAACTCAGCTCTGATAGTGGCTGAAACCAGTAATGAGTATACAGGCAACAAAGAGCAACTCACTATGGTTGACTGGTACTGAGGATTGAGGGCAAGAGTGAAAGGGAAGGGGAATTTATCGAGACACTTTGACATCAACCAAGACCTTCTAACCCAAGATGAACAAAAACAGGTTAGTACTCTCATGAACGCAATGGGCAATCCAGCTGATGATATATTTGTGTCATTTAATCTATCAGAACCTGACATACAGAAATATGACACAGTGAGGGACAGATTCAACAAACATTTCATTGTCAAACGTAATTTAATATATGAAAGAGCTAGGTTTAATAGCAGGAAGCAGGAAGATGGAGAATCTATTGATTTATTCATTACGTCTCCAAACACTCTGTCAGAGCATTGTGAATACGGAACCTTGCATGATGAGATAATAAGGGACAGGATAGTGGTCGGACTGAAAGATAGGTTATTAAGTAAAAAACTACAGTTAGACCCAGATTTAACTTTAGAAAAAGCTATGAATCATGTCCGACTCAAAGAATCTGTTCAGAAGCAGCAATCACATTTGCAAAATAATTTCTCTGAGCCAAGTGCCAAAGCGTTAGATGCAGTACATTCAAACGCAAGTGGGAAAAGCTTTAAAAATTACAATCCAACAAAGAACACATCAAATTTCAAACAAAAATACAGCCCTACCAGTGAAAACCAGCAGAGGTGTACTAGATGTGGTCGGTCATCACATCAGCATATAGATTATCCGGCAAAGGATACGACATGTCATAAGTGTAATCGTGTGGGACATTTTGCGTCGGTATGCAAATCTTCTCAAGTGAATGTAGTTCATCCTTGCGAATATGAAGAAAACAGCGGGAAAGACTGACAACTTAGCATTTATCGGTTCTATCCACAGTACTCCTCAACCATCCAGTCCATGGTGAATTAATGTGTCAGTGAACAATGAAATTGTCGAATTTAAGATTGACACAGGCGCTGATGTTACCGTAATTTCGGATACCATTTTTTGTAGATAAATACAAAACCACTAGAAAACAGTGACAAAATATTACACGGCACAGGCAAAGAAGCCTTACATGTCCTGGGACGATTCCTTGCTATGTTACAAAATGGTGATAAAATAATTAATCAGAACATCTATGTAGTGAAGAACTTAAATCGTATGCGAGAAATGAGCTCCAATGCACATTGCAAACAGGAATTTCCAAAGCTCTTCCAAGGACTTGGGAAAATGTCGGAGACATATACTATTTGTTTAAAACCCAATGCCATTCCACACGCAATCACCACCCCCAGACGGATCCCCTTTCCTCTGATGTCTTCAGTTAATGATGAGCTTTTCGTATGGAGAATTTGGGAGTTATCACCAATGCAGACAGGTCAACAGATTGGTGTGTAGGCTTAGAAATTGTCCACGCTCCTGGATGGTCTTCCTGGTGTATTGTGTCAGATGGATGATGTCCTGATATATGGCTGCTCACAGGAAGATCATGATTCACGACTGTGGGCTGCCCTGACTCGGATAGAAAAATCTGGTATAACACTTAATGACAAATGTAAATTCTCCAAGACTCAAATAAAGTTTCTCGGTCATGTTATAGATGAACATGGTATTCGTGCAGATCCTTCGAAAGTACAATCAATAATAGACATGCCTGCCCCGACTAATGTCACAGGAGTCTGTAGCTTTTTGGGGATGGTGAACCAGCTTGGAAAGTTCACACCCAGTTTGGCAGAGAAAACCAAACATTTGCGTGATTTGTTTAGCAAAGATAGTGCTTGGATCTGGGACAATCAACAACAGATGTCATTTGAGGCAGTGAAACAGGAATTATGTCAGACACCAGTTCTCGCATTATATGATTCAAACAAGGAAACGAGTGTGTCAGCAGATGTTCTTTATATGGACTTGGTGCAGTTATAGCTCAGAAACAGGATTTAGGCCAGCATAGACCAGTAGCATTCGCTTCAAGGGCCCTCACAGATACAGAGTCGAGATATGCTCAAATAGAGAAGGCGACCGCTTCAATTACTTGGGCCTGTGAACGTTTCAGTCAATATCTTATCGGTAAACAATTTCAGATTGAAACAGATCACAAACCGTTAATTCCATTATTGAATGACAAAAATATTGACTGTTTGCCACGCATACAAAAATTTCGCATTTGTCTTATGCATTACTCATTCAAAGCATTCCAGGTACCAGGAAAGCACCTAACCACCCCAGATACAGTATCCAGGGCACCAATAAACAAAATTGAGCCCAGAGATCAGGGTCGGGAATTTGTTGACACCATTTTTAAAACTTTCCCAGCAAGTGAGGCCCGTATACAGCAAATACAGGAATATCAAGCTAATGACCCTGTATGCATTATGGTGAGTGAATACTTCTTGAAGGGATGGCCTGATAAAAACGCTGTTCCGAACAATATCAAGCCTTACTGGCAAGGGTCGGAAGAACTAATAATACAGAAAAACCTACTACTTAAGGGTAATCGCATAGTGATCCCATCGATTCTTCAGAGTGAAATTTTAGGCAGACTTCATGAGGACCATCAAGGCACAACTAAGTGCAGACAACGGGCTCAGCAACCTGTCTGGGGGCCTGGACTTAGTACGCAGCTCGAACTGATTGTAAAAAGTTGTGAAATCTGTTGTAAAGGGCATGTTAATCCACCCAAACCTATTATTCCATCAGCACTTCCCATGGACAAAGGTTGCAACTGACATATTCGAGCTAAAATCACAGAACTATTTAATAGTTGTGGATTACTTTTCCTGCTATGTTGAGATTGCTGAGCATACAAATCTGTCAGCAAAATGTGTTATTGAACATCTTAGATCATTCTTTGCAAGGCACAGGATTCCGTAGGAAGTTTGTTCAGACAATAATCCATACACATCAGAAGGGTTCACCAGTTTTGCCAAGGCATACAGTTTCACACCCATAGCAAGTAGCCCACGATATCCACAAAGTAATGGTGAAGCGGAAAGAGCTGTACAAACAATGAAAAATTTGTTGAAGAAGTCAGCAGACCCATACCTTGCTTTGTTAGCGCATTGGGCTATGGCTCTGCAAAGTGGCTATAGCCCCTCAGAACTACTCATGGCCACGAAATTGAGAACAATTGTTCCAATGTTACCATCACAACTAAAAACAAACTTGCCAAATCTTACTCATGTTCATGAAATGGAATATAATATGAAAACAGCACAGGTTAAAAAACCAGCACAGGTTAAAAATTACAATACGAGACATAGAGTTCAGCCGTTGGCTTATTTGAATTGTGGTGATAAGGTATAGTTACAAGATCCCATCCAAAAGGGGAAATCTGGTGTAGTTGTAGGGAGATCTCAGACTCCACGATCTTATACCATCAAAACTGACAGCAGTCAGATAAGACGGAATCAGAGACACCTTACTCCTGTTCCAGGCTCCCATAGTCACCCATCAGTGGTAGGGAGATCTCAGACTTTATCGTCTTGTGCCACCGATAATGATAGCGGTGGAATGAGGCAGAGTCAGAGACACCTTACTCCTTTTCCAGATATACCTATCAATCCAGTTACTCCTCCACCTGTTATCGATACCGTGCCATCCAGTAGCACACACTCCACGTTCAGTGGTGACTGGTTCTGTTATAACACGCCCAGGTTGATGCTCAAAGCCACCAATGAAATTGGACATTTGATACAGTCACCTTAGACTTTGACGTTTTTTAATTCAGTTTAATTTAGTAACTTTAGCTTAGCATTCATGTATCTAGTTTATTATTATTAGTATTGCATTCTCTTCATAGGGACTATCATATTCACAGAACTGTCATTAATTCTTATAACATATAGCTTCCTTCTTACAAAGGGAGATGTGGTATTATGCTACACCAGTTCTGGTAATCCATATGTTATAGGTACCCAATAATCGAGTAAACACGTCAAAACACGATCGTCTCGATATTACTATTTATCCAATCATAATAACATCATAAACACTACCACAGTAGCTGTCTATGGTCTGGTGAGAATCCGTGCACTAAGTCTATTCCGGAACATCATTGCATTAGGAGACACCTTAGAATACGACATAGTTGTCCGACAATTAGCTATGAAGGACATTTCAAGCTGGGTCACATATATCTAGGGAATCCTACACAAATACAAGCTCCAAACACACCTTCAAAAACCAGATGGAACGACATAGTGAAACTGGCAATATGCAGCCACTAGGAGGATGTGATCGCCTCTGATCTGACCACTAAATCTTCTCTGAAATATGTCTCGTCAACATCCATCAGCACTTCAAACATTGCAAAGATCTAGAGAGCCACGATTTCCAGCAATAATCAACAGCGTAAAGCCATCATCAAAGCCAACGTACTCACAGGGACTTACTGGCTCCAAGCAAACCAGGCAAGACAGAACCAATTCAATATTGACGCAAAATGTAAACTGTGCCACACTGCCCCAGAAGACAGAATGCACTTCATCCTAGAGTGCCCTGTGCTTCAGCCGGTATGAACACCGCAGCTTGGATGCTTTCTCAATGCCATAGAGTCAACAGGATTCAAAGATGTGGTAAATACCAATAACACCTACTGTTACAGATGCTATTAGATGTAGACCACCAGTCTTTACCTTCAAACATCCATATGGACGAAGCACTGCATGTAAAATTGGAGCAAACCTCTTGCTCTCTCATCTTCAGACTACATACATCAAGATGGCAGACCCTCAAACACTGTGAAACCGATTTTCCTAAGAAGTAACCAAAAATGACACTTCCACTCCTACTAAGGGGGTGCTTCATATTTGGAGGAATTTTCAAATGAACTGAACTGGTGGGTATCACGCCTACATCTCATTCGGATGACATAAGATTCAAGATTCAATGATATTAAGCTTATTTCACTCATTTTTGTTCATGTATATAATCACACCAGGCAGTCACACCAAGCAAAGATAAGATTAGACAGTCTACAGACTCCAATTCGGAAAACCAGAAACATGCCACTTCAAGCAAATTTATGCAAGAATCGACGTCGTTAAATTTTGATTTATTCCCAGTACAATAAGGGATTTTCTAAGCAGTTCAGAAAACTCTACAAATCCTACAAATAAATTTACAGAATTAATCAGAGGGGAAAACATGTCTAAATAAACTATTTGATGAATGTGCGGCGAACATAACTACCGTATGTTACCATGTGATAGCGGATGTTGTTTCTGGATGAAAAGCTATGCATATGAGTCCAGATCCTCAGCTTCAATACTCATTAGCAAAACTGCTGCATTGTGTCTCGAAGCAGCTATCTCCACACTTGCCTCGAAATTGTGGATCATTTCCTGGTTCGACCATTGCCTGTCCAATCGTGCTTCGAAAGCCTTCACTGTCGGTGCTTTTACCACTTCCTGATGCAGACTGCTCCATGGTTCAGCAACCCGGATGCGGAAGCTGTTCTGTCTGAGTCTGGTCATTGCTCTATGCTTGAAGATCTTAAGGTTGTGTCCCCTGGTGGCTCTGGACTCCCTGAGTAGTATGTGCGGGCACACCTCATGATCATACACACCTGTTAACATCTTATACCTCTCGATCATATCGCCTCTGAGCCTGCGGAACGTCAACGATGGTAGCTTCAGTTTCTTTAATCTCTCCTCGTAGCTCATGTCCTTAAACCCCAGGATTTGTTTAGTCGCCCTTCTCTGGACACGTTCAATGCTGACTAGGCCTTTTTTCCTCAACGGTTGCCATCCTGCATTCGCATACTCGACGTGTGGTCTCACAAGTGCCTTGTATAGCCAGTTGAAGCTATCTGAGTCTAGGTAGATAAACGTTCGTCAGATCATCCCCATGATTTGTGCCGCCTTGTTAATCTTTTCATTAACATGCTGCTCAAAGTTTAGCCTGATGTCGATGTTAATGCCCAGGTCCTTCTCGTTGGTCACTCTTCCAAGCTTGTGTTCTGCCCTCTCACCAGGACCACCACTCATAACATATTCTCTCTCTGTATCTTCATGCTTTCTGCCCACTGTCATACTCTTGCACTTATCTGGATGGAACCTGAGTAGGAATTCATCTGACCAGTCCTGAAGCTTTATAAGTCTGACTGCCGCACCGGCTGATCATCTTCATTCCTAATTTGTCGGCAGAGCCTCGTATCATCAGCATACATGCACACATCAGAGGTAAGAGATTCTGGTAGATCATTGATAAACAATGCAAACAGAACAGGTCCCAGCACACTACCCTGCGGAATCCCGCCTAAGACACTTGCCCACTCTGAAGCTGTGCCGTTTACTCTAACCCTTTGTTTGTGCTCAGACAGGAATGCTGTGATCCAATCATGAACGGTGTCAGTTATTCTGAACCCCTTAGGCTTTTGCAACAGTCTCTTATGAAGCACTGTATCAAAGGCCTTCATGAAGTTAAGGTATACAAGTATCAAGTTGGTCCATCCATGTGTCCAGCACCTTTAATAATTGTAGCGATGTCGCTCTTCCACTTATGAAACCAAACTGCTTACTGCTGATCAGGGAGTTTGTCCATTTCTGGATGAAAGGTTATGCCTATGAGTCCAGATCCAGTTCCTCAGCTTCAATACTCATTAGCAAAACCGCCGCATTATGTCTCGACGCAGCTATCTCCAGAGTTGCCTTGAAATTGTAGATCATTTCCTGGTTCGACCATTACCTGTACAAGTGTGCTTCGAAAGCCTTTTAGCACTTCCTCGTGCAGACTGTTCCATGGTTCAGCAACCAGCGTGGAGAAATTGTTCTGTCTGAGTCTGGTCTTTGCTCTCTGCTTGAGGATTTTATGGTTGTGACCCTGGTGGCACTGGACTCCCTGAGTGGTGTGTGCGGGCACACCTCTAGATCATACACACCTGTTAACATCTTGTACGTCTCGATCATATCGCCTCTGAGCTTGTGGAATGCCAACGATGGTAGCTTCACTTTCTTTAATCTCACCTCGTAGCTCATGTCCTTAAACTCCAGGATTAGTTTAGTCAACGTTCATTGTACACGGTCAATGCTGACTACGTCTTTCTTCCCAAGCGTGTGCCATGCTGCATTGGCATACTCGAGGTGTGGTCTCACAAGTGCCTCGTATAGCCAGTTGAAGCTATCTGGGTCTAGGTAGACAAACGTTCATCGGATCATCCCCATGATTTGTGTTGCCTTGTTACTCTTTTCAGTAACACGCTGCTCAAAGGTTAACATGCTCTCCATGTTAATGGCCAGGTCCTTCTCATTGGCCACTCTTTCCAACTTATGTTCTACCATCTCACCAGGGCCGCCTCTCATAACATATTCTCTCTCTGCATCTTCATGCTTTCTACCCACTGCCATATGTCACATGTCGCTGATCGTCTTCATTCTTAATTTTTCGGCAGTGCTTCAAGCTGTTAATGTCCTTTGGATCGTCATCATCATCATCATCATCATCATCATCATCATGGATCTCACTACACAAGGCTATGGCTTTTTATGTCCCTTATGCCACCAGGTAACTGCCTTATGTTGTAATGCCACTATGAGTAGCATTTCAACAGAGTAACAAGCAATATACATGCAAAACAGAAGCATAAAAATACATGCCAAAACCTAAACCTTTTATGACAGTACTTTTTAAACTACAGTTATATTATAACAGCCCCAATTTACAGATATTCAACATATAAAGTCCCTAAAGGAAGCTATGTGAAATGCAAATAGTATGTGCAATGCAAAAATTATTAATAATAATTGTATTATAATAAATAACTGTATATAGTGGCTGCAAAGAAATTAAAAGAGAGATAGCCATCCCTAGTCAAAGATGTACATTATTTCACAGAAGTGCCGGTCAAGTTGCAGTTTGAAAATATCCAATATGTTTTCATTTATGGTACTTGCCCGCAAGGAATTCCAGTATGTGACAATCCTGTTAGAGAAAAGGTTCTTACGCATGTCTTTGTTAGCCGGATGTTTATGTAGTTTAAAGCTATGACTACGTATGGACTCCATATGTGATTTCTGTAACAGCTTTCCAATTTCTGTGAAGAAGTTTTAGCCAAGTTTTATTATTTTAAAATGCAAGATGTCCGCAAGAAATGCTAAGTTTGGATTGATTTATGCTGGACATGTTTTTTTACGTATCAACTTTCCAACACATTAATTGCGCTTAGGTCCTAATCATATCAAATCGAATCAAATTTCTCTCCAATCCATTCAGTGGTTCTGAAGAAGTCATTTTCCTGAAACCTAGGTCATTCAAGATGTCTGCCGAAACATTTGGGCAATCAAGTTCCCTTGAACAAACTTGGTTCAGCTCTTGCCCTACATCATATTTCATGAGATTTGAATCGATCCCCCAAGTGGTTTCGGAGAAGATTTTTAAGAGCGTTTCTAAAGATTGGTCAACATCCAAGATGGCCACCAACCAAATTGGCTGATCAGCTCGCTTTGAACAAACGTGGTCCCCTATGGCCTAAGAATGCTTCCTGCTAAATGTACGTGAAATCGGCTCAGTAGTTCTCGAGAAAACATTAAAAATTTCGCATTGCTTTAAATCCAAGATGGCTGCCACACCCTTAATCGGACAGTTTCGAACAGGGTTGTATGCATATTCTCGTTAACGTGAAAAGATGGCGGATTCAAATAAGGGCCAAAAGTAATTATATTCCCAAAATTTGTATTTATCGACCGATTCCCTTAAAATTTTCACAGTTACCTGGTGCCAATAGGAAATTGTCGGACTATCGTGGAAAACCTATAGTGTTTCATCGAGATTTCGGGTAGTATTTACTGCATAATAGTAGAAACTCATACTCCCAGAAGCATACTATTATATATAATAATGATAATAATAATAATAATAATAATAATAATAATAATAATAGTGGTCTCAAACACGAGACACATATGTCAGAACAAGTTTTACCGAATGCTTTTCTTCCGCTTTCACATCTGCTATCTTTACTAAGTTAAGTTATTAAGTCATACGCATGGGTTACGAACACAGAATATATTTCTTTTCATAAAATAATTGTGTGTGCGTTATTCTTTAGATTACAATACAAAAATTATAGTTGATGTAATTTCTGACAAACTTAATGATATTAATGACTGTAATCCATTCATTCTTTAGAAAATCACTTTTGAAGCAGGAGACATGCCTCCAACAAACGACACCTCATTAGCCCCGGCTGTAGACAGGGAGCAGAAATCAAATATCCTTTCATGAGGCATGAATATGTGCATATGCTACATAGAGAGAATTCCATCGAACGTGAAATAATTGAAAGACAATTAGCCTTCAAGGCAGCAGGGTCCTATAGCTGGGTAATGATAGCAAATCAGATGCTACAGAAGTATGGCCTGCCAGATGCATACAGTCTCCTGAAGAACCTGCCAAGTAAGGGAGTATGGAAAACAATGGTGACAAAACAGGTCCATGGCCACTGGGAGTGCATACTGAAAGAAGAAGCTGCCGGGAAGAAGACTCTGTCGTATCTTTCCCTTGACTCCTGCAAGATAGAGAAACCACACAGTGTATGGATACGCTGCAAGTCTAATAAGACCTATGTATATAGGGCTACTATCCAAGCTAAGTTACTAGTACAGAGATATAACCTACTTGGAGGAACAACCCGTAACCATCGAGGTCCAGCCACCTGTCCATTGTGCAAGAGCGAAGATGAGACGCTGGTGCACTTGTACACAGCTTCAACCTAAACGAAAAAAACTCCTGAGTAAGATCTGTGGAATGTTGATGACACTAGGACTCCAAGTCACACAGGAGAACTGTATTCAAGCTATCCTAGACCATAGCAAGTTTGTTGCAGGTGATCCGGTAAGCTGTAGCTCCCGGATACTACAGAGACTCCAAAAACTATCCAGAGAACTTTGTCCTGCATCGACAGTGAGTTAAGATGACTCAGTTGCAGTGATGCGCTCAAAGTTGCGTGCTGCAGCGTTGCATGATTGGTTTTACTGCATCGCTGACTATACTCTACCAAACAGGCCACTCTTTTAAACAAACAATTTTTGTGCCTTGTGATACTTAACGGATACTACTTGTGAAATCTCGCGAATCAAGCTTCTCGTTGGATACGTCGGAAGGAACTAAATATCTGTACCAACTGTACTCCCTGTGGAGGTTCGCCTGAAGAACATCACATTGTTCGAGAGACGGGATTTACTGCGAAAGAAGAAGAAGAATAGTGTGTGGTTGACTGTGATTCCACTAGATTTGCTTGCCAATTTTTGTTTGCGACTGCGACGAGTATAAGTATGTTTGTCAGTCGGTCTGTGTGAATTTAATCTGACAACGCTGCCTAAGTTGCCATTAGGCACATTCGCACTTGTTTTGATGCCATCTTTAGGGTCTCAATAAGCAGAAAATGGATGGGAATTTTAATTTTTCCAGTTGGGGATTTTACAGCCTCATTTGTGGTCATTTGTCTAAACTACATATTAGTATAGGCACAGAGCATATCAAATTAAAGCGCATGATGTCTACGTTGCAGATAACATATGTTTGGTGTATGTCAGGAAAACGTGTATAGATTCAATATACAGACACTTTTCATGCTAAACCCCTCATATTATAGTCTCGCTTTCATATGATTTGATATGATATACACGTATGCCTATTCTTCGACATAGTTCTTTGAGATGACCTAGAATGACTCCCATAAAATGACCAAATGCAAAAAGTAAAATGGCCATCACAGACCCGTTTATTGAGACTCTAAAGATGACATTTAAAAGAAAATAGTTTGGCAAACAAATCTCATGGGATACTATTTTGTGAGATGGCCAACCAGACTGTATTCGTTTCTGGTGTAGCTTAACCATTGACATGCATTTAAAGTAAAAATAGTGTGACCATGTTGTTTACGAAAATTCCATTACTTTTACCACCTCTTTCGTATATTCTGATGGCTTTATCGTAGAATTTATGTATAGGCAAACCTGTCTATAAAGGCTACCCTGGGCACCAGGAAAAGGTGACCGTTATAGACGTGTGGACTATACATAGGGGTAAACATTAGTGCTACAATTTATATAGTTTGCTTGTATTTCTACAAAATAGGTTCATGAATCTTTATCATACTGCCCTTAATAATGTCCAGGGGAAGAGTTAATTATAGGGTACTTTCGTGCTGGATACACCCAGTTGGAAACATACGCTCTTCTTTACACCAATGACGGAATTACTATGGGGTATGTATTTCAGACGTTGTTTTGTCAAAACTAAGATTTTGCGTTTGAAAAACAAATCACTTAAATGCTTACTATTGCAGTGATACACTCGGATGTACATGGTTACGTATCCAGTTAAAACACATCACAAGGATAACGAGGCCAAAGGTTAATGTTGTTATTAGTAGTAATAGACATTTCTGTGTGTCTGAGAATGTTCCCGGCCGAATTTGGCAAAAAATGGGAAACATATGACTAAAGCTAGTGGAACAGATGGAGGAGGGTGGGGGGGGGTGTGTGTGTGGTGGACATGCCCCCACCCAAATAATTGGGGGAGGGGGTATCATATGAGATGTCCTAAAAAGAAATCAGTGATTGTGCTTGACATATGCTTTTGCTAGGCATTAGCTAGACCTAAGATAGTCCTTAGACATGCCTTGGTATGCATTATCTATGACTTGGCTGGCCATAACTAGACCTTAGCCATGCCTTGGTAGACCTAAGGTATGCCTTGGTAGACCGTAATCATACCTATGGTGAGATGCAGCTAGACCTTGGTAGGACTTATGTAGGCAGGTGTTAGGCCTTGGTAACCATTGGGTAGGCCGTAGTTAGGGCTATGCTAGACCTTGGTAGGCCTTACTTAGGACTGTCACACGCCTTAGATATAATTTGGTAGGCCTTAGCCTTGTGTTGGCCTATTGTACGACTTAGCTAGGCCTAAAGTAGGCCTTGCTAGGCCATAAGCAGGCCTATGGTATGTCTAAGATATGCCTAAGCTATACCTTTGTAGGCCTTAGCTAGACAGTAGTAGGACTTAGCTATGCTTTGGCAGGCCTAAGGTAGGCCTTAGCTAGACAGCAGTAGAGCTAGCCTTGGTAGGTCTTAGCTAGACCTAAGGTAGGCCTTAGCTAGGCATTGGTATAGGCCTTATGTTTGCTTTAGCTAGGCCTTGGCAGACACCCAAGTCGGCTATACATGTCTTCTACAGTGGACTTGCTAAATGCCCATTTGCAGACCAAGAGAAGACTATTTTTGCCAATTTACCACTGGAATTACTTGATAATTGTGCCAGTAATTCCAGTGGTAAATTGTCAAAAATAGTCTTCTCTTGAACTGAAATGGACATTTTTTTTTGTTGAGGGGCGTTGGGGACAGCTTAGCAGATAATTGATTTACATAGAAATCTCACACCAACTAAGTAAACTTTACTTGTAGATACATGTATCCAGGGGCGGATTATCCACGAGGCTAACGAGGCAGTAAGTAGCCTAGGGCCTCGCACTTGAAGGGGGCCTCGCACTTGGACAAAAATAAAAAAATTCTGTTTTCTCCTTCTTTAGGCAAACTACATTAACGCAACGAGGAGACACTCGGTCAATATCTCCAAATTAGATTATTGCCTTATCATGGCCTTATGTCAGTGACCTATGTTATTCTGTTTATAGTCTCATTTTATTGTTTAAATATCGATTGTAACAATGCTCGAGTAGACTAAACAAACGCGATGATCACGTGATGGCGTGACGCACACGTGGAAAGTAATTTTTGTTGCCTCAGTGAGTCAGTGGAAGCGGTCCGAAGCGCTGTTAAACGTTTTTTGATCGGGAATCAGTAGGCCTACATTCAGTCATTCATTGATTCTCATAGTCATACTGTGGATAGCCGAGTTTTTTCCGTAAAATTTAAAGAAAGGCAAGGTAGGAAGAAACATTGTTACAATGTTACTGACTAAATTAAAGCTATGTTGTCACAGTTGGCTATATGAATATTTTTTACAAATTGTATATTACAAATTACAACCTTGCATCTTATCGGGTCAATAATATATAGCTTAATTAATATACCCAAACAATGTCCGTTTGGGTAAAACGTATAATTTTAACCCTTTCGCCGAATAATCTATGAAAACCGAAATTAATTATTATGTACGAAACTTTACATATTCTATTGAATATTTTGGAAATAATTTGACTGAAAGCTGTTGGTGGCTCTGGAACCAGCAACTTTAAGCCAAATTGTTTTAAAAATATTTAACATGGTCGGAGATATGGCGTATGGGAAATGTATGCAAAAATCTCCGCAGTCAATGTGTTAAAAACTCAATTTTGTCTGCTATAAAGCCTATAATAATTAACTAAAATGATGCCAAATATACGGCAGATTGCAGCACAAAGCGTCTAGATTAAAAAAATTTCCGGGGAGCCCCCCCCCCCCCCCCCCGCATGGTCTTGTGTCTAGGGCCTCGCACAACCTTAATCCGCCACTGCATGTATCAGCATAGTTTTGTAATCTACGGCTAGATCTCTATTTTAAAGCAATATTCTGATAGCCTGAGAATTCAAGATAGTATAATGGGTTTGTATTTGATATCGCAATATATACAGCATGCTAATGCATTGTACATGTATATCAGTTTAAGTAAGCCATTTGTAACATGAAAGTTGCTTAATATTTTGAAACTATTTTACTGGAAGTTGTTGTTGCAGCCTTTTAGTGAAAATGGTTTACAAAAATTCCACCAAACTTGTTTGTGCAGTAAATAGTATGTTTTGTGTGGTATGTAGAGTTGAAAAGGTTATATATATGCTATGATGTGCCTAACGTATCTCTTTGATTTCATATGTCAACCTTTATTATATATGGACTTCTATATTAGCCCCTCTGATTAATATATCTAGGAGATTTAGTTTAAAATTTACCATTTCTGATGAGTATTATCCGCTCATTGGAGTATTTCCCAGTATTTCCTGATTTTTGGAGTATTTCCCTGGTCAGTGTTTCATAAACACTGCACTGAGAAATTGCTTTCAGCACGGTTGCAGAGTACAAGCAAGCATATACTATACAGTTAATTCACATTTAAATGGTTGCCGGGTTCACGATGTGTTTAATTTGAGATCATTCATAAGTAGGATATTGATGAATAACGATAGCAAAAAATAAAAATAAAGTGTTCAATGGGTAGTCTTCGGACAGATCTTCTAATACTTGTATTAAATTAATGTTCTACAGATGAAACTTCAGAACCTATGCAACGGAACCATTGTGGATGTTGCGCTGCATATTAAACTTGATTGCTGTACTTGTGTAGATAAATACATTTTTCTTCTTATATCCGTATTAACGTCCTATTTTAGAAGCACCCTGAAGCATCAGATAGTTGAATCAATAAAAATCTATAGTAATTGGAAATATGATTACTTAGGATTACTTAGGATTTCTTGCAACTGAAGTTTAACAAATCTATGTTAAATTGAAGAGTACCAAAAATTTGGTAAACCAAAAATGTGATGGCATTTTTCAAAAGGGGAAACAAGTCTGACTCAGGCAATTATGGATGAATGAGCTTGACAAGCGTCCTGTGCAAGTTAATTGAGAAGTTGGTTAGAGCCAAAATTGTGGATCATATGATTAGGAATGAGCTTTTTAGCAAAGACACGGAAGACTAGGACTTCCAACACTCAGATACTGACGCATGAGAGGACCTTCAAGATTATGATGGGCATGTACAACCCAGAAGTAACTCGAAATATGATGGAAACGGTCAAAGAAAATATAACGAGAGGACACAATTGGGGACTTCGTAAGAATGGATGCAGACTGGACATAGGAAAATACTCATTCACCAGCAGAGTTGTGGTCCTATGGCTATCTGAAGCGGTAGTAAATTCTAAAGCAGCGTTTCTGTTTAAAAAAAGGCGAAATAAATTTTGGTTAAAGCTGGAATTAAAGTATGACTTTACAGCGGGAGTCACATCGCCAGGAAGTCATGTATGTGAGCCATACCCAGGAGTGAAACATGGATATGCGGACATAAAGGCCACACAATCCTGAGTCCATAGAATCATCCTAAGAAATCCTAAGTAATCTTATTTCCATTTACTATCATTTTGTTGATTCAACTATCTAAGGATTTAGGGTGATTGCAAGATAGGAGGTTAATACAGATATAAGAAGAAGAATATATTTTAACTACACAAGTACACGTTTAATATGCAGCACAACATCCACAAATCACAATGGTACCCTAGCATAGGGTCTATTGTTTCGTCTACAGACCATTAATTTAAAACGAGTATTAGAAGATCTGTCTGAACGATACCCACTGAACACTTTTTATTATTATTTTTTGCTATTGTCATTTATCAATAGCTAAATTAGGAACGATGTAGAATTTAACACATCATGATCCTGGGAACCATTTACATTTGTCATTAAGAACCAAAATTCTTTGACATCAAAAGTGATGGAGACGCGTAATAACTCATTTTACTGACAATATGTCTGTTTGGTGACATCTAGCGTGCCTGTTATAGACAGGTCTGTAGCTTTATAGACAGATTCATCACACTGTCATTCTGACTGAATGAAGAAAATAGCTATATATGCTAAATTTGTCCACAATATTTTAGACACTTAAACATGAACATTTATATCAATCATAACTAAAATGGGGCAACCAGCAAAATCAAATGCCATCGGCATTATAGTTATCATCAAATTATAGTGCAGCATCAGTCGTCACTCACTAAAATAGTCTAATTCATCAGTTTCCTTATGGTGTGGTGGTTGACAATTTGTGCAATCTGCCCAAGTACACATTTCAATGCAAGGAAGACCAGCACGCAAACATGGGCTTTCATTGGCATAATACAACGTGTATCATTGCAGTACAGATGGGTGATATCGCTAACCTCAACAGGGGCACACTCCTTTTCATACATTTTAGGTTTCAGTGATTCATCACTTTCTTTGATCCATCCATAATCTACAGGGTCCTTCAGATCTAGATTTGCTATGTGGTGTAGCATGGCCCGACTGGATGGGTACTGACAATCCCAGCAAAGCTGGGTACAGAACGGCCACTGCGGGTTCGCTCCAATCATGCCTCCCTCGGTAGGATAGTATGCATACATAAGTTTGACGAGGGAGGTTTTTGTTAAAATCGGCTAAGTCTGATAAAGCGCATGGTGCGCATGCGCGCACGTCAGAGCTTCCCGGACATGTCATGCGATTGGAAGCGAATGTATGCCAATAATGTACCGAGTGGGTACTCGTAAAAACCGTTAATTATTCCGTTCTCGTTGTTATTGGTACCGATCAGGACCGGAATAAAACGAGCTTTCTAGAACTGTTAACCGTTTCAAAATCAGCCCAGAAATGGTTGAGTTATCCGCGAAAAACCCCTTAAATTATCTTCAAAATATTGCTTTTGACGTCGTAATCACGTGTATGCATAAAAAGATCTAGCATGTTCTAGAACGTGGTAAATACGTAACTGATCTAGCTGCACGCTGATTGGCTACTGTTCGGCTGCTGACGTCACTAGTAGTATAAAAGGGGTGAAAAACCAAGAATCAGGAGCATCGGCGGGGTGGAAGCCGCCCTGCGAAGGACCTTTGGACCATCAGGAGGACGGATGTAACTGCTGACCGACCAGTGATTCTCACTTCTACCAGTGTCTTACGGATCCCAGCACATCCGCAGTGGTAGGACGTCCTCGGCTTCCACCAGTTTTTTTATACTCCCGGACGGTCATTCGGGAGCAATAAACTAAAATTAAAGTTAGACCTTCCACATCCGGACTTTCCTAAAACACCTCTGTGGAAAGGGCCATGCGGGCCTGGGATGTAATTCTACGGAATGTAGAGCTACTGTGATTCTTGGGGGATGACTCGCCGGATCTGTCAACCACACTGAAAAGTGGACTTCAACCTCTGCACTGCATGTCGTGTGTGTTTTAATTAACTTTTTGACCACAGTCTGGTGGGCTTTGCTTGGTGTGCCGCAAGAGCTATGTAATGCATCCCACACCGTGTGCCAAGTTATGTAACTGCTTAACATTGTATACAGCCCTCTCTGTTAATGGGCACACCTCAACTTTGTTACTTCCGTCGCCGGATGGATAACTTCCTCATTTCATAATAGACATTACTTCACTGCTTTGTTTCACTGTCCTGAGTGTGTACTGTGTCTACCCTGTCTGGAGGAGTCAGCTTGTGGAGCCAACCTGTGGAAACCAGCTGCGGAAATCACATGCGGAAATCTCTCCAGCTCCAGAGAACTTGTCGACTCACGCTATGAATATGTTAGCGCCTCAATTTCAGTAACATAGTAGCCTGTTCCGTACCGATGACTATTAGGTACTCAAGTAACTATACTATTGTACATCTAATTATTATTATTTCCGTATTTGGTACTGATGACTAATAGATACCTTCCCGGTCTTAGGACCAGAATTTATAATTTCTTTATTACTGTGAATATTATCCTTGTTTACTGTGGGTGCTTTCAACTAGCCGCACTGTCTAAGTTTATCAATCTATGATACTTAGCTACTTAATTTAATTACAATCTACTCATTGCATTGGTTAGTTGTATATGGCAGATAGCCATCCAGTTAATATGTTTTGTTTAATTGTAGAAAACTTTGGACCACAGTACGCTAGGAGATACTATACAGCAAAATTTATATCTGCATCACTTACTCCCGCCATCATCAATTTTACACTGAGGTCGCTGACCGTGCTCTAATTGTTTGGGCCCGGCATGTTACCACCTAAACCTTACTATTCAGCTCGATAGGATAGGTTAAAGTGGTTAGGGACAATTTCTTCATTTAGAGACATATAGTGTATGCTTCTTTTCCGGCTGTTGTGGTAATGTAGCCTCGCACTCCAGCAAGGTTGTGTAAAATTGGCCAAATTACCTATAAGGCTTCACATATATTAAGTTATTGTCTCTTTCCACGATCCACCAGCCGTATGGCTTTATAATTGTATGCCCGCAGTGCATATTTGGGCATATTGGAATTTAACCCTAACGACAGGTCAACTGTTAGATCCGTAGAACGCGGTGACGGACGAGATGCGGATCTGCATCCAATTCGTTGGATCGTCTGTATGAGGCATTGGAGCTTGTCACGCCCTCATGGGAAGGATGCTCGCGATGGATATCTGTCTCTCTCACCCCCGCCCCCCCCCCCACCATAAAGACATGTTAGTGATCAAACTTGCTTGTGTGAAATGTAGCCATTGTCCAGGTGATGTTTTATGTGGTAGCGGAGCAAGTTAGCCGGATCTTTATCAAATTCGGATGCCGTGTGTCGTAACATGTATGCATGCTGTCCTTGGCGGTAGATGCTATTTTAAAGCGACCTACAGGAAGCTGAGTGTCTGCGCCAATTGGGCAACTGTATCTAATTCCATTTCTAACAACTAAATGTTAGGTTAGACTATAGCAGAAGGCCCGCATAAATAATGTGGCATCTACCAATACAGTATCTTTGGAAACTACATAAGACGGTGACCTGGGAATTCTCTGGAAATCATTTGTCCCTTCTTCACATAAACAAGCGTGCAGCACATTAACAGTAGCTTCACTAGGATTTTCAGCACCCAGCATTTTCTGTTGAACAAAAGAGTGGCCCTTTTTGCCAGCTCTTTTCCTCCGCTTCGGCGTTGAAGGCATTTTCCTGTGACGGAGGCCTGTGCGAGGCACTTTCCTCTCGCAACAACAATATTTTCTTTGTGTGTGTTAGAGGTATATTAGCTTATATTAAGCTACTTAGTGGCTTCGCTGCGGATGCTTCTCTTGTGGGGATACCTCTACGGATTCAAGAACCTGTGTGGTACCTCCGGCGACACCACGTAGAAAGGACACCAGCTAGCTCTGTATTGTGTATTATTGTGCTCATTCTACTGTCAAACAAGTCACCTTGTTTGTATAGTATTTATTAACATTTCTACTGTTTAACTCTAAATTAGTATGGATAGGCATACCGGTGATACTAATAGTTGGGATGAGACTGCGTGGTTCAATCTTGGCGGCAATGGTCGCATGGCCCCACTGGAACATCATTGTTCCACTGGCTCTAGAAGTCGATCTTTGTATTTCTCGGAGGGACGTCATACGGGATCCACAACCCCGAGATCCGCAGCTAACCAGCAATCCTGGTCATTATGCACTTGCAGTGCGATGGGCAGAAATCTATTGGCGAACCAGTACGTACCCCCGTAAGCTACAGATGTCTGGTATAGGGCTCTGAGGAGATGCAATTGAAATGAATCTTCCGTTGGTTCAAGCATAGCACCTACTTTGTCTCTTGTCGAGGCCAACACATACCTCAGCTCATCAAGTGACTTGATTGCTTTCCCCTTTGACCATAAAGCAATAGGATAAATGATCTTGCAATGTTGAGCAACATGCTTGATGTTGACGGCGGAAATTCAAGATCAGAGCGCATGTATACATTGTTAATGTGTTCCACTGGTTTTGTGAGGACTGAACGCCTACGCTGAATGCACTTGTTGTCTCACACATCTTGTTAGGGCATTACAGTTTGTGTGTAAAGGCCGACCTTTTTATCCAGCTTCTCCACAATGCATTGAACTGAAATATATCTGTCTTGAGTTATAAGTTTGTCAGCTTGCATGTATACCTCGCTTGTCAGAAGTCCCAGACCCTAGTAGTGGATCAGAATCACTACACCATCATTTTTTTCAAGAAATACAAAAAAACCTAAAAGAGGACAATGGCGTGAAGTACAATTCTTGTATCATTGTATGTCGATGACAAATGCTCTACCTCTGTCACCCCACAGTTCCTAATTATCTTTAAAGTTTTGCCATCAGCATACCCTCCAGCGAGTATGATAAAGCTGTTGCCTTGCAGACGAGCTCCAAAGCAATGGATACAACCTGTGCTGACTTGTTTGCAGAGCTTTTCTGGAAGAGTTTGTAATTTGACACGTCAGGGGCAACTGGGATTTGGTCATTGGCTGTTGTCTCACCAATTGCATGGCGTTAATGCTCCATCATTTTTACTGAATCTTTTTTGTCATATCGATCAGATACTACTGTGACACTAGTGATGCCAGGTTCCCCATATAGTAGAGGTCCCATAATCTTCCTTAGAATTTGATCTGACATGTAATCAAATGCCTTGGAAAATATCTCATATACCGATTGCATCATTGCCATTCCATCTATACGAAATGCTGCCTTGCTACTTAGACTGTGTGGAAGGACGTAAATTTCATCACTCAGTGATTCAAGGTTCTTAGCCAATTAAACCTTTGGTTTCTTTACTCATAGATCCGTCATCGTGTCGTTGATACAGACAAGAGTTGTCGAAGCAGTGCTCTCAGTGAAACACAAGAGGTTTTTTTTATGTGTCTGATGACAGAATTTTGCACATATTCTCAAATGTTTTCATTTTCGTCTGTGCTAGTGGATCCCTGAACCTTAATTCACTGTCTTTTACCAAGCGTTTCTCTATAAAGTTGGCCATTTGTAACTAGTCAGACGCTTTTAGATTTGACAATCATTTCCCTACTTGCAACAAGTCCCGTTATAATGTTAATCATAGAGCATGGCACAGTGTCAAAGTTAAAGGGATTCTGGTACTGGTTTAGTAGAACATCAACAATTTTCTCCACATCAGAGGTATCTCTGACTCATCTTACGCTAGCCATGTTAGCATTGCATTCTGGGGTTGATGATGTGGTACACATCGATTTGATAGCCTGTGAATATGCATCAGATAATCCTCCATTGTCCAAATGTTTGTAGGAAGGAAGCTGAGCAAATTCAATCTGCCTCATTTCAGATACAGAGAAAGGTCAGTAGTTGGCATAGTTGCTACTCCCAGCAAAAATAAAATATGCCATCGCCTCACAGACTACATCAAGATGAAGAATAACGTCTGCCTCACTTCCTGCCCTCAGCACCATATACATGCCTTGTGCTGCCTCGATTAAGTTGTTCTAGAAAACAAATGTTACTGACTCCGATTGTCCAGCAGACAGGAACTGAGTCAGCGTTTCTCCTTCGATCAATACTCACCATTCTATTACTTCTGATATACAGCTGGCCCTGACAGGACTATAGACTCTAGGACTATAGACTTAGAAAGCTTTACCGACTCCTTGGAGCCGGGTACTCGGTTCCCAACTGCCGAGTACCCGTCTACCATGAAGCTCATTCTTGTTTGCATAGCGACAAGAGAATACATGCTTTTTGCAGTTGGAATGTCTTAAGATTGTTTAAGCCTAAGTCTTTTTTGCTGTGATTAATTGTGATCGCTTGTGCGTTCTCAAAAGGATATTTGGATTAATATGGATGCTTCCGATGATAACCAGGTCGTATATTTCCATATTATTCCATAGTTAAAAGACTTAGGTCTCTAAAATTTGGTCTGTGTCGCATGTTCCAATTTCTAACCCCAAAGAATCTGGGACGTGTGTTAACAATGAAATATGCCAGATGATCGCCTTCCTTTAAATCCCCAACAGGCAATCGGCAGATATGAAATTAGGTGTTGGCTTATCGGTGTTTTAACACGATTATCGGCTGACGTCGTTCTCCATAAGATCCGAGCAGGTGACGTCACACCCGTGTTTCTCGGATGTTTATGTGAAGAAAATGTTTCATTAATTCGCGCATCTGATTCTTGGTGCTGCGTACTTTAATTGGTACCAGAAAAACTTTGGAATTTTCAAGTTTTGCATGTTATCACGATCTGTTTGCAATGATCAGTGGTTTCAAAATTCTTGATTTAGATGTGTGGTCTGCCGTTTTGCAGTTTGTTTACATTTTGTTGTTTCTTCACATATCGTTTTGGCCTTCGTTAGGAGTATAATTTATATTTATTAGTAAATATACACCGAATGCTATGCGATATGATTCCTGGTTCCGTTATACATCCTTGAGGATCAGTGTATGGGTGTATTATTGCCCGCTTCGTTCTTGTCGTCATAATCAATGCGATCTTTGCTGTAACGTTGCGGGGTGGGTGCGGGATGGTGACAGTTAATTTATGGTTAAAATATTTGAAAATTAATTGTCTGCCTTCCATTTTTGTTTCGTTCCGCTGGCTTATTGTAGGTTTGGCGTTTTATAGGCCAAGCCAGCCCCGCCATCATGTGTCAAGTGCCACATATCGTACGGGTTCTATGCAAGGACCATGTCTGTTTCCACTGTACTAAGTGTAGTCTTGACAGTAGGTGTAACGTTTGCGCTGTGTGGTCGGTCGATATGATGCTTAAGTTCCTTGACAGAAGGACTTGGCAGGGCCTGACGCGGGGTCAGGCGGTCCGAAAGTAAATCGTGGAGCGTCCGTTTCGGCCCGTGGGGGCATTCCACGTCTGCAACCAGAGGTGGCGAAGATGGCACTGCCGGCGTGGTTTGGTCCGGCGAGGCAAGGTTTCTTGCATGGCGTTCTGCCCACGCCGGTGTCGTCCCTGAACTGACCACCGAGGGAGTCATCTCGTACGGCCCCCCCCCCCTGGCAGTCCCGTCGGGCTCGGCCTGATGGGTTCTGTCTCTCTGCGGCCAGCTCCGGGTGGTCCAGTAGCGGTGGCTGGTCCGTCAGGCATGGGAGCCATCCGCCAGGAGAGCTCCACAGTTTTCCTTGTCTAGTGACGACTCTTCAGGGTTTGAAGATGAGGAGGCCGAGGATGAGAGGTTGCTGCGGCCTGTGATGCCACGGGTGGAGAGCATGGAGGTCGATTCCGTCCTGATGGAACCGTCCTCCATCTGTCTGGCCTGGCGCAAGCCAGGGCACCGGCTCCGCCAGTGGTTGAGGCCACTCCGGTACCAGGCACCGGTCCCGTGATGGTTGGTTTGCCGCCAACCAACATGGTGATGGGTGTGGCCGGCCAGGCATGGTACTCACCTATCTCGCCTGGTCTGGTGGTCAGACATGGGGTGCCGTCGGCACCCGTGTTTGGCCACGGTTCCTCAACCGCTACGGGTCCGCACGGTTTTCCATGCAGGCCTACTCCATGGACTGGTGTGTTCCATGGGGTGGCGGCGGAACCGTATGGTACCGGAGTTCCTGGCATATCAGCAATGGCTCCTAGCCGGGAGGCCATTGCTGGTAGGGCCGTGAACATGTCAACGGGTGACGTGTTCACGGGAGTGTCCTCCTCGGAGACGGATTGGTCTGAGACTCTGGCTTGGCTAGCCAGGGTGGACCCGTCTGTGGTTTCGACCACGGCCGAGGAGGATGTACCCCGTCCATCGGGTGCATCGATTAGGATGGGGATCTTGCCCGCAGCCCTGATCCAGTCTGTTGGACTGGATCCATGGTTTATGGTGTTGCTTGATGCTATTTATAGCAAACAACGCATGAACAAGGGCCAGCTTCTTGCGGCCTCCAGGGAGGTGCGGGCGAGGGGTCGTATTCCACGGGGGAATACGACAGGTATGGTGTTGTCCCGTCGCTCACCGAGGATGACCGCTGGGTACTGGGTGTCCAGAGTGCTGGAGCGGGTGGCCCCGCCCCGGCACTGGTGGACAAAGCTCAGGTACACCATAATGAAGTCCTGTCCCTATGTGATGGTGTGTGAGTCAGTGCTGTCAACCACTCTTATCGTCTTCTTCAGTCGGTGTGGGCTGGAGCAGGGGCAGGCCACCCTGTGCCACCTGTGACGCTTTCGTGCGTTAATGATGGCCTGGTGCTGTCTATGGACGCATTGGCAAGGGTGCAGGCGCGTGTGACTATGTCCAGGAGGCGGATGGTCCTTGACCATATGCGTCCAGCTACTGCCCTCGGGGAGCATCTTCTTGGGACGCCTTTGACAGGCCTTAGCATCTTTGGTGGCCAGGCGCTGGCCATCTTGGAGGACACGGCCAGCATTGCGCAGAATCGGTTGGTGGTTAATCTGACTGTAGTCAGGCCGCAGACCGGGCAACCTTCAAGAAACAGAAAAAGCAAGGTGAAAGCTAAAAGCATAGTGCTGCTTCTGTTTTCTGCTGGGGTTTCTCAGCCGCCTCTTCGAAGAAAGCCAAGAAGGTTGTGGGGGCCTCTACCCTCCCCAATGTTGCTCCTGATCGCCCGAGAGGCGGGAAGGGGAGGGGGAGGGGTAAGTCCTCAAAGAGCGGACAGAAGGGAGTGGATCATACCCGAGGGTACGAGGGCTCCCTTCACATCTGCCTGGACTGCACCTGTGCGATAGGAACAGCGGTGCCAGTTAGACCGGCCACGCCAAGACCAATATGGTTCTCTCTCTCTCTCGTCAAGAGAGGTGGAGGGGGGGGGGAGCGGATACACGAGCCAGACACCCCCATTAGGCGTTGAGGCGTCTATAATGGGTGGAAGGCTCATGCATTTTCGTCGAGGTTTGGCGAGGTGTGACGTCAGACAGTCTGGTCCTGGGATGGTTATCCCAGGGGTACATACCAGAGCGATGGGACTTTCCACCACAGAATCTGCCTTTGGCACCTGTCTGGACACCCGTTCAACGGAGCCAGACAAGTTAGAAGCTATTAAAAACGAAGTGTCAGGTTTGCTTCTGAAGGGAGCAATAAACCAGCAAACCGGAACACTCCAGCGTTCTATTCAAACATGTTCCTTGTCCCCAAGAGCACAGGGGGATGGAGACCCATACTCAGTCTTAGGCCATTGAATTGGTTTATCCATATGCCTTGGTTTCAGATGGAAACTTCGAGGTCGGTAATGGCAGGATTGAGGAAGGGTGTGTGGTGTGTATCAATCGATCTGAGAGATGCATGTTTCCACATTCCTATGAACAGGAGTTGTCACAGGTTCTGAGAGTTGCGTTTCAGAATCAAGCATGGGAGTTTAAATCCTCCTATTCGGCCTATCGACAGCTCCAAGGGGTTTTCACCAGAGTGGTCCTTGTGGTGACAGCGTTTCTCAGAAAAGAGAACGTGGTGCTTCACACTTACATAGACGATTGGCTGATCATCAGCCAGGTTAGAGGTGGATACTGCTCTGACTCTGAAGTTGCTTTCAGATCTAGGCAGCATAGTCAACAAGGAGAAATCTGAGTTGACACACCACTCAACATTTCGTTTATTTAAGGATGCGATTCGATCTCGAGGAGGGCGGGTTTTTTTTACCCGTCAGAACCCAGAGTAGTGTCTCTGTTAGCCATCCTCAAGAGTTTCGATTGGGAAACAACATTCAGGCGAGGCGGTTTCTTCAGATGCTGGGCATGATGGTCTCCATGGAGCAGGTAAACCCGTACACTGCTCAGATGCGAAGACCTATCTAGTTGTATCTGATGTCTCTGTGGAAACAGAGAATAGAAACCCTGTCAAAACTGGTGCCAGTTTTGGAGCTAATAATGTCGCATCTTGTATGGTGGGGAAAAGCGTCAGAATCTCCTAGTAGGAGTTTTCACTGCACCTACCCCACCCCCAGCTGTCCGTGTACACGGATGCATCGCTGGAGGGATGGGGGCCTACCTAGGAGAACACCAGGTCTCAGGCACATGGACTCTCCAAGAGAGCCAGCTGCATATCAATCTGTTGGATATGATGGCAGTGGAACTGGCATTGGAAAAGGTTTCTTCCAAAAGTCAGGGGCAAGGCGATATTGATACGGTCGGACAACTCGACAGTAGTATCATTCAGAAATCGCCAAGGCGAGACCAAGTCACCCACACTATGTATCTAAGTGTGGCACTTGATTCAATGGTGCAGGAATTACTCGGTTGTTTTGAAAGCAGCTCATATTCCTGGGTGATTGAACATTCTGGCGGATGCTTTGTCTCGCAGACGGAGAATTCTGCCAACAGAATGGTTTCTCAACCCTCCAGTTCTTCACAGGATTTTCGAGCATTGGGGCAAACCCAAGGTGGACTTGTTCGCCACAATGGAAAATGTTCAAATCATGACTTATGTCTCGCCGATTCCAGATCCTAATGCGTTAAGCTGGAGAGGGATGCACGCCTATGCGTACCCACCCACCATTCTTCTACCGAAGATATTGGTGAAGATCAGGGAGGAACCGTGCCTGGTCCTGCTATAGTGCCATTTGGCCCAGCAGGGCGTGGTTCACGGATCTTCGAGGTCTGCGGATGGAAAATCCAGTGCAGTTACCCGAAATTCCGAACATAATCTCCCAGGCCAAGGGACGCTTCCTACATGAACGTCCAGAAATGTTATTGACTGCGTGGCTGTTGTCAGACAATGTTCCACGTCGGAGGGCTTTTCTCGACATGATGCAGATTTCATCGCAGCTGCGAGAGGGAGGTCAACCTTCAAGTCATATAACAACAAGGTTAACAGATTTGCAGACTGGTGTGAAGAAAAGGGTATTGATACCTTTCATTCCACTATTCAGCAAATAGCAGACTTTCTCTGTGAGCTGTTCTTTTCAGGACTAGCTCCTGTCACAATTGCTGGATACAAGTCAGCTTTGGCGTCAGTTATCCCTTGTCTAGCCAACAGGGATAGTCCAGAGGTGGCCCAGTTGAGTGTGATGGTGAAGGGAATGAACACTCTCCGACCGAGACAACCGGTAATCATTCCAGCCTGGAGTCTATCTTTAGTGCTTAATGTACTGGCCAAGCACCCTTTCGAACCGTTGCGTTCGGCTAGTCTAAAGCATTTGACTCTAAAGGCGGTCTTTCTATTGGCAGCTTCCTCAGCTAGAAGTCGCAGTGTGATCCATGCACTTTCAGCAGAGAGGGACCGATTTATTGTCTCCAGAGAGAGTCTGCGTCTACTGCCAAGAGCAGAGTTTATGTCAAAGATTCAATCTTTGAGATATCCCGGCAAACCGATCGTTATACCGAAACTAAGTAGGTTTGACCGTGATGCCAGTGTCTGGTGCCCAGTCCGTGCTTTGACTAAGTACAAAACGGACAGACTCGTTGCGGTCGAATGATAGACATCTGTGGATCTGCCATAAGGAGCCATATGGCACCGCATCCATGTATTCTATCTCTCGTTGGGTAGTCGAATGCATTCAGACTACCCATGAGATTACGACTGGGCACCAGGTGCAATGTGCAAGGGCACGATGTTAGAGGAATAGCCGCCTCTTCCGCCCTGTTACAATGGTGTTCCATTTAAGGACATCATGGCTGTTGCACAATGGCACTGTGAGTCCTCTTTCACGGATTACTATATGAGGGATGTGTCAGACTTCGCCAATCCACTCGCTTTAGCTGTTTTGAGAGGATAGCTATATGACCACACTGCTCTTCTTCCTTTTTTGGCATTTGTAAGAAAGAATTAAGAAGCAGACATGGTCGAGCGAGAGGATATCAACCAGATTGTGTCACTGATGGCCGGACAAGTGAATGGTTGGAGGCTCCAGGTCTGAAATCCAAATATCCTGAGGTAATTCAGGATTGAGAGTGTTTTGTATTATGTCTATATATCATGATCATTCATCTTATATCTTCATGCTCATTCCCAGGCTAATATATGCAAAGAGCAGTTAACCCTCTTGGCATATTTGTGTTTTCAGGCGAGATGCATGTTCGTGAGTTCTCTCCCTTTTCTTAGGAGAAAAAAAGTGGGGGTGGGTGGGGGTGGGTGGGCAGTGATGCGAATGTCATTTGGTTTCATTAACTTCATAGTCCTTTTAGCTCTCCATTACTCAAGTTTAAGTCTAGCTCGTTCTCCAAGGGGCAAAAGTAGCAGTTATGGCTTGCCCCTTTCCACCAGGTTACTGACCAAATCTGGTGTATATCAGAAGTAATAGAATGGTGAGTATTGATCGAAGGAGAATGAAGGAAATTTCAATTTCCCTTTCTCCGAGATCTAACAATACTCACCATTCTATTACGGACCCAGCCGCCCAGCCCCACGGAGGCAAGCCATGAGTTTCTCTTGTTTGGTGGCTATGCAAACAATATGAGCTTCATGGTAGACGGGTACTCGGCAGTTAGGAGCCGAGTACCCGGTTCAAAGGAGTCGGTAACACTTTCTAAGTCTATAGTCCTAGAGCCAGCTGTCAGGGCCAGCTGTATATCAGAAGTAATAGAATGGTGAGTATTGTTAGATCTCGGAGAAAGGAAATTGAAATTTCCTTCATTCTTTCTCATTGGGCATATTTCAGCCATCTATGAGTTCAGTACATGACTGGCCGTCCTTTCCTTGAACCGTGTGTTGCAAGTCATTTAGTCCTCGTGCTGTGTTGATATTGTAGCCGACAGTAAATTAGGAGTGAGTTATTGTATATTCCTGTATTATGGTTTTGTGAATAAACTGAGTCTTTAATGATTCTGACTTATTTCCAGCCCATATCCCAGCTTATGCCTTTGTGTCCTTCCCGCTTGACCATTGTCCCAAATGTTCACTTGGCTTGGGAATAGTTTCCAAGTCAACTAGACCGCTACATTACTGTTGTCATTTTTACACAACTTGTATAGTTATTTGTACAGTGCAATTCGAACGGATTTTATAATCAAGAGTATCAACAGGTTAGAATTTAATTATTTTTTAAGTATGTATAGTGTATTTATATATTGAAACAAGTGGTATATAATAGACATTTTGGATCAAATGAATGTATGAATGAATGAATGAATGAATAATGTTATGAATGAATGAATAATGTTATGAATGGATGAATGTATGGATGGGTGGATGGATGAATGTATGGTCCGGTGGATGAATAGATCGATGGGTGAGTGAATGAATGAATGAATGAATGAATGGATGGAGGAACGGATGAACGATTGATTTACGTATGGATGACTGGATGAGTGAATTGATTGCTAGGCAATGGCATATAGGAGTAAATGTGTTATTTCATGAATGAATGTCTCCGTGAGTGCACGGATGGATAGATGAACGGAAGAATGAGTAGTGTGTCTGTATAGCGGCAGACATATTCATGAGTGCATTTATGTATGGATGGTTGAATGGAGGGATGGAAATCATGTCTGATTTTTATAGGCTAACAAGATACCACTTGTGTCACCACTGTCATTTTGTAGTTGGCTAATTGGCTAGGCATATAACTTAATGTAATTTGTTCGTTTAAGGATTTTTTGGTGCCTACTAGCTGATTGTCTTGACCCATTGTCCCGTACGCCTCAATGTGTGTATAGGCCACACAGGGTACGAGTACTAATTGTATATTTGTGAATATATTGTCTATGAAAGATTTCTATAGGCTCGTCCATGTTAACCATTCATATATATATGCTCTTGCTCATTCAGAATATAGCGATGTTGCTGAAAGCTGTTGCTGTCTTAGATAGCGACAACATGCAGTAACATTGTGTTCAGAATGGACACGGTTTGATCACACCATGGCAGATTTGCATCAGGAACTGAGATTGGCAGTAACATGGTTAATTCTAAATTAATGTCCTAAACCTGAAGGAGTTATGTCCTCTGATACTTTTATGATTTTTACACTTACATGATAGAGAATTGATTGGTAATTGACCATCACAAAATGGTTGGTCTGCGGTAATATTGTACCACACACGCACATGTACGCATACACGCACGCGCGCACATATTATAAGTTATGCCCCGCCGAATGTTATGTATTTAAACTTGAGTAACGACCTGCAATATAAGGTAGGCCACAATATTTTAATTGTACTTATGTTATGTATTTATTATGTAATTATATGTTTACTAATGTTTTATATGTATGCTTGTTTTAGGGTTGTCTTCGTGACAATATGTCTGGATGAAATGATGATCAATACAACACGACTCTGACCCGTAACTTGTGTTGGGTTTACCTCATAGCGCTCCCAACCACCCGGTTACAATATCAATCCAAGGCTAACCCTCTTTCTCAGATGAGGATTGAGTAGATTTCAAATACAGTCGTCATAAGATTTCTGGTATCAGCTTAATTCCTTTGACAGCCCGATTCAACTGCTTACCCTGAAGCATTTGATGAAATGGTGCATAAGTGTAAATGCATGTTACAGTAACAGGTCACCATCACAAAACAGCTTTCCAAAGCTTGCAATAAATGCCAGTAGAAAGTGCATACCACTTTGACGCATTATCACACATTTACTGTAAATTGCCATATCTTCATTGACAAGGATAATATTCTATCTCAGTTTCTTAGATACAGCTACTAACTTCAGCAATGTTGTATAGACTGTTGATAAATCAGATGGTGGTGCAGGGATGAAAGGGAGATATTTGACGTTTGCTACGGGTGTACTGTTTCTTGATATTACTGCATTGAAGCCATTCCATGCTGGAATAGTTTGTCCATCATTATCACTAAAGGGTGCAAGTTCTCAAATCAAATCTTTCAACCTGACCTCAGAGATTTGTTCTGTCTTTGTGTCCAAACAAGAAACGTCTGATACAGTAGGTGGCTCTGGTCTTGTGCATGGCTTGTCATATGCCAATGGGTTTTCATTATATTCTGTCACATCCAGTGCCTTCTGCATTGTACATTGCATCTTGCCATCATCATCATCTGGATTTTTACATCGTTGTTCCAACACAATGGCCATGGCATGGGTTGTTGATTTTTCACCAAGTGTTCTTTCGTTCTGATCAAAATTGACAATGGCTGCATCAGCGTATGTCTGTGTGTCCCCATCCACCATATTTTGTATTCCATATGGCTTGTACACATCTTCAGGTTGTGAAAGTTGATCCTTTGCGACAGATGTCACAAAATGTCTTACTACATCATAAGATACAGAATATCCTAGAGAATGTAGAACATCTATAGGCTTTTTGCTGCCGACACCATGGTGGACCTGAATGCCAAGGCCTAAGTTAAGTGATGTATGGAAACTCTGACAAAGAGCAGTAATGTTGTGACATATGGCCAGTGCTCGTATATCCTTGTGCGATAATATTCGTTCACAGCTACTGGAGACATTTTCAAAGTCAAATCCAAAAAATAAAGTCATACAAAAGATCTGGAACAAAGTCTCTGCAATGGTAAACAGCAAGTTCTACAGTATATAGGTATCCATCTGGGGATTAGTTGACAGAAGGCATCCTGTTCCTCAGTATCACAGCAGCTTGGTGCAGTACCAATATTTCATCAATGTGCAAAACAAGACTTGTGGTGAGCACTAAGATCTTCTAGATCTGGCTGAATTTGTGCTGTTAATTTCATCCGCAGATCAGCTGCCTTTCTAAGTATGTCTCCTACAGTTATTGCACAATAAGCAAGAATAGGCAGAATGTTCAATGAAGGACGATCTGTCTTGGAAGCTAACTTTAAGGCGATGCTTTAATGTCTGTGTGGAATAATATTCTGCTTCTGGATTTGGAACACCAATTTCAATCAAAATTTCAGTAAATCATTGTGAAAAATACTTTTTATTGACCAATAAAAACATAATTAATATTGTGAAAAAGATAAAAATTTGAAATAGCATATACGGCTTAGAATTATACCGACTGATCCGAATGCCTGTTTAATTTCTGGAACGCTGTATGGAACCGAAAAACAAATATTTCGAAATTCTTACTGATTAAAAGCTGTCAGAAAACATCTACCACCGAAAGTGATGACCACAACCATGGATTTCACACTTTATGGATGATAACCTTTAAGAAAAAAAATGGTTTTGATTTGTTCTACAGTGAGGAGGGGTATCCGACCACTTTCTGGCATTAGCCACTCGTCTAAGACTTCATACTATGGAGGACAGAAGCAAAACCCCTACTTCGGAATGCTCGTACCTATGAAGGCACATACCTCAATTCTGACAATAAGCCAGTCATTACACACCTTCAGACCAACGATCTCTACCCAGTATAGTAACCTACAACCGTCTCAAATTCATCAGTGACACTGACCCTCAAATGTCATACAAAAAGGCCATCTGGCAGCCGATAGTTAACATCGACGTCAGCTCCGATCCAAATGAAGCCCTAACCAAAATACTGATATCTATGGAATCATCAGCTAGCAACACCATAGGTGTTCTTAAAAAGACAACCAAACTATTTATACTGATGCCCCTCTAGTAGTAAAACAGTCAGCAGAGCAGAAAGTATTACGGCTGCTCATCTATCAAAGTGGCCAAAGTGAAAACCACACCAAACTACACCAGGAGCGCAATAACATTCTGCGCCACATTAGCAAACACTTAAAAGATCTTGCTATTCAACCAGGAGACTCACTAGCAGATGAAATCACTGCCATGGATGACTATCACAAAATGCTTCTGACAGCCTGAGCCCTGAGAGTTACTGACTACACACCACTACTCACTGTACACAACACTGAAGGACACTTTATCAGGACTGACCAGGGAAAAGCCAAGGCGATTCGAGAATGGTTCAAGGATCAGTTCACTGACCATGTTGATAAGCCCTTGCACCAGTTCTCAGGAGACTCCAGGCCATCACTAACACCAATTAAAACAGGAGAAGTTGAGAAGGCACTTAAAGCCCTGAATAATGGACGTGAATCTGGACCTGATAGCATGAGCAATGAACTATTCAAATATACAAGTAACGTTATCTCAAAACCGATTGACGCTGTAGGCCAAGGCACCCTTATCGCATGACCCAAGCCCAAGAAGCCACCTGCACACCCACCACCACCCCACCCCAATCTATATGGCCCATTGTGATCCTTAACAACATGCGGAAACTCCTATCCAATGTTACTCTTTGCCGCATCATCCGACTTCATTGGATGATGGCAAAGTGGCTTCAAATGTAGACGCAGCTGCACAGACATTGTATGGGTTCAATGCATGCTTGTGTCTGTAGTCATGTCCAAACACTGGGATTTCCACAAAATGGGCATTGACATGTCACGAGCCATCGACACAATTAAATGCCAAAAGATCCTGGATGTACTATGCCAGGCCAGTTGCAATGAAGATGAGATATGACTAGTGAGACTACTACTTGCAGACACCAGGCTGAGAGTACGAGTCAAGTCGGTGAAGTCTAATATCAATTGGATCCCCACAGGGAGATGGTCTATCGCCGGTGCTTTTCATCTGTTACCTTGCTGCTACATTGAGATCCGTGCGGGAAAGTTCCACAAGACCAACCCCCAAGTGGCAATACTGGGTATGCCGCTAGAGATGGAATATGCTGACGATGTGGACTTCATAGACGAGGAAAAGAAACTCCTTAACGAATTTCTCCCAATAGCTGCAAGCAAACTAAAAATTGAAAATCCAAAACATGGTTCACCCACATATACCTATCTACAAAGCATGAACTAAAGAAAATGACGATCCATTTCGTGGGAGGGGGGGGGGGGGGGCGAACCATGGAGGAAGAGTAAAATCCTGGGTTCACTGCTTTGCAGTACTGCTGAGATTGATGCATGCTGCGTCATGAGGAACATAGCTTTCCAGTCCGTCTGGAAGGTATGGATTCGTAAGATCAATGATGCCCTTGATAAAAAGGCTACATTTATAAAATGCAACCTGCATAAACTTGATGCTGTATAACTGTAACAGCTGGGCAGCTCCAAAGGCAGTTCTAGGCAAACTCGATCCTGCCACCGCAAACGCATGCACACCATCACTGGACACTGATGTCCAGACAGCATAATTTCCAACGATGCACTATACAAGATGTGTAATACGTCGCCGCTATCTGTGAAAGTCTCCCAGCAAGGATGGTCCATGTTAGGCCATGTGCTAAAGATGCCAGAAGGGACACCAGCACATAGAGCCTTAGAATTCGCCCTACTCGGAGCCAGCAAATACAAAGAGAGGACGTCATTGCATAAATCTGATAAGTGTGCTATGAGGTGACCTCAAGAAAGCAGGACTGTGTACACTCAAGTCATGAATGGACCTGTGGAAAATAAGGATTTCGGCTGAGGACAAGATACATTGGGCAAAAGCACAGAAGGACTGATTGCAGTTGTAGGATGTTTCTACTACTGCAACCGCGGAATACAGTACTCCTAAATCGCTGACACAACACATACTATTTACTGCACAAACAATTTTGGTGGAGTTTGTGTAAACTATTTTCACTAGAGGCTGCAACAACTTCCAGTAAAATAGTTTCAAAACATTAAGCAGCTTTCATGTCACGAATGGAATACTTAATATACATGTGCAATGTATCTACGACTATAGTCAGATTTCTATGAAAATCAATGATCTGCTAGGCATAATTTCCACACTCAGAACCTATATAAGTATGATATTGCTCTCATAATGCACATACTTGGAGATGTTTAATTGGAGATTAAATGTTTGAGATGACAACACATATCATTCGGTTATATACGATTATATACTAATATTATGTACTATGTAGTATTCATATTAGTACATGCTACAATATGACTGATACTATCAGTGATAGAAAACACAGACTCTCAAATTAATTTCAATATATTCTATGGATTTCAGCTTTAAATAGCAATTACAATTTTAATATTTATGCGACTTCACAATGGACAATATTCATTCATCCTAGCCCTAACTTAGACATAATGACATATTGGAGAGTGAATTAGTTATTTAACCCTTTAACAATCAACTTGTTCAAGCAAGTTTCAATTTTCTCATAGGAAATGCCCATTTCAGTTCAAGAGAATACTATCTTTGACAATTCACCACTGGAAAGACTCGCTCAGTTATCAAGCCGGTTATTTCAGTGGAAAATTGTCAAAAATAGTTTTCTCGTGGTCTGCAATACACCTGTCCAACATTGACGTCATTACGCCAGGATTTCCCTAAATCAATGTTTAGAGAAAAACTGCTGGCTGGCATAGCCCTCAACAAGCCGCGGGCCCGCGTTGAGTTACTTTTGCAGTAAAATACACCGCAATCTAAACCGTTCCTATGATAAACAAAAATCATTATATTATTTAAATCATATAGCATTGGAAAGCGCATTCAATTCCCGAACCATTAATGCACTATTTTTTATATTTTTGTAACGAGTTATTTGCGTATATAAAATACACCATTCGACTTAGATTCATTAAATCAAGTAGACAATAGGGGATATTTTAAAATTGCAATCAACTGTATTAAATTTTACAAAACTATAAAAACTAATACAGAAATGTATAGAAAATTGGCTTAGCTTTACAATGATGTATGACTTCAAAAATATTATGAACATAGTTTTTCATATGCACTGCCTAAAATGCACTGTATCTGATTCCAATGGTAAAGTAATGCTGTTTGCGCGTCGGCTATCACGGTTACCAGCCGGAAGTTGTATGCACAATGCATTCTGGGAAGGTATTTTCCCAAAATACGCTAATGTGGGAACGGTCAATTGCACATTTATCAAGACCACTGTAGAAGTCATTTATGGCCGACCTGGGTGCTAAATGAATAAGCTTACATACATCACATGTTCTGACAGTACCGTAGTCAAAGACATTCATTATTGGGTACGTAATTGGATCTACTGAACTCTAAACAGATCTATAGCAGTATCCGTGTCTCGCCAGATCTCCTTCAGTACAAGATTGAGAAAATAACCCCGCATGTAATCAGTGGACATTAGCACAGTAAATTTTGACAAAATTCGGCAAAAAAGATAATAGAATCTAGAAAGGACCTGATACATACCAGACAATACTATTTCATCCAAAACTTGATGATTTAAATCTCGCAGTCTTCTATATGAAAAATAGTTAACAGAAAATAGTCCCTCGTAAAATTTAATTCATTGCGTAGATGCTGATATCACATGAACCACTGGACGGACAAGTTGATTTTAATGTCTGTATCAAGCTAGTCATACAGGATGATGGTGTAGCACGGATCGAACGGATGGGTACGGACTGTCCCAGCTAGGCTGGGTGCGGGACGACTGTTCCGGGTGCACTCCAAGTACGCCCCCACCCAGCCACCCCCTGAGTAGGATAATATGCATGTATAGAGCCCTATAAGGGAGGCGTCGTTAAAACGGCTAAGTCCGTAAGAACACGTAGCTTACCTGGCAACAGGATTGGGAGAGAGTATGCTTATAGTGTACCGAGTTGGTACTTGTGATTTTCACAAATCTCACTATTCTCGTCATTCTTGGTAACGACCAGGATCAGAATAAACGAGGATTACAGAACTTTTTACCATTTTAAAAATATTGCTTTGACGTCGTAATTGCTTGTAAGCATTAAATGAATGGGGAATGCGCTGATCCACCAAAAAACAACATAATACAAAGCATGAAATAATGCGAACACAGACTTCCTAGTACCTTGCACAGAAGCATACATGGATGCACCAGTCCTTTTGATTGTTTGACAGTTTCTCCTGTGGTTGTCATGACCAGACTGCTGACAAATGCAGTTCAGCATAAAGCGTCAGCAAAATGTTTGGCGTTAAAAAGCAGCATATTACAAAGCACAAAATTATAAAATGATGTTCAACATACAGGCATTGGCATTACGTTTCACAGAAGCATACATGGGATCAACAGTCATTTTGATTGTTTGTCAGTGTCTCCTTTGGTGATGGTGATCACTAGGGCAGTGGAGCACATTTATGCTGGTTGTGAACATATGTTGATATGACACAAGCACAATGGCCAGAGATCACAAATGCTGGGTAGGCAGAACTTCTTGGAGAAGGCCCATGCAGATCCTCGGGGAGAAAATGTGTACCAAAGCAGTGATGGTGGAAGTAAGTTTTTATGCGATGTTCTGTTGCCGGGGAAAATTCTTTGAGAAGCAGAGATACAGAGCACCACAAAGTGAAACTTGGTCGGCGACTAGTACCAAGTGTAAAGTATTAGAGTTCTGTGGCTGGCGAATGACAGAAGGTAGTATTTTCTACGGTCACAATTAAGGGCTGAAGACGATGCAAGCAGTTTCTGCTGTATTAGAGGCTGGTTTGATCTTTATTCATGAGAGAGCACCAGATATTCGTACACGAGGTTTTTGAGCAACACAAGGAACGCCGGAAAGTCTTCAGAAGGTGGATCAATTTAGGCTGTTATTAGACCACTTTTGCAGGGTAGCCTTTTAAATAAGGAGGTCTGGGCTGTGGCTATGTCGATGCCATCTTGCACAGAGCAGTCAAAGTAGTGAAGTTCCACGGTGAATTACTCAAGCAAACCAAGTGAAGTGTAAACCAAAGGTCCGTACACTGGAGTCATTGTCAAACTATCAGTACAACGTTTCGGTAATGTGGTCGAATTTAACACAAAGATAGGCAGCTTTTATGATCGCCAGCTCTGCATCTCATTACTTTCTGGTGAATGGCCAGCATCTTAGGCATGCCCTCAGCCAATCAGGGACCGTCAGTGTAGGCATGCAGGTACCATCAGTGTCTTACCTGGGGTCAGACGATCAATGGCGTGGCTAAGTCTGATTTTCTCATTCAGGTGGTTGACGTTAAATGGTCACTTCTTTCTCAAATATACCCATGTTCATCACCTTGAGGAAGCAGGATCTTCACCCTTTCCAACGGTACCAAACATTCCTGGGAACATTGGGATCATTGCCATTATTATGATGACGAAGTCATGCGAAGATAATATGTACAATCTAAAGGTGTCCACCCAGTCAGTGGCAATGCATATGTGACCATGTCTTGCCCTATGAGAAAATCTGTCTATTACAGGGTTACTCTCAATGGGCCGGCGCATGTGGAGAGGTGGACAATTATGTCTTAGACATTCTTGCTTCGGCCTGTGCATCGGGGGTGTTGATATCAGTCGGGGCAGACATAGCATGGTCATGGGGCAGCATTTACCAGGTTCCAGTTTGGCTAGATCTTCCCGTTACCCAACCAAACAATAATATTCAACACAGCGATAGATACTGGGAATGTACCAGAATATTGGAAGATGGTAAACATTACTGCAATATTTAAGAATGCCAACCAGATACTTGCGAGCAATTATAGACCAGCCAGCCTCATGTGCATACTTTGTAAGGTGCTTATAACCATAGTCAGAGACCAAATCATAAACCACATGAAAACAACTCCCTGATCAGCAGTACACAGTTTGGTTTCATAAATGGAAGATCGACATTGGTACAATTATTAAAAGTTCTGAACTGACCAACTAGCTACGGGCAGCAATATTGATGTTGTATTCATTGACTTCATGAAGCCCAGTGATATGGTGCCTCACAAGAGACTGCTGCAAATGAAAGGTGTTCGATATAACTGGCAGGGTTTATGAATGGATCATAGTATTCCTGTCTGAGGGCAAACAAAAACTTTAGAATAGACGAGTGTCTTATGCGAGATTCCACAGGGTAGTATGCGCGGAACTGTGCTGTTTGTACTGTTTATCAATGACCTACCAGAATCTCTCCCCTCTGGTGCATACATGTATGCTGATGATACAAGGATCTGTCAACAAATTAGAAATGAATATGTTCAGCGGATGCAGATGTATACAAGCTTAATGACTGGCCAGATGAATGGCTGCTCAGACGACATCCAGATAAGTGCAAGATTTTGAGAGAGAGAGAGAGAGAGAGAGAGAGAGAGAGAGAGAGAGAGAGAGGAGAGAGAGAGAGAGAGAGAGAGAGAGAGAGAGAGAGAGAGAGAATATGCTATGAGAGGTGGCCCTGCCAAGACATCAGAACACAAACTGGGAAGAGTGAACAGCGAGAAGGACCTGGACGTTAACATCGACCTTTGAGTAGCCTGTTAATGAAAGGATTAACAAGGTGACACAAATCATGCCTCATGCAACATCATGTAGCTACTGGACAAAAGGATCACGCCTTCACAATTCTCTAAGATAACTAATGCGCTATGTCTCGAGGCATAGAATAGATACTGAGTTCTGCATCAATCGTGTACACAATCGCTTGCTGCTTCCAATGTCTGTCCAGCCACTCTTCGAATGCGTTTACTTTTGGAGCACTCACTACTGATCCAGCTAGGATGTTCCATGGCCCTGCAATCCAAACACAGAAACTGTTCTATCTCAGGCTAGTCCTTGCTCTTATCTTGAAGATTTTCAAGTGATGCCGCCTTGTTGTTGACTCCCTGAGTGGGATCTCTGGACTGACATCTCTGTCATACACCCCCTGCAGGATTTTAAAGCCCTCTATCATTTTGCCTTTCAGTCTGTGGTAAGTTAATGTTGGTTGCCTCAGTTTTTCTAGCCACTCTTCATAGCTAAGGTCCCTTAACTCTGGTATCAGCTTTGTGGCTTTTCTTTGGACATTTTCCACTATAACAACATCTTTCCATCACAATGGATCCCACACTGCAATAGAATATTTGAGGTGGGGGTCTAACCAGTGCCTTGTACATCCATAATAAATTCTCCACGTCTAGGTGCATGAATGGTCTCCGGATCAGCCCCATCATTTGTGTTGCCTTATTGACCTTCTCACTTATGTGATCCTCAAATGAGAGACGGCCATCCACTGTGACACCCCAATCTTTCTCTTTGTTGATCTTAATCAGGCTGGGCTTGAGCCCTTCAGCACTCTCATCTCTGATAAAGCAGCCTCTCGTCTCATCTCCCTGACTTATACTAACTGTCATTACTTTACATTTCTCAGAATGAAGCTGTAGCAACCACTTGTCGGACCAGTCCTGTAGCTTAAACAAATCTTCTTGAAATACATTCTGGTCCTCCTCGTTTTTGATCAGATGCAAGCTCTTTGTATCATCATGACTGGGGATGATCTGACAAACATTTATCTCTCTACCTAGATGCAGGCACTGGTGAGACCACACCTCGAGCATACGAATGCAGTATGGCACCCGCTGAGGAAAGGAGACATAGTCAGCATTGAGAAGGGTCACTAAATTGATTCCGGCTTTCTATAAATATGCCCAAAGCAAACTCAAAGTAAAAGCTGGTATAGCCAATTTCGTAGATGAGCAAGGGAACATTGTATCCTCTGATGGAGGCAAGGCCGAGGTCTTAAACATATTCTTCAGTAGTGTATTTACCAGTGAGGACATGCCCACCATGCCAGAGTTCCAGGCACGCAACCCCAACACTCTGCTTGATACGATTAAGTTTAGCCAAGAGGTGGTGATTAAGATACTATCGAGTATAAATGCATCAAAGTCACCTGGCCCAGACGGGTTACATCCTAGAGTTCTAGCATAATTAGCTGCAATTCTAGGACCACCATTATGGAGTATCTTCCACAAGTCTTTGGAGGAAGGGGAGATTCCACAGGCATGGAAGGAGGCCACTGTAACAACAATTTTCAAGAAGGGAAAGAAGCGCTCCCCAGGTAACTACAGACCTGTCAGTCTGACAAGCATAATTTGTAAGACAAGGGAGACTATAGTCAGGGACAGGTTGATGCGCCACATGACTGATAACAACCTACTCTCAGAGTTCCAGCATGGATTCCTTAAGGGCCGATCAACCACAACAAACCTGATGGCTGTGCTCGAGGACTGGACCCTCTCCCATGATGAGGGCATACCGATAGATGCCATCTACCTTGACTTTGCAAAGGTCTTTGACTCTGTGCCTCACCAGAGACTGTTAAGGAAACTCGAAGAGTATGGGATCACGAACCAAGTTAAGACATGAGTCCAGAACTTCCTCAGTGACAGGTGACAGCGAGTAATGGTAAATGGGGAGTCATCCAATTGGGAGCCAGTGCTTAGTGGAATCCTTCAGGGTAGTGTCCTTGGTCCGGGGCTGTTTGTGTGTTTTATTAATGACCTGCCAGAGTGTATTGACTACATGGCCCAAATATTTGCTGACAATACCAGGGTATATAAACAGATATACTCCCAGAAAGACAGAGATAAGCTCCAGTCAGATATCAATAAACTATCACGGATGGTCAACCACTTGGCAACTGGGTTTTAACGCCACCAAGTGCAAAGTTATACATCTGGGACATAACAACCCTGGATATAGCTACGATATGAGCAACAAAACTGATAGAACCAAATTGGAAGCAGTCTCATTGGAGAAAGACCTGGGAGTGAATGTTGACGATGAACTAAAGTTATCGGTGCACACGGAGATGCAAGTGAACAAGGCTAACAGAATACTTGGATTGATAAGGTGCTCATACCTAGATGCTGATTCCCTGAGAAGCCTATTCATTGCCCTTGTGCGCCCCATCGAGAATATTCGAATGTAGCATGGTCACCACGCCTGGTCAAGGATGTCAAACTGCTTGAGAGTGTACAGAGGAGGGCATCCAAGTTAATTCCATCACTGTCTCAGCTCCACTATGAAGACTGACTGAAGATACTCAGCTTACCTAGTCTGACATACTGTAGAGCAAGAGGAGACATGATAGAAGTATACAAGTATACCTATGGAATCTATGCAGTAGGTATGTCATTTCTTGAACTAGATGCAAACACGACAACACGGGGTCATTCATACAAGCTCAAGAAAAAATACTGCAAGACGAGCTTACGTCATAACTTCTTCTCCCTAGGGGCAGTAGACAAGTGGAATTCACTATCAGACAACACAGTAACCGCCACAACTCTGAACAGTTTTAAAGCCAGACTGGACAAGGAATGGGCACAGTATATGTATGCTACAATAGGTCCAGGTACTGAACTTGGTCACAAATGATCTGTGAGTGTTAGGCAGGCAGAGTGTGGAACCACACCAGCAATGAATATGTGAAGTTGTTAGGGGGTAGGACCACACCAACATTTGTATAAATGTGTAAAAGTTACGAAGGGTGTGGAACCATACTAGCCTAACATTGTGTGAAGGTTAGCAGGGTGTGGAACCACACCAGCAAATGAATGGATGTGTAAAGGTTAAGCGGGCGTGGAACCACACTAGCCTAATGTTGACTGAAAGTTAAGCAGGATGTGGAACCACACCAGCAAATGAATGGATGTGTAAAAGGCAGGTGGGGTGTGGAACCACACTAGCCTAATTTTAAGTGAAAGATATTCAGGGTGTATAAAGGTTAGGCAGGGTGTGGAACCACACTAGCCTAAAACTGTGTGAAAGTTAAGCATGGTGTGGAACCACAGCAGCAAACGAAGGGATGAGTAACAGTTAGGCGGGGTGTGGAACCACACTAGCCTAATATTGAGTGAATATATGCCAGGTGTAGTACCACGCCAGCAATTTGAATGAAAATGTAGAAACCAGGCATGGAGTGGACACACAATAGCAACACTGAGTGAAAGATGTGAATTAATGTACTGACAATAGTTAGAGTTGTGAATAAGTATCAGGTTTTAAAACAACTGAGAGATATATATGTAGGGTGTGGAAACACATCTGTAAATAAAAGTAAACATGAATCAGTTAAGTGATCAAAGAAATAAGTAGTATAAACTACAAACGTTAGGTACATGTATTTAGGTAAAGGACATTTCTCGGAAGTAAAATGAGCTATTTCCCGAGCGCATATTAGATTGTTGTACAAAGTGTATATAATATAGTAAATAATTGATCTTATTTAAAATTAAACTGTAAATAGCCAGTTCCTATATGCTATATGCACATGAAATTATCAGTCTAGTGAAGATTTAACTCATGGAGATTACTAGGATCGGCTGACAGGCTTTAGGCCTAATGCAAACAGCCGAGTGATATCATATCATACCATGTCATATCATATCATGATATCATTAAGGATATGAGCTACGGGGAGAGATGAAAGAAACTAGAGATATCATCGTTGACATTCCTCAATATTTGCCAGTATTTCCGGATATTTCCCTGTATTTCCCACTGCCCTAGTGTTTCCAGTGAAATTGCCAACCCTGCTCCCCAAGGAGGCTCATCAGAATGAGGTTTCGTCCCAGAGACGGTATCTACACATGTTTTAAAACAAATGAGAGATAGATAAGTGGGTGTGGAAACACATCTGTAAATAAAAGAAAACATGAATTATAGCTAAGTGATCAAAGAAATAAGTAGCATAAACTACAAACGTTAGGTACATGTATTTAGGTAAAGGACATTGCTCGGAAGTAAAATGAGCTATTTCTCGAGCACATATTAGATTGCTGTACAAAATGTATATAATATAGTGAATAATTGATCTTATTTAAAATTAAACTGTAAATAGCCAGTTCCTATATGCTATATGCAGATGAAATTATCAGGCTAGTGAAGATTTAACTCATGAAGATTACTAGGATCGGCTGACAGGCTTTAGGCCTAATCCTTCTTTTAGCATTATTAATCCTATTATGAGCTGTGCTGCAGTCTAACTATTCAAGGCACCCGTTCACCGGAACAGAACATCAAATGTAAAACTGTATAGGAGTAATAATAATAATAATAATAATAATAATAATAATAATAATAATAATAATATATAGTAGATGAACTCCACCGCCACCCCTCTCCTACCCTCCATCATTTTATGTTCATGAATGTAATTGTCCTGTTTTACTGTTGTATCCTACATGTATGTACCTCCTGGTCATATAGTATCACGTAATATATGTTTGTTTATGTTACATCCTATTATATATGTCATAATATATTGTGCAATTAATGTTTATATGTTAGGGGTCCATCACTTCATAGGCTTGCATTTGGTGGACTGCCTGTTGTAATCTCTAATACTGATGACTAAATACGAAAATAAATAATCTTGAATCTTGAATGCTAATGCAAACAGCCGACTCCGATATCATATCATATCATATCATATCATGATATCATTAAGGATATGAGCTACGAGGAGAGATTAAAGAAACTAGAGATATCATCGTTTACATTATGGTCTAACTGGTCTTCTACCAGTTGAAGCCTACATAGATATGAGAACTCTTGGCCTACTCAGAAATATACTGGCCCTGGAAGGGAGCTTGGAGCATGACATAGCCATCCGTCAGCCAGCAATGAAGAGTTCCACATCATCCAGCTGGTTTGTTTATGTTCAGGATGTTCTATATAAGTACAGATTGCCTACAGCTTATGCGTTACTCAGCAACATCCCCTCTAAAACCCTATGGGCGAAAGAAGTAAAATCTGCAGTTATGAGCTATTGGAGCGCTGTGTCAACAGGTGAACTAGCCACTAAGTCATCACTTAAGTACGTCTCTATGTCTTCTATCAGCTCCTTCAATGTAGCCAGACTATGGAAAGCCTCAACAAGTAGTCATAACCAGCAACGCAAAGCAGTCATCAAAGCTAGGATTCTCACAGGAACATATTGGCTCCAGGCTAATCAGGCCAAACAAAATCAGTTCAACACAGATCCTACATGCAAGCTCTGTGGTGCAAGCTCTGTGGCACAGCACCAGAAGATAGGAAGCACTTTATCACAGATCCTACATGCAAGCTCTGTGGCACAGCACCAGAAGATAGGAAGCACTTTATCTTAGTGTGCCCTAGCCTAGCAAATGTACGTGCTCCATGTACAATGACCTACTTAGCGACACAAATTCATCAGGGTGCGACGCTCTCCTTGCTCACAACAAAGAGCTACTACTTCAGGCCATATTGGACCGAGACCATGAGTCTATACCAGAGGTGATCCGCTCTGATGATGAACTATGTATGAAGCTGGAACGGATAACATTCTCCTTACCCTTCAAGCTGCATAGAGAGAGATGGTGTTTGCTGACCAACAATTCAACCGGCCCCGTAACTAAGCCACGTTCAGCGATCCACACACATTGAATGTAAACCATACCTAGTCTGATCAAATTAATTCAAGGAACCTTTTAGCAAGTAATTACTAGTCACCCAGTTAGCGTTTGACTAAGTCTATTCTGCTTACATTTCCGAACAAATACATCCCGCTCAATCATTTGCTATGCATACATGTGTATATAACCAAACTGAACAAAATTTACCTCCGCTGCCTTGGTTATCGATGTGCTTGCGAGATTACTATTTAACCTTGCCTCCACTGCCTCGGATATCGATGTGCCTGCGTGATTAACTGTTTATTTATCTATTCACTTACAACGTGAACTTTCTACTCCAGAAAGGAGGTGCTCCATATTTGAGATTCAAGATTCAAGATTCAATATTATTTATTTGCTTCTTGGATACCAATTTACATACTTTCAATACAGGTTGTCCGCCGAAGGCATTGCCTATAGTGGTGGCTGACACCTAACATTAAACATACATAGACAATTATACACACAGCTTAGCATAGAATGTGAGACATACTTGTGAATGTACAGATACGGTACTGACCTAAGTAGACATAAAAAAGAACAAACGATACAATACATCTATGTTTTTCCTTTTAGTTATTGAGATTAGAGATTTATATTTGGAAGGGGGGGGGGGGGGAGGAAAGGGGATGGGGGTCATGCATGCTAATTACCCCAGCTCAACCCATAGATTGCTATTTAGTAGTAGCACTTGTTGAAGTGCGTCAGATTGAAGGAAGCAGTAGTCACGATAGCTGTAATAGTGCATTATGGTGTAGTAGTAGTAGTAGTAGTAGTAGTAGTAGTAGTAGTAGTAGTAGGAGTGGTAGTAGTAGTAGTAGTAGTAGTAGGAGTGGTAGTAGTAGTAGTAGTAGTAGTAGTAGTAGTAGTAGTAGGAGTAGTAGGAGTAGTAGGAGTAGTGGGTGGTTGTTATGATAGTAGCTATGGCAATGATACAGGAGTGTGTGATCTTAGTTATCTTGGCATTGTGTTTTCCAGATCTAGTATGTATTGAGTATGCTAGTTTTAATTATGTCTTTGTATGATTTTAGTGTTAGTATTTTTTCGCGTGTGTGTTTATCTATACTATTCTATGCTTTGACGACACCAACTGAAATTCTACGTTTCCCTGTGTCGGTTCGTGTGTATCTAATGTGGAGATCATGTTTGTTCCTAGTGTTATATGTGTGGATTTCGATGTTGTTTGCAAAGCCGTGGATTATAGATTTAGGTAGGATTTTGTGATGAAAGGCTCTGGAAATGTTGATCATCTGTGACCTGCCTATGTCTGTGAGTTTAAGAAGTTTTTGTGTTTTGAAGATGTTTTGACCCTTTGCTGTTTTTGAGAACATTTTAATGCATTATTTCTGCATGCTTTGCAATTTTGTTAATTTGTTTTTTTTTGTGTGTTAGTCCAGATGGCATTGCGGTATGTTAGGTGTGGAAGGATCAATGTGGAATACAGGATTTTGATGGTAGCTTGTGTTAGGTATGGCTTTAGTCTTTGAATGACCCCCATGCCTCTTGCTACTTTAGCTATGACTACCTCAATTTGTTTGCCCCAGGTCAGGTTCTTGTCTAAATAAACTCCTAAGAATTTAGCAAAAGGAGCTTCTTCAATTTGTGTCATTTGGAGGGATCTACTAAGAAGATTCAAGATTCATTCCTCAATATTTGCCAGTATTTCCGGATATTTCCCTGCATTTCCAACTGCCCTAGTGTTTCCAGGGAAATTGCCAACCCTGCTCCCCAAGAAGGCTAGTCAGAATGAGGTTTCGTCCCAGAGACGGTATCTACACAATCCAAGATAAGACAAGAAGACTTCCGCGACGTCATCAAAATAATAATCTCTATTTTTAACCTCATACGCTAGGATTTGTGTGTCATGGTACACAATGAACAAAACAACGCGCTTTCGAAAGATAACTCCGTATCACTCACTACTTACATTGAAAGGAGGAAGAACAACACTGATCAGGTAAAATGGTTGGATATATGGAAGACAAAACCCATATCAAACGAATCTTAATTTGTGACGTCACTTGGCAGAATGGCTTGGCCTTTTGTTCCACAGATTTTGACATTTGGAATTGCCCATCTGTTTCTCTATCACTGTCTATTGTTTTGATAGATGCTTTATTTTGGCCACAATGCATAATGTAGATTTCTTACAGTCAGTTATCACACAAAAGGTGACAGAATTTGTTACTTATGGAATAATGGATGTCACAACTCACATGGAGACGGTCAGGTACTACCTGTTTCTAACATGGTTCTATTTCTGAATAGTGAATAGCTGTCCACAGGAGTCTGCCTTTTTAGACACGAAAATGCAAAATCAAAAATACAAAAACACGGTGACACTATATACTACTATATATTATATATAGTAGTATATAGTGTTACCGTGTTTTCGTATTTTTGATTTCGCGTTTTCGTATCTAAAACGGCAGACTCCTGTGAGCTGTCATTCCGTACCAATCAATCTGTACCTAGCCTATTGGAGAACCATTGCCCTAATTTTGTGTAATCCGTACCATAAATCTGGATATTCCGTACCTAACTAATTGAATATGGAAAACCTTAGATCACATGCAACCTGGCATGTTATGAATATTCATGATGTCGTAAGGCGCGCGCGTAAACTATGACGTTTCTATACTAATACCTGACTCCTCATCCAATGTCTGCCCCGTGAGAGGACTTGTACGAAGGCTAAAAGGTCTGTGTTGTATGCGTTGTGGCATATATAGAATGAGATTATGCAAAGGAGTAATCACAACATTATTTTGATAGAAAACTGTTAATTATTTTACCAACAGTTTTACTCAATGTCTAACAATGTTAGAACTTAGAAAATAAATGTTTTGTGATATTCAAACATCGAGTCCATTTGTCAGCCGATAAATTGGAATCGTTGTAATGTTAAATATGACTGACCAATCGCTAAAGAGCTTACGCCGTCATGAATATTTATAACATGACAGTATATGATTTAAGGTCTTCCATTGAATATTCAGTACCATCGTAATGGTTAATCCTGGTCGAACACTGCCTGAGAAATCACTACGCTTTCCCAAGAGAAATAATTTCGAATAACCGCATGAAGGCTTCCCCGTATGACGATAATGCCCCAAACATGTCCTGAGAAGTCGCTACGCTTTCATATGAGAAAGCGTAGCAACTTCTCAGGACGTGTTTGGGGCATTATCGTCATTCTTTGCATGCTGTTATTGGAAATTATTTTGGGGGGAATTTTAAGCAAATTTACTTTGTATATAACTAACTATATTATGCGTAAATAATTATATTATTTCTCGGCCAAGATTAAAAAAATCACTACAACAATCTATTTACAGGGAAGAATGATGATCAGTATAAGAATGTTACCGGGGATGACCGGTTATACTGATCGTTATTCGTCCCCGTCTAAAAAATGTCATACGTTGTTTCACTTACCTTGATTCATATTCTTCTTAAATGTGGGCCCCTTCTTTGAAAGCTGCATGTTAAATGCACGAACGTGTTTAAAAATGCATTTTAGGATATGGTGACAGGGAAGAATGATGATTAGTATAAGAATGTTACCAGTGAAGATCTTTATACTGATTGTCTTTCTTCCCTGTCCTAAATTATTGAAAAGCGCATTTTGTGAATATTTTATATAATTTCAATATCTTCACCCCAAGAATTCTTACCCCCAAAATTCTTCCTAGCCCCCTTTTTCTTGGATGATAACCATTTCATTACAAAACTGGCCACTCTAGTGGTCTTGGGGAATGTCCATTTGCATGCCAAAAGAAGACGATTTTTTAAAACGTACCACTGGAATCACTAGCTCGATAACTGAGCCAGTCATTCCAGTTGGAAATTTTCACAAATAGTCTTCACATGGCCTGCAAACGGACATTCATTTAGTAGATATTTTAGTTTTTTGAACAAATTTAGTCATTAAAGGGTTAAATGATGAAGTAAAACTTACGTACAATGTAAGAAATAAAATGAGGTTAGATCGCTTTTTATGTTGGAAGGCTAAATTAACTCTTGTGATTGGAGGCATAAAAACAGGTTTTGTAACATTGCAGATGCCAATATCGCAAACTAATAATAAATGTGTACAGATAATATTGTTTTTAAAACAATTTGAGCAATAAATTCACTACTTCCTAATCAGCATATGCATTCAGCAATATATTTATTGGCAAGATTTTTGTTCACTTAGGCGATTTCATCCCGGCTGACTTGGTTACATTGTGATAATTAGATGACGATACTATCGCTAGTGTATGGGGATTCCCCTGTATATTGAATGTATTTCTCGCTCAAAGATTGTTTTATGCATTCTGTTATGGTTAAATGATAAAATAAACTTGTTAATATTAATAAAAATAACCAAATATTTTGCCGATAAGCGATTATTATTATTTTGCACCTAGCGGTAAAGTTACCAATTTTTGTTCGACGAAAAAATATGTTTTGCAATCTTTCTGAACTATGACTGTGTTTTATATACCTGTACATATTTTGTCAAGTGTTGCCCTGCGTGTTATCTATTAGTGCGCAATATATTCGCGAAAGTATGGGTACTTGTTGATGCATGTACATGTACTGGTCAGCAGCTTGGTAATCTAAGCTTAGATCTCGATTTTAAATTGATATTCTAATAGGCAGAGAATTCAAGGCAGTATAATGGATTTGTATTGTATATCACAATATTGTACAGCATGCATTGTATGTCAGTTTAATTAACCATTCATGACATGAAAGTTTCTTAATATTTTGAAACTATTTTACTGGAAGTTGTTGTTGCAGCCGCTACTGAAAATGGTTTCTCAAAATTCTACCAACATTGTGCAATAAATAGTAGGTGGTGTATCTGCTATGTATAGTTGAAAAGGTTATAGATATGCTATGATATATGCTTATATTGTCTATCTGATCTCGTATGTCAACCTGTATTAGATATATTAGCACGTCTCATTAATATATCTAAGATATTTAGTTTAACATTTACCAGTTCTGATGAATATTGGAGTATTTCCCAGTATTTCCCGGGGCAGTGTTTCCCGCACCAGGAAATTGCTGCTAACCCTGTTTCTCCCCAATCTTTGGTTATTCCAAGGTTGTCAAATTTTACCAGAAGATGTTGATGGACTACTTTATCAAATGCTTCTGAGAAATCAAGAAGGACAGCATCAATTTTGTCATTTTGCCTAAGGCTGTTGCGAAGTCAGTTGTTGTAGATAGTAGTTGTAATTCACAGGATCGTTTTTTGCGGAATTGGGAGTCTGTGATGATTTTGTAATGGTCACAGTGAGATGTTATGCTGTGACAGACGGATAATATGTTCCATCAGTTTACTGCAGATGGATGTCAAGGAGATCAGTCTGTAGTAGACTGGCTCATTTCTGCAGCCTTTCTTTGGGATTGGAGTGACATGACCTAGTCTCCAGTCTGAAGCATGGTACCTTCATCTAGGGATCGCTGAAATAGTGCTGTTAATGCTGGAGCTAATTCGGTTGTGCACAAGTCTTTTTAGGACTCGTGTTGAAATACTATCTGGTCCACTGACTTTGTGTGGATTTAGACCGTCCCTGGGCAGCTTTTCAATGTCGTTTAAAACAGTTACATTGATTGCGTCCATGGCATGATTCACCTGGAGGGGGAATATCTGATTTGTCCTCTATGGTAAAGACTGACGTGAACTGATTGTTCAGGATTTCGGCTTTAACGACTGGGTCACTGTGTAGGATCCCATTTGAATGAAGTGGCGCAATTCCCTGGTTTGTCACATTTCTTCGACTTGACAAATTGACAGAGAGTCATTAATCATAAAGCCGATGTAGTCTTGGTAGCTTTACGGTTTGCTAGTTGGCATTTCCGCTTTATTTCCCGATATTTAACTTTTATCTTGTGTTTTGTGCTCTTTCATCCGCTTCCATTCGCTTTTTCTGCTGTGCGAGACATTTTAGAGTGGTATTCATCCATGGAACATGGTCTCACCTGGATGACATCTTTGATGGTACATGGTCGGTGATGTCTTTGTGGAGATGTTGTTTTATTTCGATCCAAGTTTCCGCAGTTGTTCTGTCTGGGTTCTCTATTATAGACTTCGAGAATTTGATTGTGTCTCTTCATACGTTCTTCATTTACCTTTTTTTCCAAAGTAAGATCTTACATTTTGGTATGTTCGTTGTCAATGGTTTGGCATGAATATCAATAAGTGGTATGTCGTGATCGGCAAGACTACTACTCTGTTGACGAGACTGGGGCGGTTTGTTAGGAACAGACCCAGGGTTGCATCATCCCTTGTTGTCTCTTTAATGATTTGTGCTACACCGATGTAGTGAAACATTGAGAGGATAGTTTTGCATAGGTGACGAGGATGCGGCTTGCCTTCTATGAGCTCCCTTTTCCAATCTATGTCTGCGTGGTTGAAGTCACCTCCATCGTTTATATTATATTTTATTTTGGACTTAATTTGATTAGAAACCACTGCTGCATTTCCATATATGTTCAATGTATTCAACAGAACCTTTTATTGGGTTTTGTAGACATTATAAGTTATTTCTAAACTGTACTGTAGCAAATAAAACATGCACGCAAATAAAAATAAGCCCTAAAATAGACTTAGTGCATATAAATGTCCACTACCTGGTCAACAGATGGATTCTGAGTACTGCATCATGTGTTTTCAAGGGTGACGTAATCTTAGAACTTTTTCTTGAATGACATGAATGAGGCGGTCGACTGTGATGTCAATGTTTAATATTTGAACAAAGGAGAGTGTGTCACCATTAGTAATATATGTACCATAAACTGGTCTGATACACAGAACTTATTTGTACTTTGTAAATCTTGTCGTAACTAATGTCCATCCGATACAGAGCAGCGTATAAATATGACTGACCGATACTGTTTTTAACTCAATTAGTGGTATATTAACCTGCTCATGAATAAATATATGCACAAAAACTAATATTACATATATGGTAAATATATTCAAAGTAAGGCGTGTGGACGGAAGCAAATATTTTTGCACTGCCCTTGGAAATGGAGACACTGCACTTCCTGGGCAAGCTGACCTGTACACACATAGCAATTGCAGGATTCATAAGACGGGTGATGGGTTCAGATCGGTAGGAACAACAAGAATGCCCAACAGTGATTCTCATAAGGGTCCTTTTGAGGGTATTGACCCCAAAATGCAACTTGGAACACCCAAATGTAGTGGCTGTGGGTTCCATGGAACCACTGAGAATCTTGTATGATTTTTAAATATTAATTAGTCTTTAGGTTTTTGCACAAAAATACTGACAGAATCTAGCATGGGACCCACACAATTCATAGCTGAGAGTCTGTAGTACGTTCTAATTTAGAGCATGGATGAGAAAAGCTGCATTGGAACCCAACTTTTCACTTGGGTCTTGGGAACCCCCAGATTTCAGCTTGGAACCCCAGATTTTGGGCTGTGGTGGTCCCTCTGACCTACAACACTTAGATGCCATGAGAAACACTGACGCCCAGTCAAATTACTTTCAAAATATTCTACATAATGTTTATTAGTGTAGTAAATTCACAAAAGACATACAATTCGTTTTACCAGTAATGTTTGCAATGATCGAGGCAATATTAACAATTGAACTGATCAATGCTTATACCTTGTAGAGCTGGGTGATATTGGCTTTTAGAAGACGATAACGATATCTAGGAAAATATCACCATATCCCGATATATCGTCTAAGCGATTGGGCTTAAGGATAAGGTGTATTTCATATTCTCAGCAGAGGGTGGTCTATTTAGTACTGTTATAATGGTGAAATTGTACAAATGTGTGGAGAACTCACAGCTAGTGGTTTAGTAATGACAGCATCAGAATGAAGAGATTTTCCGATTTGAAAAATGAAAGCGAGGCTAAATGTAGTCTCTATCAAAATGGTTGCCATTTGATATTTCGCAGAAATAGAAATGATCTGCAGATTTGCCAGCATTTATTACCATATGCAAAACCTAACATGATTCAAGCTGACGCTACCGGTATTAGCTTCGTAAATGAATATTTCTTTAACAATCAATTGAGAGCTTAAAAAGTATAGGCCCCAAATTTAGGGACAGTGATTTGCCATTTTCCGCTTCACAAAATTGCCAATTCCATTTCATTTCCACTTTGTAAGCTATATCATATATTAGCCGCATATACATTTAATAAAGTCAATAAAACAGTCAAATTTGTGTTGTGTATTCACACTGTATTGTGTTATTAGTATGTCCAGAAACTATGAAGTCAGGGTGGGTAGAATATTGGTAGCTAATAATTTATAATTTTGGATGAGGCTGTCTCATCACGTTTCTGCTACAAATTGCAAAGATTTAAAAATCCTTTTTCCGTTTCAAATTAATACCAATTCCTTGAATTCTGTTTGTTTTCCGTTATTGTGGAAAAGCACTGTCCCTACAAATTGGTCTCGCATATTAAAGGCCATCAGCAGAAGTACCATATCTATAAATTTGTCATGAACGTGTTGTGTTAAATTATTAGATCGCCTGATCTGAAAGGCCAAGTGAGTTTAGGCCATGGCGACCATTCTTCTCGAGAACTACTGTGTCAATTTTAATTGTATTTGGCAGGAAACATTCTTTCAGGCATTAGAGATCCAAGTTTGTTCAAAAGAAGCGGATCAGCCAATTTGGCGGGTGGCCATCTTGGATTTTGGCCCATTTTTAGAAACATCTTCAAAAATCTCAGAAACCTCTTGGGAGGTCGATTCAAAACTCATGAAATATGATTAAGGCAAGCGCCGCACAAAGTTTGTTCAAGCGACCTTGATTGGCCAAATAGTTTGGTGGCCATCTTAAATGACCTAGTTTTCGGCTTTTCGCGAAACGATTTCTCCAGAACCACTTCAAGAACGGATCAGACCAAAATTTGGGAGATAAAATTAGAGATGGAGGGCCATTAAAGTTTGTTTGCGGGAAATTGAGATGTAAAAAAAAACATGTCCGTCGTGGACCAATCAAAACATAGCCATATTGGATTTTTTTATTGGATCGTGGCCATATTGGATTTTTTATTTAATGGATTTTGAAGCCGGGTTTTTGGGTGTTCTGATTTCAAATTTCCCATTTTTGAAACTGTAGGATAAACGGTTTGATGCCATCATAAATTGGCATAATCATGAAGTACATGTGTAAGGCATTATATTAGTCCTAATTACAAGAGAATGACGGTATGTTGTCAATGTATCAGTATACGTCGAAGTTTCTTCCACTTTGTTCCGGGAACCACTTAGGGGATCGATGCAAACCTGATTTAAATTATGATCTATGGCAAGAGCTGAACCAAGTTTGTTCAAGGGAACTTGATTGGCGAAATGTATCAGCGGCCATCTTGGACGCCCTTTTTTTATGGAGAAAATGACTTCTCCAAAACCGCTGAACGGATCGGGACAAAATTTGGCAGATATGATTAAGGCCATTAAAGTTTGGAAGAGAAGTAGCTGATGTGTCAAAAACGTGGCCGCCATGGACCAATCAAAATGTAGAGTGTTCGGTGGCCATATTGGATATTTTTATTTGATGGATTTTGGGGCGGAAATTGTTTTTGTGTAGGTTTTTGGTTATTCTCACTTCAAATTTGGGATTTTCGAAGATGTCGAATAAATGGTTTGGCGGTCATTGTGGATCTTTTCCCGCCAAAAACCCTAGTACTAAAGCAAAGGGAATTTTAAAATGTCTTCTTGAGAACTGCTTAGCTGATTTCAAGTATATTTGGCAGGAAGTACATGTGTCCTTAGGGCATACGGATCCGAGTTTGTTTGAAGGAAGCCATTTGACCAATTTGGCCGGCAGACATCTTAGATTGGATCTTGGCTGATTTTTAGAAGCGTCTTTAAAAATCTCGGAAACCGCATGGGGAATCGATTCAAAACTCGTGAAACATCATCTGGAGCAAAGCTGAACCAATTTTGTTCAAGAGAATCTGATTGGCCAAATGCTTGGTGGTCATCTTGGATGACCTAGTTGTCATGAAATTAACTTCTCCAGAACCAATGAACGGATCAGGCCAGAATTTGGGAGCTCTGATTAGGGCCTATAAATACCATTAAAGTTTGTACATGGAAAGTTGATACATAAAAAAACCCCGTCCACCATGAGCCAATCGGAATTTAGTGTTTTTGGTGGACATGTTGTATTTTCTGCAAATTTATGAGAAAATCATGAAAAGACTACTTATTAACCACTGGACCAATTTTAATAAAACTTGGCTAAACCTCCTTCACAGAAACTAAATTGGTAAATTTTCCCAGTTATCATCTCATTTTGTTAGGTTGTGCCAGTAGTATGGCAGAACCTGGGTTGTACCTGGACTTAGCATCTATAGCTTTTTCTTGGCTGATTTTGTTAGTTCAAGGTGTACCGTTTCCAAATAAGAATGATGACCATGTGTCACCCTTGAGCGTTTTGAACAATTCATGATGGCGGCCAAGATGGCTACCGCACACTGACTATGACCTAATGCAACCCACATGGCTCATATCGTGAACTAAATACACACCAAACCGTACATATATTCTGGTTAGGGCTTCACAGTATTAGAAAAATGAATACCTGTATCGATATCAATTTTCATATGGGTATACCTTTAATATCAGTATTATTGCGACTGGCAAAATAGAGTAAGGCTTGGGTAGCATGATAACTTACATGTATTCAACGTATATCAGCGCTCCTGAAATATTTGCTGAACTTCACAATTTCCACAATAAAAACAAGAAATTACACGAATCCTGATATTAAATGCTAAATTATGACCATCTTCAATTAAATCATATCCCAAAATGGCTTAAATAATCCCAAAATCGGCCCTACAAATGATGAGAATTTGCCACAAAATTACACCTATCTCCGCAGAGACGCACCTGTGTGGAGATCGTGAGATAACCAGTGACCATCTCGTCCCAAATAAACTCGCCTAATGAGACTGCGAACAGCTAAACCTGTTGATTTTGACTGACGAATCTCAAAAACGTTGAATAATGGATATAAACATGTTTTACTAATTTTCCGGGCTTTTTGTGTTGATATATGCCAGAATAATAAATAAACTGCACGAAGACCTGTGCTAAATGGGACGAATTTGCAATGGGATTAAACCACGGGGAATCATGGAAATCTCCAACTTTTTATACAGCCATTATACCACTTGCTAAATAGACCAGCATATATGCTGCGAATATATAGTCCTATGCTCGCTCCCGTTAGAGTCGCTTGCATCAATCGATATCTAGCAACCCGCCAACAAGACGGGAATAGAGCTTGCAGGGTTTGTGGATTTTTTCTCATGTCGTGTGTTCTTTACTTGGACCGTTTGGTGGTCACTACAAAGTTGGACAATTCCGCAAAATCTCTAACTAACCAGGCTGTAGTAGTTGAGAATTGAGATAAAATATTATGACGGAAAATATTCATTTGAAATTGTGATTTTTTAGCAAACAACGGGCCGAAATTATAAAATATTAGCACAAGAAAAGATATGTTTTAGACACTTAACCACCCCCTGTCCTATGACATGTATGAGGTTAATTAAAATATGTTTTATTCTATTTTTTGCGAGAAATGCATTTTTATAAGTAGCCAATTTTTATGGCAGTAATCGTTATTTTATCAATTTCTCTACCTTCCGAACAACATCTTGACAGTTCAAGGTAAATAAGAAAATGTTAAGTTTGGTCGCTAAATACAGGAGGTAAAATATAATTTTCCTATACCAAGAGCAGTCGCTTATCTGATTAGACGGATATACATGTACAATTGAATTTTGTTAATGCAAAGCAGATCATCTGCCTAAACAGAATGTCATACCGGTTTTATGTTAAATCACAATATTTCAGTATCAGCAAAATCATATCGGTATAACTAACAGTATAGCTATGATACATGTACCAGTATTCAATATAATATCGGTATATCAAGAAGCCCTTCTAGGTATATCAGTATTGATCTGGCTTTTGTAATAATACAGGCTTCCAAAGGATAATAAGACATGCAGCCATTATTGCAAAAAAACATTTCCAGGAGCTCTATTTTAGGTGCTATAACACACATGTTATGGCAAGCACAGAATAGTGTCCATTGCAAATTTGCAGATTTCAAGCAAACTCGGCTGGAAGGACCCTAGAGTGTTATGGCTCAGAGCTTGTATGTAGAATTTTGATTGGCCAATTTGTTCTAAGGCCATTTTGAATTTTCCGAGAAATGGCTGGAAATCGTTTAATAAAACGCTATTCCTCATTAACCGCTTGTTCCAGTGGCCATGTTGTTTTCCAAAATAATAACTGCTGTACATATCATGCTGAAACGCATTAGATTTAATTTCAACGATAACTACAATGTAAGGGTGATTAAAGTTTGTTCAAGAGAACGTGATGATTGATAAAACATGGTTGTTATGGACCAATCAAAATTTTGAGTTTGATAGCTATATTGGATTTTTGTATTAGCTGGATGGAACCTAAGGTTCAACCTGATTGTGTGTGGTCAGCGTTCATCATTAATTTCCCGCTAAATATTGATTGTACTTACATGTAATTCCCAATTTTGTATTTTATGTCCTGTTACTGCTGAATTAAAAATATTATATCTGTTCAAATGCTAATGGTCGAGGCGAGAGTTAAGGCCCTTCTTGTTGAAATGCCTATGCATCAGGTGAACGATACAGGCCTCTTGGGTCTCTTGTTTACATTGAAACTGTTTTTTGTGTTTGATCTTACGTGTTGAAAACTGATATATTTTGTGTCAGTGAATGTATTGCATAGAGAACCCCCCCAACACCAACAAATCTTTTGGTGAACAGCTAAAATGCAACAGCTTTCAGCAACATTATTTTCAAAATGGCAATTTTTTACGTATGTTTTCAATAACTTTCTTCATGTAGCCTTGCCACATATTTTTGGAACTACATGTAGGTGTGTCAGGTCTCACTTAATAATCATAGGGAACGCTAATAAAGAGTTGATATCTCCAGTGACCATATATATATTTCATTTCTGTGTTGTATGCTGTTACTATGTACAGTACTTTTGAAACTTAAATTTTTCATTCTTTCTTAGTTTTTTTATATATTTCAATCTATAATGTGTGACTCATGTTAACACACCCTTCATTCCATTAAACCACCAGGTGAAAAGATTTGCGTGATTGCACATACAGCTTGTTAACCTTGACGCGCTTGAAAAATTCATTATATTGATTACACCTGTATTTCAAATGAAAATCTGGTGTGACTACTGACTTGTTTTACTTGTTCAGGTAAACATAGCTACATGTATCTAGTAATTAAATTCTGCTTTGTGCGTTATATGTTTAGCGCTCAAGTTGGCTGAAATCGGCTTCTGCAGTGGTCTTGAGAAATGCCCATATGCAGACCAAGAGAAGGCTATTTTTGAAAACTTAAAGCTGGACTGACTCGTTCGGTAAACGAGCCAGTCATTTCAGTAGTAAACTTTCAAAAAGTCTTGGTCAGCAAATGAACATTTTCTATGGGGAAATTTTCTTGGAACAAATTTTAGGATTAAGTGTTTAAACTGTCACCCCTTACAAATATTTAGGGAGCTAATACATGTAGGTTAACCCTTTCACTGAGGAATTCCCCGTATCTCGGTTTCAAGGCACCCATACAGGAAAACTGTTAAATATTTTGTAACTAATTTCACTGGAAGCTGTTGCTGCTTAAGGCAGCAACAGCTTACAGTCAAATTAATTGCAAAATACTCAAAATTATTTTTTTTATCTCGTAAAGAATACACTTTTTCAGGAATTTGTCGGTGACGGGCTTAACATGCACTGTATGATTGAATGTGGTTGTACATGTACATTTGCCAGCGGGACGAATGCGCTTGTTTCATTTTCACTGATTGACGTAAGGAGATCTAGAGAGAATAGCTTCGGGTTATAAAAACAAAGTACATATAATTGTATATGTACATTTCTAAATTCCCACAGCCTGGATTTAATGTTTATTTTCTCGCCTACATGTATGTTTTAACCATTTAACATTCAAGGCGGACAAAGCTGGTTTTTCGAGTGGTCCTGAGAAATGTCCATTTGCAGACCAAGCGAAGACTACATGTACATATTTCTGAAGATTTACCACTGAAATGACTGGCTCGATAACCGAGCCAGTCATTCCAGTGGTAAATTCTCAAAACTAATCATCTTTTGGTCTGCAAATGGACATTTTCTCCTTCGATCAATACTCACCATTCTATTACTTCTGATACAGCTAGCCTGGCTAGCTGTGCCCTAGGACTATAGACTTAGTAAGCTTTACCAACTTCTGGAACCGGGTACTCGGCTCCCAACTGCCGAGTACCCGTTTGCCATGAAGCTCATTCTTGTTTGCATAGCAACAAGAGACACAGGCTTTTTGTGCAGTTTGAGTCTTGAGATTATATTACATCTTTTTCTGTGTAATTGTGATAGCTTTGTGCGCTCACTAAGGATATATTGGATTACCATGGATGCAGCCGATGATAACCAGGTTGTATATTTCCATGTTATTCCATAGTTAAAAGACTTAGGTCTTTGAAATTTCGTCTGTGTCGCATATTCCAATTTCTAACCCCAAAGAATTTGGAACGTGTGTTAACAACGAAATATGCCATGAAATTTAAGGTGTTAGCTTTACGGTGTTTTAACACGAAAATCGGCTGACGTCGTTCTGCGTAAGATCCGAGCGGGTGACGTCACACCCGTGTTGCTCGGATGTGTATGTGAAGAAAATGTTTCATTAATTCGTGCATCTGATTCTGGGTGCTGCGTACTTTATTTGGTACCAGAAAAACTTTGGAATTTTCAAGTTTTGCATGTTATCACGATCTGTTTGCGTTGATCAGTGGTTTCAAAATTCTTGATTTAGATGTGTGGTCTGCGGTTTTACTGTGTGCTACAGCAGTTTGTTTTCATTTTGTTTTTTCTTCACATATCGTTTTGGCCTTCGTTAGGAGTATAATTTATATTTATTAGTAAATATACCCCGAATGCTATGCGATATGATTCCTGGTTCCGTTATACATCCTTGAGGATCAGTGTATGGGTGTATTATTGCCCGCTTCGTTCTTGTTGTCATAATCAACGCGATCTTTGCTGTAACGTTGCGGGGTGGGTGCGGGAGGGTTAACAGTTAATTTATGATCAAAATATTTGAAAATTAATTGTCTGCGTTTCGTTCCGCTTGCTTATTGTAGGTTTGTGCTTATTTATAGGCCAAGCCAGCCCCGCCATCATGTGAGAAGTGCCACAAATTTGTGAGGGTTCTATTCAAGGACCATGTCTGTTTCCGCTGTACTAAGTGTAATCTTGACAGTAGGTGTAACGTTTGTGCAGTGTGGTCGGTCGATATGATGCTTAAGTTCCTTGCCCAGAAGGACTTGGCAGTGTCTGACGCGGGGTCAGGCGGTCCGAAAGTAAATCGTGGAGCTTCCGTTTCGGCCCTTGGGGGCGTTCCACGTCTACAACCAGAGGTGGCGGAGATGGCACCGCCGGCATGGTTTGTCCCTGCTGCCAAAAGTTGTAGGACAGTCTCCCCGTGTTTGATTCGGACCCTGTCCTTGGACATGGTTCTGGACTGGCCACCGAGGGAGCCTTCTCGTACATGGCAGTCCCGTCGGGCTCCGGCCTGATGGGCTGTCTCTGTGGCCACCTCCGGGTGGTCCAGTAGCGGTGGGCGGTCCGTCAGGCACGTTTTCCTTGTCTAGTGATGACTCTGAAGATGAGGAAGCCGAGGAGGAGAGATTGCTGCGGCCTGTGATGCCGCGGGTGGAGATCATGGAGGTCGATTCCATCCTGGACGGAACCGTCCTCCATCTGTCTGGCTTGGCGCAAGCCAGGGCAGCGGCTCCGCCCATGGTTGAGGCCACTCCGATACCGGGCACCGGTCCCGTGATGGTTGGTTTGCCGCCAACCGACGCAGTGACGGGTGTGGCTGGCCAGGCGTGGTACTCACCTATCTCGCCTGGTCCGGCGGTCAGACATGGGGTGCCGTTGGCACCCGTGTTTGGCCATGGTTCTTCAACCACTATGGGTCCGCAAGGTTTTCTCTTAGAGGACACGGCCAACATTGCGCAGAATCGGTTGGCGGTTGATCTGCAGCTAGAGCTAGGGCTGTAGCCAATCCGCTAACCGGGCAACCTTCTAAGAAGCAGAAAAATCACAAAAGCAAGGCGAAACCTAAGCCTAGTGCTGCTTCTGCTTCTACTGGGTTTTCTCAGCCGCCTCTGGCGAAGAAGGCCAAGAAGGTTGTGGAGGCCCCTACCCTCCCCAATGTTGCTCCTGATCGCCCGAGAGGCGGGAAGGGGAAGTCCTCAAAGGGCGGAAAGAAGGGAGCGGATTGTACCTGAGGGTACGAGGGCTCCCTTCGTATCTGCCTGGACCGCACCTGTGCGGCAGGAACAGCGGTGCCAGTTAGACCGGCCAAGCCAAGACCAAAATGGTTCTCACTCTCTCTCGTCAAGAGAGGGGGGGGGAGCGGATCATGAGCCAGACACCCCCATTATGTGTCTATAGTGGGTGGAAGGCTCATGCGTTTCGTCGAGGCTTTGCGAGGTGTGATGTCAGACAGTCTGGTCCTGGGATGGTTATCCCAGGGGTACATGCCGGAGTGGTGGGATTTTCCACCACAGAATCTGTCTTTGGCACCTGTCTGGACACCCATACCAAGGGAACCAGACAAGTTATAAGCCATTCAAAACGAAGTGTCAGGTTTGCTTCTGAAGGGAGCAATAAAACCAGCAAACCGGAACACTCCAGGCTTCTATTCAAACATGTTCCTTGTCCCCAAGAGCACAGAGGGATGGAGACCCGTACTCAGTCTCGGGCCATTAAATTAGTTTATCCATACGCCTCAGTTTCAGATGGAAACTCCGAGGTCGGTAATGGCAGGATTGAGGAAGGGAATGTGGTGTGTATCGATCGATCTGAAAGATGCATGTTTCCACATTCCAATGAACAGGAGTTGTCACAGGTTTCTGAGATTTGCGTTTCAGTATCAGGTATGGGAGTTTATACTCCTCCCATTCGGCCTGTCGACAGCTCCACAGGTTTTCACCAGAGTGGTCCTTGCGGTGACAGCATTTCTCAGGAAAGAGAACGTGGCGCTTCACACCTACATAGACGATTGGCTGATCAAAGCAGACACATCAGCCAGGTTAGAGGTGGATACTGCTCTGACTCTGAAGTTATTTTCAGATATAGGCTGGATAGTCAACAAGGAGAAATCCGAGTTGACACCCACTCAACATTTCGTTTATTTAGGGATGCGATTCGATCTCAGGAAGGGCAGGGTTTACCCGTCAGAGCCCAGAGTGGTGTCTCTGTTAGCCATCCTCAAGAGTTTTCGTTTGGGAAACCACATTCAGGCGAGACGGTTTCTTCAGATGCTGGGCATGATGGTCTCCATGGAGCAGGTAATCCCTTACGCTGCTCTGATGCGAAGGCCTATCCGGTTGTATCTGATGTCTCTGTGGAAACAGAGAACAGAACCCCTGTCAAAACTGGTGCCAGTTTTGGAGCCAATAATGTCGCATCTTGTATGGTGGAAAAAACGTCAGAATCTCCTAGTAGGAGTTTCGCTGCACCTACCCCACCCCAGCTGTCTGTGTACACGGATGCATCGCTGGTGGGATGGGCGGGGGCCTGCCAGGGAGAACACCAGGTCTCGGGCACATGGACTCTCCAAGAGAGCCAGCTGCATATCAATCTGTTGGAAATGATGGCAGGGGAACTGGCATTGGAAAAGTTTCTTCCAAAAGTTAGGGGCAAGGTGATATTGATACGGTCGAACAACTCGACAGTAGTATAATACATAAATCACCAATGCGGGACCAAGTCACCCACACTATGTATCAAAGTGTAGCACTTGATTCAATGGTGCGGGAATTACTCGGTTGTTTTGAAAGCAGCTCATATTCCTGGGCGATTGAACATTCTGGCGGATGCTTTGTCTCGCAGACAGAGAATTCTGCCAACAGAATGGATGGTCTCTCAACCCTCCAGTTCTTCACAGGATCTTCGAGCATTGGGGCAAACCCAACGTGGACATGTTCGCCACAAGAGAAAATGCTCAAATCATGACTTATGTCTCGCCGATTCCAGATCCAAATGCCGTCGATAGAGATGCTCTGGCGATAAGCTGGAGAGGGATGCACGCTTACGTGTACCCACCCACCATTCTTCTACTGAAGATATTGGTGAAGATCAGGGAGGAACCGTGCCTAGTCTTGCTAATAGCGCCATTTTGGCCCAGCAGGGCGTGGTTCACGGATCTTCTAGATCTGCTGGTGGACAATCCAGTGCAGTTACCCGAGATTCCGAACATAATCTCCCAGGCCAAGGGACGCTTCCTACACGAGCGTTCCGAAATGTTCAAATTGACTGCGTGGATGTTATCAAACAACGTTCCACGTCGGAAGGCTTTTCTCGACAAACTGCAGATTTCATCGCAGCTGCGAGGAGGTCAACCTTCAAGTCATATAACAACAAGGGTAACAGATTTGCAGACTGGTGTGAAGAAAAGGCTATTGATACCTTTCAATCCACTATTCAGCAAATAGCAGACTTTCTCTGTCAGCTGTTCTTTTCAGGACTAGCTCCTGTCACAATTGCTGGATACAAGTCAACTTTGGCATCAGTTATCCCTTGTCTAGCCAACAGGGATAGTCCAGAGGTGGCCCAGCTGAATGTGATGGTGAAGGGAATGAGCAATCTCCGACCGAGACAACCGGTAGTCATCCCAGCCTGGAGTCTATCTTTAGTGCTTAATGTACTGGCCAAGCACCCTTTCGAACCGTTGCGTTCGGCTGGTCTAAAGCATTTTACTCTAGTGGTGGTCTTTCTATTGGCAGCTTCCTCAGCTAGAAGGCGCAGTGAGATCCATGCACTTTCAGCAGAGTGGGACCGATTTATTGTCTCCGGAGAGGGTCTGCGTCTACTGCCAAGAGCAGAGTTTATGTCAAAGAATCAATCTTTGAGATATCCCGCAAACCGATCATTATACCGAAACTAACTAGGTTTGATCGAGATGCCAGTGTCTGGTGCCCAGTCCGTGCTTTGACTAAGTACAAAAAACGGACAGACTCGTTACGGTCGAATGATGGACATCTGTGGATCTGCCATAAGAAGCCATATGGCGCGGCATCCATAGATTCTATCTCTCGGGTAGTCGAATGCATTCAGACTACCCCTGAGATTGTGACTGGGCACCAGGTGCAATGCGCAAGGGCATACGATGTTAGAGGAATAGCCGACTCGACCGCCCTTTTCAATGGTGTTCCGTTAGGGGACATCATGGCTGTTGCACAATGGCACTGTGAGTCCTCTCACGGATTACTATTTGAGGGATGTGTCAGACTCCGCCAATCCACTCGCTTTAGCTGTTTTGAAACGATAGTTATATGACCACACTGCTCTTCTCCCATTTTTCGTGAGTTCTCTCCGTTTTCTTATGAGAAAAAGGGGGGGGGGGGGTGGGGCGGCAGTGATGCGAATGTGATTTGGTTCCATTAACTTGATGGTCCTTTTAGGTCTCCATTAATCAAGTTTACGTCTAGCTCTTTCTCCAAGGGGCAAAAGTAGCAATTGATGGCTTGCCCTTCCCACCAGGTTACTGTCTAAATCTGGTGTATATCAGAAGTAATAGAATGGTGAGTATTGATCGAAGGAGAATGAAGGAAATTTCAATTTCCCTTTCTCCGAGATCTAACAATACTCACCATTCTATTACAGACCCAGCCTCTCAGCCCCACAGAGGCAAGCCATGGGTATCTCTTGTTTGGTGGCTATGCAAACAATATAAGCATCACGGTTCCGGGGGTCGGTAAAGCTTACTAAGTCTATATAGTCTTAGGGCCCAGCTATCCAGGCTAGCTGTATCAGAAGTAATAGAATGGTGAGTATTGTTAGATCTCGGAGAAAAGGAAATTGAAATTTCCTTCATTCTATGAGAAAATTGAAATTTGCTTGAACACTTGTGGGTTAAGGGGTTAATTTCAAGGTAACTATACACTACAGGTAGCTGTTGAATATTTTGAAACTAAATTGGAAATTCACCAAAGTCATGCAATACTGTCAGACATGTGTACCAATATGTTCGTCTTTTGATTGTGAATTAAGCTAGCAAGTGACATGTTTTTTGATTATGATGTCAGATATTTCAGTGACAGATCAGATCCCTCCATTAGACATGTACTAGTATAACTGACTTCTTGCTGGCCAGTTACATGTATGTCCTGGAAGATTAAGGAATCTGACAATTTAGAGGCACGGTCTGGAAATCCTGAATAATCAGTTTTGTTGTCTCACAACTCAAGTTAATCCAGCATATCTATTTCAGGAAAGTCAGACAAGTATGCTATTGAATATTTTGAAAGTATTGTGATTGAAAGCAAACTTCCTGAGTCAAGTTTAGTTTCAAAATATTTATTAAATTGGAATTGGTGGTTTGTATTTGATCTTTTTTGTTCAAAACCAGATCTTTTTTTACCCGCGTTGCTAGATATAAATTTGAAGGGTATGTGCATGTACGAGCATGGAATGTGGTTACATATTTTATATTTATGAAATTTATAATTTTTTGTCTTCTTGGATATTGAATAGTTGCATATATAAAAATTGATGTTAAAATGAGAGTATTGACTCACTGTAAGCATTTTATGGACATGATTCTGTATATTAGATTTATATCATTGATGGGCTCTTGTAGGTCAGGTCATTAGTGAGGTTATACCATGATGACCGCCCATCCATCATCCTTCTTACTAGGGTTGCACGATTATTCACTTTTCATAATCGCGATCATTAAAAAAAAAAAATCACGATCATACGATTAATCATGAGCTATATTAACTACATCAATGCTGCTTAGAGGACATTATTATGCTACTGCAGATTGTAAGATTATGGGTTAGGCACTTGGGTATACATACATGGACAGAATATGCCAGTTGCTGATTGCAAACAAAGGAGTGTATTAAGATTTTTGTAGACAGAAAACGGAAGTTACCGTATTTCGCTTAATTGTAGCCTATGCTCTAATAGAAGCCCACCCCCTAACTTTGACATATGAGCTCCAATGATTTCTTAGCAGTTTCAAAACGACAAAACTCTGTATTAGAAGCCCACCCCCTAACTCAGCAGATTGTATAGGAAAATATTTTTTAAGAGCAAATTTGTAAGAATAGCGTGTATGATAATAACAATCATGTCACAGGGTGTGTCTACTTCAGACCGATCGCTGCCCTGATACATTTCCGGCCCCTCTAGAAGTCAACACAGGCTTTGAATTTGTAAATCTCGCCCACCTATTAGATTAATACTAATAGTAGGCCACGTATGTTCAACATATATTAAAGTTTATTAAACACTTTTGTCTTCAAAATGCACTTAAAACAGTCTTGGCGTGATTAAATACCTTCCTTATAAATATATTTTAAGACCAAATTTATGTACCAAACAAGTATGGGAGAAAATGTGCATCAATTTTGTAACGCCCATCAGCATTAAATGATCCAAATTGAATTATTACGAACGACAATATAGCCGGCTTCTTAAGTTGGCGAGCCAGCGGCTCTTTTGCGATGGGAGGCGGCGTGTTCCTGCGAGCTATTATACGCTAACGGGAGTTTATCAAAAGGGTACCCGTTATTCAGATCAGTATAATACTCAGTTCCTATCGCGCAATGATAATATATAGACATTCCCGAGTTCCGAGTCCCCGATTCCAGAATATTTATATCCGAGTACTCGCTCTAAAATAAACTCTTCAATTGGAGGGGAATCACGTGATTTGTATTTTTTCGCAACGCCATTTTATATCAAATTGTGGATTAATTTTGATGTAATAAACAACCTTTATTAAAGGATGCACCATATTTAGGTGCTCAAATCAAATAATTTCACTTCCCCAGTGATGTTTTGAGGTATACATTAAACATAGGCGTAGGCGGTGAAATTTTTACGTGAGAAAATGCGTTGAATTTCCGTGTTAGCAGTTTTAGAACTTTTTTGGGAAAACCGTTAGCGCATAACTATTCAGAGAATGGGGAACGCTGGATAAGCGTGGGTGATTACAACAACAATGACAAATAGCGACCAAGTGAACAATTCTTTATTCATCTAAATCTAATCATGAGTCAATACAAACAAATCAGTTATTTATTTAGTTTATTTGATCATTCATACATTCGGCTGGCCCTGTAGGTGGGGGTTTAGAATACACCTTCCGGGAGATGCGTGTCGTAAGAGGCGACTAAAGGAGGTAAGGGTGAGGAAACCCTCGAGTGCTGAAGACGGACGTTCCAGGCCGCACGGCGCACTCTAATAAACCATGGATCCACGCACTTAACGCTTATGATCATGTCGATAGTCACTTACAGGACTGGCGGTATGATCAGCGAATGAAAAGAAGAAGAAGAAGACACATTCGGCTGATAGCCGGATGTTTGTTTCCATGATTGGTAACGCGAGCAGAGTTTCACAAGCGTAAGTGTCTTGACACAAATTTCAACATGGCGATTACACGATTATTTCATTTTATAATCGTACACGATCATTTTGAAGTATATAATCGCGATTAATCGAATAATCGAAAAATCGTGCAACCCTACTTCTTATTGTAATCTTTTGCTTTAAAAGACTACTACTCATTAACCACTGGGCTGATTTAAACCAAACTTGGCTGGATGACCCTATGGGTGGAAACTTCTAAAGGTGTATAAAAGAATTTGATCGATCAATCCATTTAGATTTTTCCAAACTTTTCGGAAATCCTTTCAAACGCTACATCTTGACTAGTGGAGTGAGATTTTAATGAAACTAGGATTGAAGAATATATATGTTGGTAGGCTTCTACACTTCATGTGAGATATTAAAAAAAGAAGAAATTGGTCAAATTCAAATTCTGGTAGCCTTATTGGATTTCTTGAAAATGTCTTGGAAATCGGGGAAAAAGAGCACTGATTAACATCTACATGTATGCTGATTTCAACCAAACTGGACTAGAGTGAACCTCTCATGGTTGAGTTCCAATCTTGTACCTGACGTACTCGGAAATATCATTGGTCAGTTGTTCTGTTCACTATCTTGGATTTAAAAAAAAAGATTCAGTAAATCTTTTTAAACACAACTCATCCTAGGCTTACACGATTTTTGCTTTGAAACATCGCAATCGATTTTATAAAAAAAAACCCCGCGAGTTTCGATTAAATTGTAGGTCCAAATTCCTAAAAGTATAACCTGGGGTAACGTGACTTGTTTCTAAAAAAAGTTGAAATAAATGCTACAAAAATAGCACAAAATTAGTACACATTTCATACGACAAATTCTTACCATCCTACGTCTATGCTTAATGTATACCTTATATCCATCATCGCGGGAGTGAAATTATTAATTGGGACCGCCTAAATATTGCGTATAGTTTAATAAACATTATTTATTTCATCAAAATTTGATATAAAATGTCGCCGACAAAAAACATAAATTACGTGATGTACCAGCTTTCGCTTATAGTCTCCCTTTGTAGGACGAGTTTAGGTCATTACCGGAGTAACGCGAAGTCCACGTACATAAAATGGTAGCTTTAAGTAGGTACGAGTGTAACGGCGTAAACTCGTCCTATAGTGCAGTTTATAGTTGCTTTCAGAATGTACGATTTACATTTAAGAGTAATCAACAGAACGCACAGTTCAAAATAAAACAATCTGGAATGCTGTTGCTTTATTTTCTTTAATTAGACATGGCGACCGAATCGAAAAGGAGAAATTATTACACCGCCTGAAATTGCTAACTCTAGAATTAAAAAGAATTATGTTCACTGATTGCCTAACACTCTGCAACTAAGTATATACTTGGCATTTCACGACAGACTCAGGGTCTGCAGCGAAAGAAAAAAATTATATGGCGATTCGATGGAGTAACTAGCTGGTTTTCTCAATGACAAAGGTGTTACCTTGTTATTGTTAGCTTGTTTATCATAGCGCTTTGTGTTGTGATTAGCACTTATTCGACACGTAAACACAATGAACACAGGCGTGAATCGATTATAATTGTATTCGTGTATTGATAAAATACGACGGAAAAGTACACACTTCAGATTTTAAACATAAGCAAGCATGAAATTTTGACGATTTTCTGATTATTCCTCAATTACATCGTAAAAATCGCGATTTAAAAAACAACGAACTTCACGATTAAATAGAAAAATCGCGCAAGCCTAGCTCATCCATCATGTCCATATAACCAACGTATGTACAGTATATATGATTTACTGTACATGTATTCTACGGGTGTAGTAGTAAAAACATTCTACAGTTGTAATCAGTCCTCGCTTTTGACCATTGTGTCTTCTTCTCAGCCAAAATTGATCTTCCTCGGGTTCATTCGTGATCTGAGTGTACCGAGTCCTGCTTTCTTGAAGTCACTTCGCAACACGCTTAACATATTTAGGTGTCTCTGTGCTGGTCTATCTATGGCATCCCAATAGCACATGGACAATCTTTGCTGGGTGACTTTTACAGACAACGGCAATGTATTACATATCTTGTACATACATGTAGCGGATTATTGAAAATTATGATATCTGGCCATCGGTATCTATGATGGTGCGGAGGTGTTCAAGGTGGCAGGCATCAAATCCAGCTGTTGCGGTTATACACCATCAATGATACGTACATGTATGTTGCATTGAATAAACAGTCTTTGTCAAGGGAGTAGTTTGTCAAGGGGTTTCTTTTCCTCATCTATGACATCCGCATCGTCAGTATATTCCATCTCTAACGGCATACCCAGTATGGTCACTTGAGGGTTTGGCCTTGTGGAATTTTCCCACACGGATTATAATGCAGCAGCAAGATAATATGTAAAACGCGCCGGGGATAGACCATTTCCCTGTGGAGCGCCGATTGATATCTCAAACTCAGCAGACTTCACTGACTTGACTCATACTCTCAATTTTGTTTCTGCAAGTAGTAGTCTCACTAGTCATAACTCATCTTCATTGCAACTGGCATGACGTAGTATATGTAGCATCTTTGAGCGTTTAATTGTGTCGAAGGCTCGTGACATGTCAATGGCCATTTTGTGGAAATCCCATTGTTTGTACATGCCTACTGACACAACAATGCATTGAACCCATACAATGTCTGCGCAGCTGCTTCCACGTTTAAAGCCACTTTGACATGATGCATTGGGCAGTCATCGATCTTGCACCGAATGCGTCATTAGGGTAACATTGGATTTGATTTCTATATGCTGTTGAGGAGCAAAATGGACTGCAGATTGGATCAGGGGCCGAGTCGTTTCTTGGGCTTGAGTGCCTTCTGAACTTCTGCTATTTTAAATGGTGTAAGTAATGGTCTGGCATCACCTGAGAATGGGTGCAAGGGCTCATCGCGGTCAATAAACTGTTCCTTGAACCTTTTTCGAATTGTGTCGGCTTTGCCCTGGTAAGTCCCCATAAAGTGCCCTTCAGAGTTGTGTGTACAGTGAGTGGTTGTGTGTAGTCAGTAACTCTCAAGTCTCAGGCTGCCAGAAATATTTTGCGACAGTAATCCATGGCTGTGATTTCATCTTGAATAGCAATTTAAAAAAAAAGCTGATGTGACACCGAATGTTATTGCAGTCCCTGCATAGATTTGTGCGGTCTTTACTTTGGCCCCTCTGATAGATGCACAGCCATAACGCTTTCCGCTCGGCTGATAATTTTACTACTACAGTATGGTGCTGGTAGCTGATGTTTCCATATATTTGACTGTTTTGGTTAGGGCTTCATTTGGCTCGGAGCTGATGCCAATGTTAGCTATCTGCTCCCCAACATGCCTAAGGACATTTTTGTATTTGAGTGTCAGTGTCACTGATGAGCTTGGGTAGATTGTAAGTGACTCTAACCTCTATAAGCAATAGTCTGATTCAAACGAAACTTGGATCAAAGGATCCTATGTTGTACACTTCAACACTTCAAATTTTTACAGTGGCCATCATGGATTTTCCGAAAATATCTGTGAAATCTGTAAAAAGAAAACTGATGAATCGATTGTCCGGTTTCAATCAAACTTGGCTCAAATGGTGCTATAGCTGTAGACTTCTGAAACTTTATACTGAATTTTAATTGCTCAACCTTTCAAGCGGACATCTTGCATTTTCCACAAATTTTTCAGAAAAGCTGTTAAACATTTTAAAAGACTTCTCATCATTAACCGTTGGCCTGTTTTCAACTGAACTTCGATGATAGGATGCTATTGTTATATATAGGCTTCTATATTTGTACAGAAATCTGATTTGTCAATTTTTCTGACAGTCATCTTGGATTTTCAGAAAATTTTTTGTTAGCGTTTAAGACTTCTTACATGTAACTGTGTGACTGATATTATCCAAATTAAGTCCCGAATGACCATATACAGAAATTTGATTGGTAAATTTTTGCGACAATACAGTGTACATCTTGGATCTTTCATAAATTTCCAAAAAATCTTAAGACTCATTAACTGTTGGCCATTTTCCAAATAAATTACTGGAAAGCAGTGTTTTGCGGTGATTGGTTATGAGCGCGTGTCTGCGTCTTTTAAGGCAAGATTATGATTAATGAAAATACACTTGTGACACTGCCCTAGTTTTGCAGCACCCTGCCCTAAAACTAAAATTATTTAATTTTAACTACAAATGTCCTAATTTCACATCTTCTAACACACTGCCCTTTTGTCAATCAAGATAAAACACTGAAAAGGACTCTAGTGTGGTAGGCTTGTGTTCCAGGTCAGGGCACTGCAGGACCTTGTTTCAGAATCTGGTTTTACCCAGCTTGACCTTAAGGAGTGACTCATCATGACCAATCATTTTACTTCATTTGTTTGTATACACGTCTGCTTGTAAAGCTTGTATGTGTTTGTATACATGTATCATCTGTAAACACGGTAAGTACATGTATAATACATGTCTATGTGTACATGCGTATTTGTGAAATCTGGTATAAAATTGACACTGTAATTAGGAATGAGAAGAGGATTTAGAACACTCTATCATTAACACTGATATCAGGCAAAAACACCTTCCGCAGTGGTCTTGAGAAATGTCCATTTGCAGACCAAGAGAAGACTATTTTTGAAAATTTAACACTAGAATGACTGGCTCGATGACGGAGCCAGTCATTCCAGTGGTAAATTTTCAAAAATATTTTCTCTTGGTTTGCAAATGGACATTTTCTATGAGAAAATTTGAATTTTCTTGAACAAATTCGATGGTTAAACGGTATTTACTATAGTGTTTTATGTTAGTACTTTTTTTTACGTGTAGCACCAATGCATATGAATGTTTACGCATAAGTATGATAATGAGACGAGCTTATGATTAACGTTTAAGTAGGCCATCTGCATGACGTGGGCATCTGGCAATGAACAAAAAAAACAAGTAATTTTTTTAGTATTAGTTTCAAACTAAATATCTATTCAAATAAAAATGAGTAATTAGTCATTAGGTAAATTGGCAGATTAACAAAAGTTAGTTCTTTTGTTAATGATAAAGTCTACCATAACAAAGTCTAATTTATCATTCTTCGTAAATGGAAGGTTGGTGTCAATCGCTTTGGTATTTAAGATGTTTCTGGAAGCTGTTGCTGTCCTAGACAGCAACAGCTTTTGGAAACATTATTACCAAAATGAAAACAAGTTATAATAGAGGAAGATGTTATGCACTGCTAAACAGTTAAACTTTACCACTCTGATGCCAATATTCTATCTTACTGTGGCAATATTAAAGAAATTGGTGTACATTTTTCAACAATTTTGGTGGACGACGTCGGTGTTGTTGCATATGAACATCTTCAACCAAATTTATTAAAAAATGAACACCAGTTCATCTTTTAATTTAGTTTGAAAATTTAAAAGTTTGACATCAGAGTGGTGAGGGTTAAGGTGTTCGGAGATGCCTTTTTTGTTGACAAGTATGTTGACATACATATATACTTATATGTGGGTTTTTTCACTTGTTCATACATGTTTTTGTGTTTGTAATTGTATGTATTTGTTATGTTTTTTCGCTTCAGCTGTTATCCTTTAATTACTATATCTACTGATCATTGCGCTTAAAGCTGCCAGTCGTATCATATTCTCCCCGCGAGTAGGTGTACAGTGATTATCACTATGTGTAAATGGATTTGTAAAATAATCTGATACAAAAAACATGTAGACATGATTAACACCTCAGATTTAACACATTGACTACATGTGTATGCCTGCTGCAAGCCACCAGACAATAATTGCAATAGGCAATAACTCTGGACTTGCTGAATATTTAAAAAAGGTTTGACTGAAAGTTGTTGGTGGCTAAGCCACCAACAACTTTCAGTCAAATTATTTTAAAAATGTCCATTTGCATGCCAATTAAGAAGATGATTTTTGTCAAATTTACCACTGGAATGACTGGCTCGATAACCGAGCCAGTCATTCCAGTGGTAACATTTCAAAACTAGTTTTCTCTTGGCCAGCATATAGATATTTCTCAGGATTACAGCAATGGTTGATTTTGTTCATCTTGCTGATTTAAAGTGTTAAAGCAAGTGTCAAGTCACATGACAGTTATTTACATAATGATTGTGATGTGTATACATTATCTAGTTCAGAACCTTAATGGCTAAGGAATTATCTACATGTGAATATCTGTCTAGACATGTGTAATTGGTAAATACATGTAATTAAAGGTGAGTCTGGATAAGAAAATTAACAATTCTCTCTGGCCGATACATGTACATAAGTTCATTTTATGTAGCTCTGTAACTAGTTTCTTAATAATTAACACACCCTTTAACCCAAGAAAATCTCAATTCGGTCATCGAAAGTGTCCATTTGCAGACCAAATGTAGACTATTTTTGACATGTTGTAAAAATTAACCATTGGAATGACTGACTCGATTATCATGCCAGTCATTCTTGTATTAAATTTTCTCTCAATCTGCAAATGGACATTTCTCAAGACCACTGCAGAAGCAATTTTTGGCCGACTTGAGTGTTAAAGGGTTAAAGGTCATATACCTATATATTAATGTTGGGAAGACATCTTTTGGCTACAAATGTGGTTGTTTTTATGGAGTTTCCCCTGTACTCCACATTACTCATGGTTAGTATATATAGTTAGTACATTTCACGAACCCGGTCCCATGCTTTTTCTTCTGTCATTTTGGCTGTGTTTGGTTTTAAGTGTTTCAAGATTTTACTGTTGATTTTCACTTCTTGTAAGAACTTGGGTGTGGCTATCACATACATGTTTTAGTTCTGGCCCTAGGTCTTTCAGTCACTGTTTTGGGCGTATGCCAAATACTTTTATTTACATTGTCTTTAATAAGGCATAGCAGTGTATATGGTCTGGAGTCTGGCCTTTAGGCGCAGTGTCGAGATTACATTTTTCTTGATGTGTTTATTAAACTCACTACTAGGGGTTCTCAGTGTATGTGTGTGTGTGTGTGTGTGCGTGCGTGCGTGCGTGCGTGCGTGTGGATAGGTTTAGGTTGTGTGTGGCTTTGTGGTAAAAAAATTAGGGGTTAAGCTCATCAAAAAGAATGGGCAGGCACGAGTCAAAGTGGATGGATCTAATCTGTATATGACGTCATAATCAATTGTGTCACTTGTCTCGGCTAACATCACAATCATAATACATAATAAAGAATGTATCTAGCTCCACCATGAAAGTTTTGAATGATTCCAACATGCCGAAAATGTGGGAGGAGTAATGCCGGAGCCCTCTATTATCTGACTAGTTGCTGAGTTATTTATGCTTTATATTTTTTATCCTCATCTATATAGACTTGTACATGTACTGTAAAGCGTTTATGATTGACTAAATTGTGTCATTCATGACCTAATTGATTATGACATTATATGATTGATCGATAAACTGGATTCCTACATTATTAGCTCACCTGGCCAGTCTGTCTGTCCGTCCGTGAACTTTTTCCTTTAAACGACGTCTTCTCAAGAACCACTAGGCCGATATAAGTTATCTTTGGCAGGAAGTATCCTTAGGGCATAGGGATCCAAGTTTGTTCAAAGGAAGCCGATCGGCCAATTTGGCCAGTGGCCAATTCGGATTTCGGCCGATTTTAGGAAATGTCTTTAAAAATCTTCTTCTCCGAAACCGCTTGGTGGATTGAAGCAAATCCCATGAAATATGATCTAGGGCAAGAGCTGAACCAGGTTTGTTCAAGGGAACTTGATTGGCCAAATGGTTCAGCAGCCATTTTGGTTGACCTAGTTTTAGCTAAAATGACTTCTTCTCCAGAGCCGCTGAAGGGATCAGGCCGAAATTTGGCAGATATGATTAGGGACTAAAGGCCATTAAAGTTTGTTCAAGGGAAGTTAATCCGTCAAAAAACATGGTGCAGTCGGCCAATCAAAATACAGCATGTTTGGCGGCCATATTGGATTTTTTTATTTGATGGAGTTTGAGGCTGAAGTTGGTTTTATATAGGTTTTTTGGGTATTCTGATCACAAATTTGCAATTTTCAAAGCTGTCGGATAAACGGTTTGGTGGCCATCTTGGATCATTTTCCCGTCAAAAGCTCCCATACTAAAGCAATGGGAAATTTAAAATGTCTACTTTTCGAGAACTTATGGGACGATTTCAATTATATTTGGCAGGAAGCATCCTTAGGTTGTAGAGATTCAAATTTGTTCAAACGAAGCCGATCGGCCAATTTGGCCGATGGCTATCTTGATTTTTGGTCGATTTTTTGAAACGTCTAAAAATCTCCGAAACCGCTTGGTGGATTGAAACAAACCCCATGAAATATGATCTAGGGCAAGAGCTGAACCAAGTTTGTTCAAGGGAACTTGATTGGTCAAATGGTTCGGCAGCCATTTTTGTTGACCTAGTTTTAGCCAAAACAGCTCCAGAACCGCTGAAGGGATCAAAATGTGGCAGATCTAATTAGGGATTAAGGGCCATTAAAGTTTATTCAAGGGAAACTGATCCGTTAAAAAAACATGGCCGCAGTGGGCCAATCAAAATACAGCATGTTTGGCGGCCATATTGGATTTTTTTATTTGATGGATTTTGAAGCAAAAATTTGTTTAGTACAGGGTTATGAGTATGCTGATTTCAACCATGCCATTTCTGAATCTATCAGATAAACGGCTTGGCGCCATGTAGTAAAATTGGCATTTAGTACAGGTGGTCTTTATAGCATGTTTTACTGCATTCTAAAACCCATGTAATCATTTGACAGAGTGACCAAACTCACTTAGCAGCACTTGTTCACTAGTTCAAAATAATAATTTGACTGAAAGTCATTGCTGCCTTAGAATGCAACAACTTTCTATCAAATAAATATCAAAATATTCAAAGTCATATATGTCAGCGTACACAATACATATCTTAGATATTTAGCCAGCATAGGAAAACATTTAATCTTGTAATTTAAAACTCTAATTCTCGGGATTGAAATGAAATTAATACCCTCTGAGGTAGTGAGCTGATGAAGTGTACCATATTCACATACTGAGTCTAAAGGATTTATTTAAAACATAACTTATTTTATCAGCCAAAAATGGCTTCTGCAGTGGTCGTGAGAAATGTTCATTTGCCGACTTAAAGAAGACGGTTTTTGATAATTTACCACTGGAATGACTGGCTCGATAACCGAGCCAGTCATTCCAGTGATAAATTTTCAAAAATACTGTTCTCTTGGTCTGCAAGTGGACAATTTCTTTGAGAAAACTTAAGTTGTCTTGAGTAAATTTGAGGGTTAAAGCGTTAAAAGCCAATTAATTCTAGCAATGAATTTAGTTGAGTATTGAGATATTCACAAGTTTTGTTGGATAGCATGTAGCATGGTGACAGACATTTTGAAAATGGTTTTGCTGATGATGTCTGTTACTGTCAAGTGCAGCAACAGTTTTCAGCGTGACTATTCAACCCTTGTCACACCAATGTCTAGAGATTAATTGTTACAAAGCCAGTATTAGAAAGGCTGGTGTACAGTTTGTAAACACCATTGCTGTCATAGACACTGCTGTTGCTGTTATACAATTGACAGCAACAGCTTACACAACAGCTGTTAAGCAACAGCTTAGCGCATTATTTCCAGTTAAATGCGTTAATAAGATTCGCTTCTTATCAATTTATTATTATTAGCTCACCTGGCTATCGATATCAGGACACAATATCTTACCTATTTTGCTAGGTTAGGAAAACGGTTAACCCTTTAGCCATCATATCAGCCAAATACGGCTTCGGCAGTGGTCTTGAGAAATGTCCATTTGCAGACCAAATGAAGACTATTTTTGAAAATTTTACCATTGGGTTGACAGACTCTTTTTAACGAGCCAGTCATTCCAGTGGTAAATTTTCAAAAATAGTCTTGGTCTGCAAATAGACATTTTCTATGAGAAAATTGAACTTTTCTTAAATTCAATGGTTAAATGGTTAATTAATGTGCAATTGGAGTTTTATTTCCACCATCCATTGACATATGACAGCTTTTATTACCATAATAGATAAAAACTAAATTAACAGGTTAACCTTTTCCCTGCAATTGCTGCCTAAATATTTAAGATATGTATTGTGTACTCTGATACCTATACTGGTAAAATATTTTGAAATGTATTTGATTCATTGAAAGTTGTTGCTGCCTAAGTCAGCTATGACTCAGTCAAATTATTTTTAAAATAAACTGCAGCATCGCGAATTTGACCATTCAGCAAGATGTACACGTGTTAAAAGGATGGTTTGGAATATACTCAGTTGAACCTGCTATAAAGACCATCTGTATTAACCCTTCTTAAATTAGTTTAACGGAAAGCCAATGTTGCCTAAGGCACAACGGCTTCGCGTCAAATTAATTTCAAAATATTCAACAAAATACGTTTTATATCATAAAGAATATACTTTTTCCAGGATTTATTGGTGAAAGGGTTAAGAGACCACCTGCCTTAAAGACTATTTTCTTCATTTGCTAAGCGCAATTAAGCAATGTATTTGAAACTTTATTAACCCTTTAATGGTCAAACCAGCGAAAACCTGCCTCTGCAGTGGCCTTGAGGAATGTCGATTTGCAGGCCAGCATGAGTATTTTTGAAAATTTACCACTGGAATGACTGGCTCGATAATCGAGCCAGTCATTCCAGTGATACATTTTCAAAATGCTCCATATCTTGGCCTGCAAATAGACATAACCTGAAAGTTTTGTTTTACTGAAAAATCATGACCATTAAAGGGTTAAGAAAACAGCTACCATAAGAGGCTGTCTTCTGATTCTCACTTGAGTGGTGTCTTAATACAAGTTTGACTGCATGTCATCAATTTCTGTTGTTAGTACTGATATGTCTTCTATTTTTGCTTAAGTATTGTTCAAAAGAACCTTTGCAAAATCAACCATTTGACTGAAAGTCATTGGAAGTGGCACTGATTGATGTAAAACTCCATAAAGATTAGTTGAGTTGTAAATGTTCCAGGTGAGCGACACAGGCCCCTTGGGCCTCTTGTTGGAACATTATGTTTGCAGATGTCCCATGTTATACTGGATGTACAGGTATCTTCACAAAACATTATGTTTGCAGATATTGTCCCATGTTATACTGAATGTACAGGTATCTTCACAAAGCATTATGGTTGCAGATGTTATCCCATGTTATACTGAATGTACAGGTATCTTCACAAAGCATTATGTTTGCAGATGTTGTCCCATGTTATACTGGATGTACAGGTATCTTCACAAAACATTATGTTTGCAGATGTTGTCCCATGTTATACTGGATGTACAGGTATCTTCACAAAGCATTATGTTTGCAGATGTTGTCCCATGTTATACTGAATGTACAGGTATCTTCACAAAGCATTATGTTTGCAGATGTTGTCCCATGTTATACTGAATGTACAGGTATCTTCACAAAGCATTATGTTTGCAGATGTTGTCCCATGTTATACTGAATGTACAGGTATCTTCACAAAGCATTATGTTTGCAGATGTTGTCCCATGTTATACTGAATGTACAAGTATCTTCACAAAGCATTATGTTTGCAGATGTTGTCCCATGTTATACTGAATGTACAGGTATCTTCACAAAGCATTATGTTTGCAGATGTTGTCCCATGTTATACTGAATGTACAGGTATCTTCACAAAGCATTATGTTTGCAGATGTTGTCCCATGTTATACTGGATGTACAGGCATCTTCACAAAGCATTATGTTTGCAGATGTTGTCCCATGTTCTACTGAATGTACAGATATCTTCACAAAACAGTATGTTTGCAAATGTTGTCCCATGTTATACTGAATGTACAAGTATCTTCACAAAGCATTATGTTTGCAGATGTTGTCCCATGTTATACTGGATGTACAGGTATCTTCACAAAACATTAGGTTTGCAGATGTTGTCCCATGTTATACTGAATGTACAGGTATCTTCACAAAGCATTATGTTTGCAGATGTTGTCCCATGTTATACTGAATATACAGGTATCTTCACAAAGCATTATGTTTGCAGATGTTGTCCCATGTTATACTGAATGTACAGATATCTTCACAAAACATGTTTACAGATGTTGTCCCATGTTATACTGAATGTACAGGTATCTTCACAAAGCATTATGTTTGCAGATGTTGTCCCATGTTATACTGAATGTACAAGTATCTTCACAAAGCATTATGTTTGCAGATGTTGTCCCTTATACTGAATGTACAGGTATCTTCACAAAGCATTATGTTTGCAGATGTTGTCCCATGTTATACTGAATGTACAAGTATCTTCACAAAGCATTATGTTTGCAGATGTTGTCCCATGTTATACTGAATGTACAAGTATCTTCACAAAGCATTATGTTTGCAGATGTTGTCCCATGTTATACTGAATGTACAGGTATCTTCACAAAGCATTATGTTTGCAGATGTTGTCCCATGTTATACTGAATGTACAGGTATCTTCACAAAGCATTATGTTTGCAGATGTTGTCCCATGTTATACTGAATGTACAGGTATCTTCACAAAGCATTATGTTTGCAGATGTTGTCCCATGTTATACTGAATGTACAGGTATCTTCACAAAGCATTATGTTTGCAGATGTTGTCCCATGTTATACTGAATGTACAGGTATCTTCACAAAGCATTATGTTTGCAGATGTTGTCCCATGTTATACTGAATGTACAGGTATCTTCACAAAGCATTATGTTTGCAGATGTTGTCCCATGTTATACTGAATGTACAAGTATCTTCACAAAGCATTATGTTTGCAGATGTTGTCCCATGTTATACTGAATGTACAGGTATCTTCACAAAGCATTATGTTTGCAGATGTTGTCCCATGTTATACTGGATGTACAGGCATCTTCACAAAACATTATGTTTGCAGATGTTGTCCCATGTTATACTGAATGTACAGGTATCTTCACAAAGCATTATGTTTGCAGATGTTGTCCCATGTTATACTGGATGTACAGGCATCTTCAAAAAACATGTTTGCAGATGTTGTCCCATGTTATACTGAATGTACAGGTATCTTCACAAAGCATTATTTTTGCAGATGTTGTCCCATGTTATACTGAATGTACAGGTATCTTCACAAAGCATTATGTTTGCAGATGTTGTCCCGTGTTATACTGAATGTACAAGTATCTTCACAAAGCATTATGTTTGCAGATGTTGTCCCATGTTATACTGAATGTACAGGTATCTTCACAAAGCATTATGTTTGCAGATGTTGTCCCATGATACTGGATGTACAGGCATCTTCACAAAACATTATGTTTGCAGATGTTGTCCCATGTTATACTGAATGTACAGGTATCTTCACAAAGCATTATGTTTGCAGATGTTGTCCCATTTTATACTGAATGTACAGGTATCTTCACAAAGCATTATGTTTGCAGATGTTGTCCCACGTTATACTGAATGTACAGGTATCTTCACAAAGCATTATGTTTGCAGATGTTGTCCCATGTTATACTGGATGTACAGGCATCTTCACAAAACATGTTTGCAGATGTTGTCCCATGTTATACTGAATGTACAGGTATCTTCACAAAACATTATGTTTGCAGATGTTGTCCCATGTTATACTGGATGTACAGGTATCTTCACAAAACGTCTCTTCTACTTGTTTCCTTTAAATATTTATCCTGAACAACCATTTTGCAAATTGACCGTGTGAAATTGGTTTTCCGTCGATAACAATATTGGACTATTTGCAATGCAAATGCAAATCCTTACGTATTTACCTCTACCTTGTGGTATCCCGTATTTACTAGCATTTTAATAGTTACAAGTGGATTAAGTGGAGGCATTTGTTTGCATGCTTATTCCTCAGCCATGTCTGATATCTGATTATATACATGTAGCTATATAGCTTCAATAATTAAGCCGAGAAATTGAACTCTTAAAATTTGTGTGACTGACTCATCTGTGTATCCCAAATTCAAATGTGTCAAGGTAGCCTCACAGGCCAGCTGTTCAATATTTGGAGCTAATTTGGCTAGAAACAACAGAAACAGATGCCAGTAAAATTGGTTTCAAAATATTCTATATAATATTTCTTACATCGTAAAGAATTTGTTGTATCTGTTGTATATACAGTTGAAAGTGGTAATTAGACTTTACATGTATAATATATAGCAGACTGTTAGCATTTAGATAAACAATGATTTATGTCTACTCAAGTTATTTTCACGTAACATGTAATGTGAGCTCAGTATGAAATACAGGCATGACAGGGTACATGTATGTTAAATATTTTGAAAACTGCAATTGAAAGTTGTAAATAAATTTGCAAATAAATAACTATAATCCTGAATATGTGGAAAGCAATTTGACTGTAAGCTACTTACAGTCAAATTGCTTTCCACATATTCAGGATTATAGTTATTTATTTGCAAAGATGAATTACAGGTTCACGTGAGTTTGCTGACATTAGTTTCTCAATATATATCTAAACCTTTGAGAGTTGTTTAAAAATTGAGATTAAATTTGTGTCACATGTGAAAGTTAGCGGCTGTATGGCTTATTGCTGAACTTTATATTTTCATATTTAAGAAAATTGTGTAATGGATTTATTTATACATGTACACATGACCAACTTTTCTTCAAATTTTCTTAACAAGGATATGATGAAATATGTGTTACTATTACTGTATTGATTAGGTCTAAATTCACTAACTTGTTTCAGAAAATTATGCAATCTGATTGAATCAATTTATTTCTATTTGGGGAATTTTCATTTGTTTTAGAGTTTATGAGTGGAATAGTAATTAATGCATAGAGACAATCAACAATTTGAGCAATTCAAACTAGATATAGACTAGTAGATACATGTATGTGTACAACAAATTCTTTACAGTAAATTAAATATTCTGTTGAATATTTTAAAACTAATTTTACTGGTAGGTGTTGCTGCCTAGGCAGCAACCCTTTAAAGTCAAATTAGTATCAAAATATTCAACAGACTAAGCTGCTTAAATGGAATTTAGATAGCCGTATTTTCGGTTTGAAAAGGTTGATATTCAACGTATTCTGCTGAGTCAGCTATTGATTTGTGTGGGCTAATCATACTGCTATCATGTCTATCAGTCTACTAACTACATATATACAATGTAAATCTATATATCTATTTATATATACTTTTCTCTCTCTTTTTGCAGATCCTGGTTGATTGTGGTAAAGCAACAATAAACTAACTAATTATTGAAGAGACAACAGAGATACGCCCTAGACGAATACACTTTCAGCGTTTGACTTGTTATCCGCAATAGCATGAAGTATCGATGACAAAGACTGTTATAATGACATGGCTTCACTGATTATAAATCAAAGTGTTTTTGTAAACCTATAAGACAGAGTTATATGTGAGATATTGATACGATTCTCAGGAGCATTATATTGTTTGTTTTCGGTCAGGAAGGATTAGTGTCGTAGATACAGACTTTGCCAAGGATTATTGTTGTTTGTTTGGCTTGGGAGACTTGTTGCTCAGGATTTGTCACGATGAGTCAAAGTGACTCAGATTACGATGCTATGGAAGATGAAGAGGAGGAGGAGGAGGAGCAAGGATATTATTATGAGGTAGGTTATAAATATCAGTCCATATGCTGATATGCTTTTGTCATGGTCCGCCATCTGCTTCCCCATGCATGTCTTTCTCCCAAAGTTGCAATCAGATGTGTTGTACATGACTTTAGTGTTCATGACAGGCTTGTGCAATGCATTGTGTTTCAGCCAAATCTGTATTTGCCAGAGAAGCGTAAACTTTGCTTTGTAAAGCGGTTGATAGCCTGAATTGATTATGTTGAATAGTTCAGATTTGGCACTACAATAACTTGTGAGAAGACCACACCTGGGAATATGGTTTCACTAAAACCACTTCAGACATGTATTTGCGCAAATATCTCTCCTATAATTCAATTAACACATCTGGTTTCAGAATTATAACTCTAGTTTGAATAGAAATCGCTTGAACAGTTTTGTAATTATCACCATGCATGTCATGGATTTTATACTGGTTTGAAAATCCTTTTAAGCCGGAAACATCTTTGAGACTTTGAGGGGACTGATCTCAAAATTAAGTGATCAGGCCCATACGGTGGGGTGGGGTTTGGTGGGTTCGAACAAACCCCGTAAAATTTGTCAATTTTTTTCAATGGCACCATTTTACTTTCAGAAATAAAAAAACCTTACAGGCGGGTTGGGGGGGGGGGGGGGGGGGGAGTGGTGGGTGGGTGGGAGGGGGGAAACTTCCTCCCAGACCTCACAAACCGCCCTTTCAGAATCCCACTGTATGGCGCTGAATTAAGTGATTTATCTAGTGACATGTAGGCCATGTAGAGTTAAATGTTCATTATATAGACAGGTGAGTCTCTTTATTCAAGAGAATTTGATAGTAAGACAGTAAAATGTCAAACAGTGCCAGGGATTCACTAAACCCATCAGTGAATGAATTTGATTGGTTGATCAAATTCGATCAAATTAGTAGCCAAGAACTGAAATAAGACTTACATCTCTAACTAGTAAATTTCTTATTATCTTCACAGGACATGGATGACCTTGACCTTGACAAGCCAAAAAGGGGAGATGACCCTGAGTATTTTGACTTTGAACTTCTGCAGATTGAGGATGTGGAACGACTATTAAACGAAGAGGTAGAAGCTCTCTGTAGCAAACTCCAGGGCGAATCACATACGGTAATAAACAAATTAACACGTAGCGAAAAAGAGACATATTTTCAACCATAGCACTGGGAACAAATACTACGGCCGAATGATATATTGATACTATATCGAAAGCTGGTGTCATATAAATGATATGATATTGAGGAAGAATTTAAAAAAATTACCTCATGTAAGCATTTTGGAGAATTGAGTTTCACCGGCAAGTCCCTTTTCCATGATTTACAGTACAACCCAGAAATCAGTTTATTATGGTACCAAAACAAAATAAAATGTTCTATTGAATATTTTGATCATAATTGGATTGGAAGACATTGCTCCATAAATAAACAAGCATTGCTTACATTTTCAAAGTCTTACCCAGTAACATGTTTGGAAACATGATAACTTATTTTTTAGTTTTACTGTATTGACCTCCAAAATGAAGAATTTTTTTCACGGCCCATGCCCTTTTGCCCCACATGTTTTTGTGTGACTTCAATGGCAACTTTCAACTCAACTGGTCAAGATCCATCCATGAAAAACTTATTTTTCAGGCTGGACCCACAACCTAGTGCAATACATGTAGTTTCTAAACCTTTTGTGGTGAGACTGAAAATTAAATATATAATTCATTTCTTTAGTACATGTCAGTAAGTGCGATATATGCAGCTTTGACAAAGTGGTCAACTACATTATTTTACTGAGAGGCAGGCAGACTTAAAGCGATGCTAATCTCATATCAAATGTTATACTGCACCGATAGATTATGGTTTATAGATTCCAGATCATTCATATCCTGTTGCGTTCCCGTTTTTATATCACAATGATCTGCTTTGTAATATTGCGCAAATATTGAACAGTGATCGCCACCATTTTGTCTCCTCAAGTGATAGTGTGTGATGTCATGTAAGTGCCAATGCATTACATTATTTATTATGTAATATTCATCTCGTTGAATATTTTGAAACAAATTTGAGTAGAAGTTGTTGCTGCCTATGGCAGCAACAATTTCCAGTCAAATTAGTTTCAAAATATTCAACCGCTTACCTGTATGATTGCTTTTATACCACGCTGCCAAACTATAGCTGGCGCCTCTATGACAGAGTTATATCCCGAAGCAGGCACGCTAGGATTTTTCTGATTGGTTGAAAAGTAAATCATGACAGCCATCATGGGCTGTAGAAATGTAGCAACATTTAGCTACTAAATCCTGAATATCTCTTTAGCGGCCTGATAAAAAGCTTAACATTACCTGCATAGTTTATGACTGGCATATTAGATCACCTGAATAGCTATCAAGGGTTCGGATTATTTATCCTTTAAAGAAGTCACGACTAAGATTGTTGGTAATAATCAAATGTCCCCCAAAACTTACAGCAATATGCATATGTACTTTCAAGTATTGCATACTTTTTTGCTGTTGAGAAATTAGGTATGCATACAGTGCATGCATATATATATTTTACATATCATTTATTGAAACACTCACTGCCTTTGACCTCATTCATAGTCTCATAGAACCTACTTATCTCATTAGAATCGTACTAAATTGAATACAGTTCATTTCATTTACTGTACATAGCAATTCACAATATGCTCTGGCATCAGCTGTCAGAAATGTAAGCATATGGTACATGTGCTTTGCCAATCATATTACGTCATTGTGATTTCCTTCTGTTTCAAGAGGTCAGTTCTTGCGTTTTTACGTTTCTCCAGGTGATGGATTTGAAAGCATATTTATGTTGCCTGCAATAAGTACTATGTTGTTGTTAATATGCTAAACAGTTTAATGATTATTCTGTAACCAGTGAGATGAACTACAGAGTGTGTGTATTTCTGTAAGCACACATTCAAATGATATACGTTTGATAATGGGTCAAATCAGCCAAAAGCAACTTTTGCGGTGGTTTTGAGAAATTTGCAGGCCAAGAGAAGGCTACTTTTGAAAATTTACAACTGGAATGACTCGTTCAGTAACTCAGCCTGTGATTTTCGATTAAATTATGGGTCCAAATTCCCAAAAGTAAAAACCGGGTAACGTGACAAGTCACGAAAACTGGGACTTGGAATTTCTATAAAAAGTTGAAATAAATGATTAAAAAATAGCACGAAAGTAGAGCGCAATTTCATGAGACAAATTCTTACCATCCTACAGTACAGCTCAGAGTTAACTTAGGATGAAATGCGGCTGCAACGCATGCATGACGCGTACATAGTGGTTCTATTTTAAAATAATGGATGCATCACTTTCCCGTTGTGAACGATAAAACAATGCGGGGTGAAAGTAAAATAAATGGGTTGGAAACAGTTTGACAACGTGTCAGAACTTATTGCACAACGCATTTATGATATTGGCTAGACAAGTCGTTTGAAATCTGATAACGTGAAACGCGTTCATAATTACGCTGCGCTGGTATAACGACATTATGCGAGTCGACCAAGAAGGGCAACTGATTACTCCGGCATACACACATTATGCAATTATATTTTGCAATGGTACCGTAAATTTTCGCGAAATTCCTGTCATGATTTTAGTGGGAGGCCTCATTCAATGTTGAATAATTGGCAGTATGTCGCATTATCAGTTCCGATACAATTGCCTGGTAACGTAAACATTCCATTCTTACAGAGCAAAATGAAACCGGTTACTTATTCACTGCCACTGAGAAATGCCTCGAGCGACTGTCTCGCTGATCGATAATTATGCGCAGTCGTAGATTCTCGGAAAAGCGTAGCCGTAATTTGATTGGCTTGCTGGACATCTGACATCATTATTAATGAATGAAAATTACTATCGTAGTAAATTTTGATCACGTGCCTCGTTGTCGAATTGATGGCGTGATTTATTTTAACCAGTCTGAGCGACTCACGATCAACAATGGCGGAATGCAAAATGTACACGTATTCGTGGTGCCTCTTTTAAAAGCAATAAAGCAATATCTTAACGGCCACTTTGACTTTTAAATTAATAAAACAAACTATGTCTGGTTCATGAAATATAGTAAAATTAGCTCCCTGACTATTTATAATGTTAACTTTCACGGGTTTATTAAGGCACTATTTACATGTATCTAGCTGTGTTATTGCTACGTAGAGGGGGGTGCGGCGATTGCTCATTTCCTCGGCCTGGTTCCCGAGTGGGGCAACAACAATGTGTTAGACTCGGCGACATTACATTGCAATATAGTGAATCCGAAAGCTACCGAATGTCACAAAAAGAAAATCATTAAATCACTACAGGCGTTTTATTCCCGCGAAAAGCCAATGAGATATCGGTACATGTTGCAGCTTTAGGGGCGCATAGTATTTCATAAATAGCCCTGAACTAGTCTTTTTTCGTGTGGAGCACCGATGGGGATATTGCGGTAGCGGACACGAATCCGCTAATTTGTGCGTCATATTATCAATAAAAACCACACCATCTGCATGTTTTAATAAAAAGCGTCTACATTAATCGAGCATTGGTACACATACGCTATATTTTGACATCTTTAATCCATAATTTTGCGTTTATTCGCTGTCTGTTCAGCGCGAATACAGGTGATGCGTAGAAGTGATAATGAAGTTGCTTACGGACAATTTTCACTATGATTAACCTATGTCAAATCTCGCCAGTCCTAATATTTCACTGCGCTGGATGTTTATAAAAGTTAAATGCGAAACGAACCGATGCTTACGATTCTTGCACTAGATGCAAAATGATCAGGGGCACGAAACGTTCAGGGGCGCATCGTTACATTAATTCTCAACCTGGAATCATGATTTTGTGTTTCGTAATATTTATAATTTTCATATTTACCTTTGCCCCTTCTAGGAAATGTAATGTACCGCTAAGTTTGATTGGATCCCGGGTAGTTGGAGCAGTGGAGTTGGTATGTATGCCGGGTATTACGCAATGCACATATGAATCTGTTAAACGCATTTAAAATTTGGCGTCTCCCGTTTTGCTTTTGACAACGCATTTGGCACTATCTCTGGGGACATTACGCATTTAATGCTCGTTCTCAATGCATATATTTATTATTTTAAATGCGTCAAAAAAATTAGATGCGTTGTGAATGCATTGTGTTTTTAAAACCGATGCGTTGGAAACGGGCCTTTCAGACCTGTTCATATTTTAGTTAACTCTGAGCTATACTGTACATCTGTGCTTAATGTATACCTTATATCCATCATCGTGGGAGTGAAATTATTAATTGGGTCCGCCTAAATATTGCGTATAGTTTAATAAATGTCGAGAAAAAATATAAATCATGTGATGTATCAGCTTCCGCTTATAGCCTCTCTTTGTAGGACTAGTTTAGGTCATTACCCGAGTAGCGCGAAGACGTTAATGTTAGTACCCGGGGAGATACTGCGCAATCCACATACATAGGCCGGTAGCTTCGAGTGGCTATGAGAATATCGGCGTAAACTTGTCCTATAGTGCAGTTTATAGTTGCTTTCAGAATGTACGATTTACATTTAAGTGTAAGCAACAGAAAGCACAGTTCAAAATACAACAATCTGGAATGCTGTTGCTTTATTTTCTTTAAAATATTAGGAAAAATTATTACACCATCTGAACTTGTTACTAATTGAAATTGCTAACTCTAGAATTAAAAACAGTTATGGTCACTGATTATTGCCTAACACTCTGCAACTATGTATATACTTGGTATTTCACGACGGACTCGGTCTGCAGCGAAAGAATGAAAAGTATATGGTGATTCGACGGAGTAACTAGCTGCTTTTCTCAATGACAAAGGTGTTACCTCGCTATTGTTAGCTTGTTTATCATAGCACTTTGTGGTGAGATTAGTAATTATTCGACACGTGCATGGCACGGCAGGATATAAACACAATGAACACAGGCGTGAATTGATTATAATTGTACTCACGTAATGATAAAACGTACACTTTCACGATTTTCCAGTTTTTCCTGAATTACATCGTAAAAAGCACGATTTAAAAAATAAATCGAACTAAACGATTGAATCAAAAAATCGTGCAAGCCTAACTCAGCCACGGGTAAATTTTAGCTGTCTCACTGCTGCAAGCCACCAAACAATCAGTTCCAAGAACAAAAACTCTTGCCTTCAGTCAACTTGTTTTCAAAATACATAGCCAATCCCTTGGAATATGTCGTCTGCAAAGACTTAGAAGGAAGATGGTTAATAAACAGCGTTCACTTGGTTTGAAAAATGAAGCAAAAAGTCTGATTCTCTTGACAAATAATCACCATTAACCGTTTAACATTCGTATCAGCCAAAAACGGCTGCTGCAGTGGTCTTGAGAAATGTCCCTTTGCAGAACAAGAGAAGACTATTTTTGAAAATTTATGAGTGGAATGACTGGCTTGATAACCGAGCCAGTCGTTCCGGTTGTAAATTTTCAAAATTAGTTTTCTCTTTGTCTGCAAATGGACATTTTCTATGAGAAAATTTAATTTTTTAAAGCAAATTTAAGTGTTAAAGGGTTAAAGTATTAGGTAACATAATAATGAATGTGTGTGTTTGCCCAGATGACGCCTTCTCTTGCCAAAATGCTGCTTCATGCTCAAACATGGGACAAGAAAAGTATTATAGAAAGGTAAATGATAATAAATCATCTTGTGTAAACTATATATCATTTGCTCTATTTGTACAGCTTTTAATTTATAATCTGGAAAATAATGGTAGCCTGAGGCTACAGTACAGTTCGGTAATAACTTAACTACAGTACAGCTGATCAATAAGCTAGAATGGTTTCAAAACAACAGTGAACAAAAACAGAAATATATTAGTTAATACAATTTTGAACACAATCATGACAATGTAAGAATTACAATTACTGTCAGCGCAGTTTTTTGTTTAGTTTATTCATTTATTGATGCAATTTATTCATCAATTGACATAATATCAAATGCTATTTATTCCCTTTAAGCCTTGAAATTCCAGTGTCTCGACTTCCAAGCGGCTCTACAGGAAAGCTATTGAATATTTTGAAACTAATTTTATAGGAAACTTGTTGCTGCCTATTGCAGCAGCAGCAGCAGCTTCTGGTCAAAATATTGAACAGAATATTGCTTACATCATAAAAAATTTGTTGTTTCTAGACTGTATGGATTACACAGTTAACCCGGTCACTGATGAATTCCCCATGTCTCATTTTCAAGGCAACCATACAGGAAAACTGATGAATATTTTGAAATTAATTTAACTGGAAGACATTGCTACCTTAGGCAGGAATGGCTTCCAGTCAAATTAATTTCAAAATATTCAACAGATTAAGTTTTAAATCGTAACGAATATACTTTTTCAGTGATTTGTCAGTGAAGGGGTTAACAGTAACGTGGAGTCCTGGACCCTTTATTAAGACATGTCATATTATATTTTATTGCAGGTTTCAAAAGGATTCCCAAAAGCTTCTGATAGATTCAAGGATTCTTCCAGCTAAGAAGAGCAATGTATGTACATAAACGGTCTTAAGTAACCCTTTAATGGTCAAATTTGTTCAAGAAAATCGGAATATTTGGTCAATGAATGTCCATATGCAGGCCAAGAGAGTGCTGTTTTTGAAAATTTACCATGAATGACTGGCTGTGTTATCGAGCCAGACATTCCAGTGGTAAATTTCCAAAAATAGTCCTCTTGACCTGCAAATGGACATTCCTCAAGACCATAGGATCATATATAACTTATTTACATTCCTGGATATTATGGTATTATGTTGTCTGTATTTAAAAGTACAGTAAAAAGTCCTGTCACATGTCAATGGAATATCCGATCTGTCACTCAAGTATCTGACGTCATAATCAAAATGTTACTTGTTAGCGGACATCATAATCAAATGACGTGGGTCCAACATGAAGGTGGTAATGGTCTGATAGTAACTGTCTGAATTGTCTTTGGTGAATTTACAATTTAATACACATTCTGTTGAATATTTGTTGAGCTGGTGATGTTGCTGCCTTTCACATCAAGAGTATACTTACCACCCTGATACTTTAGGATATTTCCTAAATATCGGCCTAGCTTCAATAATACTCAGAATTAAAAAGAAACCGCCCCCACTGGGCAGGTTACACAACTGACAGTCCAGCGGATGTGCAGCCCAAACTCGCACATGCGCTGGGCTGACTCATTCTCTTCTTAAAATATTGACCTGCCATTGCAACACGCTTTCTAGCCTTGCTTTTGCTTTCTTTCTTTTTGAAGCTTTGAGTTGTTTTGCAACTTGTTTGACTGATTATTAGTATGTCTGACGCTGCCAAGTAACTGGAGGATGCTGCCGGTCCAAGCCATCAGGTGTACATTAGTAAATTTATTGATAAAAGATTTGTGTGTTGACTCGGATAGTATTTCCGGGATTTGCGCTCTCTCGTGGATACGTCTTTATTAGGCTAGCTCTTTTATGGGGGAGGCCTATATATTAGCTAACGCATGTTGTGCTTTATTTTTCAGACACATGAGCTGATATTTGAAGGGTATCCTTTTATTTAAACAATATTTTTACTTGGTTTCTGGGTCCTTCTATTTTATTATGAGTTTGCTGAGGGAGTTATTACCATAAGAAGTAATTTCTCCGCATTCTCCCCCCACCACAGGGTTTTGGACTCATGATCAGGTATTCCTGTGTTGTTTATCAGACTTCACTCGTCCTCAGAAGTCATCTTATGAGGTTATTTAGGAGAGAGAAAAAATTTCAGTCATTTTATTTCCTAATATTTTAGAAGTTTTTTGACTGAGTGTTGAGTTTTTTTTATCTCTCTTGATGGTTTGCATAGGTTCATTGTGTTTATAAAGTTCAATTACTAATGAATCTTTGTTTTGAGCTGTGAAGTCTAAGAAAGTTCGCCTCTCAAGTATTCAAGTTCAAATTCTTATGTCTCCCTTGTCTTCTTAAAGAAGTATAACAAGGTTTTAGTATTTGTTTACTTTTTGTCAGGCCTATAGTTTTTTCTATGGGCCTGGCTTATCTTTCATTTGATGGTCAAAAGTTTTCCTTATGGATCTTATTAGCCTTCTGCAATTGGCTTTTTGGTTCGTCATAACTAAAAAACTAATTGTTTCCGTTTGTGTCTTTTCAGAGGGTTATTGAGAACAAATGCCCCTCCTGCCACCGCTTTGTGAAGGCCCGCTTTTTCCCTCATGACTGCACTGGGTGCAGTACATGCGGGCCTCTTCTAAATTGCCATGTGTGTGAGTCGTGGCCGGTGGAGGTGTTAACTGATTTTTTAAATCAGCAGGTAAAAGACCGGGCGGCAGACGAGAAGAGGCATCTGGAAAAAGAGTGTGGTAAGAAGAGGAAGCCATCCATGCCAGACATGGAGGCCTTCCGTCTTGAAATGATGGGAGAAATGAAGAAGACGATCACAGATCTTGTCCCGGAGTTGCTTCGCAGCTTGCTTCCCGGGTCAGGTTCGTCATTGTCTTCTTCATTTGCTCCGGGACAGAGTGTTCCCATCTCTGGGTCTGGTTCTCTTAGCAAACCAGTTTTCGTTATAGATCCAGAGACTGCTCCCGTTGGTCCGGCGCTGAGGCTTGCCTCGCCCGTGGACCCGGGAGCGAAAGCCATGGCCTCGGGCGCTCGCTTATCGAGTGCTCTAGAGCAGCCTAAGGCTAAGGGTATCAGCGCCTCACGCGATATCCCTCCTGCCAGGCCGAGCTTGATCCCTTTTCAAGCTTGGCATCTAATCTTTCTGGGCAGGAAGAGGAGAACACTCTGTTATGGCCTACCGATGAGTCGATGGCCATGGAAATCGAAATGTGACCTTTTCCATGGAACTACTTCTTCGGGAGTGGGTTTCACGGCTCAACGGCTAGGCCGGCTAGGAGCCGATGGCCGTCCATACCGTGTCCCTCGGCTTGCCGAGAGTTAGGGTGAGGAAGGCCCGGACTGTGACGTCATGTTTTTAGCCTCCCATGACGCCGTAGATCCGGCTCCTGGAATAGCCACGGCGCAAGCCATGCCGTCCCTTGCGGGTTCGTATGGCTTCCCTGGCTTTCCAGGAGTATCTTCAGCTCCGGCCATTACCCCACCAGTGAATGTCGTTGAGGACGACAAAGGCCCTAGGCTCGTCGAACATTCACAGGTGGCCACCGAGGAAGACTGGCTGGATGCTTGCCAATGGCTGGTGAACATCAAGCCAGAACTCCAGGTGGATCCACCGGCTTCCCAGCGTGACCAGCACCCGTGGTTAGGAGGGAAACCGGTGATGAGCACCATGCCATCTCTGCCGTATGCAGAGAATATCGTTGATATGTTCGCTGCAGCAGAGACGTCCATTCTGCCGAAAGGACGCCTTGCGAAGGCCCCTCGCGAGGTGGCACGGCGCTGCCGTATACGTTCTGATCTATATCAGAAGTATGGCGTCGTTCCAAACCCTTGCACGGATGACCGTGCGGCTTTGGGCGAAGACACGCAGCCTGGGTCCCAGTCTGACACGGGACCCTTGTGCGCTAGTGCCCTGCGCAACGCTAATTCCGCACTGTGGGACACGCAGGAAAGTACGAGAGGAGCCATCTCGGCTCTCGCACGTTTCCCAGCTGTTACAGGGGGTAGTAGCAGCATCCGTGGCCCGTCAAACTTCTCGTCATGCAGTCCAGAGCCAGGTTAATGCCGTCCTGGATGGTTCTGGACTGCATGACGAGATCCATAACCAGGAGTTTACGGGCAAGGCGCACATTTGCCCGTGACAATTTTTGCCCCTTGCAGGACCTGTACAATCGGCTTCTTCGGACGCCGATGGCAGGTCCAGGGTTGTTTGGAGGTGAAGGATGTCTGCACCTCCAACAAACCGTAAACCTGGTGAACAACCAGAGGGCGCTGTGAGAGAAGTTTGAAGTACTCCGCAGGGAGCGTGTTCGAGCAGCGCCCCCTGCCTTCCACCCTCAGCAGGCTAGAGGTGGTGTTGGCCTTGTCAGAGGCCAACCACCTACGCAGCGTCGGCCACGGCAACGACAGCGTAAGCCAGCTAGGGGGGGGGGGGTGGAGCACAGGCTCCTCCAGCGCAACCCGCCAGACAGCCTGCGTACCGAGGTGTGCTTGGTGCTGGTAGAGGAGCGCGGGGTTCTGGTCGTGGGAGCCGAACCTGATGGGTCGCCTCTCAAAAAGACCACACCAGTGCTGCTAGGACAGCCACCAGAGACAGGGCTTCTCTTGCACTTCTTGGGTCCACCTCAGTCCTTAGGTGCACCCGTGGGATGCAAGAATCGGAGCAGGTTACTCAGGACTGCTCAGTCTTGCGATGGCTTTCAGTCGGTTACCATCCTGACTGGATTTCAAATCAGCCATCGCGCCTGTCTGGTTCCGATCTGGACTCAAAATCCAAGAGATCCAGATCAACGGTTGTGTATAAAGGAAGAAATTCAATCCCTCATACTAAAACACGCTATTCAACCGGCACAAAAATGTCATGGTTATTATTCAACCGTGTTCCTAGTGACAAAAAGCACTGGAGGGTGGAGACCAATTCTCAACCTCAAACCTCTCAACAGGTTTATCCTCACACCAAGTTTCAAAATGGAAACTGAGAACGGTGTTAGCAGGATTGAGGAAGGGAATGTGGACAGCATCAATAGATCTAAAAGATGCCTATTTTCACATTCCCATTGTGAAGAGCTTTCGTCGGTTCCTGAGATTTGCATTTCAGGGCCGCCAATGGTAATTCAGGGTTCTCCCATTTGGTATATCGACGGTTCCTCGGGTCTTCACTCGAGTGGTCCAAGCTATGACATCATACCTCCGCAGGAGACACATAGCAATCCACACATACATAGACAACTGGCTGTTAAAGGCACACACTCAAAAAAGCCTATCAGCAAATCTGGAGATAGTTTTGAAAACACTTACAGATCTAGGTTGGATAATCAACTTTCAAAAGTCAGAGCTGGCTCCATCCCAGAAGTTTGTTCATTTGGGCATGTTCTTCGATCTAGAGATAGGATATGTTTATCCATCTCAAGAGAGAGTAGAAATACTCATCTCAGTCATACAGTCAGTGTGCAACAGTCATGTCCTGGCACGGGTCTACTTGAGAATGGGGTTGATGGTTTCTTTGGAACCAGTCATTCCTCAGGCAGCCTTATGCCGGCGGCCGATCCAGTTATTTCTCATGACACAGTGGACCCAGAGTACGGGTTTCCTGGACTCAAGGGTGTCAGTGTTGGACCCTCTTATTCACCCCCTTCAATTGTGGATGAAGAGAGAAAATCTCCTGGCGGGGGTGATGTTGTCACCTCCCCACCCTCAGTTAACGATGTACACAGATGCATCAATGGAGGGATGGGGAGCTTGCCTGGAAGAAAACAAAGTATCAGGGCGTTGGAATCTGGATCAGTCAAGAGAACATATCAATCTGCTGAAAATACGAGCAGTAGTCTTAGTCATGGAACACTTCCTAGAGAAGGTCAAGGGCAAGAGTGTGTTGGTTCGATCAGACAATACAACAGTAGTGACTTACATAAACTGCCAGGGCGGAACGAAGTCGCCCAGTCTCTGTATGATGACATGGAAACTGCTTTGCTGGTGCCGAGATCATGGGATTTCCCTGAAAGCAGTTCATATTCCGGGAAGGCTAAATCTATTAGCAGACTCATTGAGCCGAAGAATGAGCATTCTTCCCACGGAATAGCAACTAAATCAATGTGTGGCGGATCGCCTGTTCAACCACTGGGGAAAGCCCAACATAGATTTATTCGCAACGAACAAGAATGCGAAGATGACGACATACGCAATAGATGCGTTAGCTATCAGTTGGGAGGGAATGTATGCATACACATTCCCGCCAGCAATCCTGATTCCAAAAGTTGTCCAGAAAATCAGGCAGCAGGAATGCCAAGTGCTTCGGATCGCCACAAATTGGCCAAGTCGATCATGGTATACGGATCTGCTGGACCTTCTGGTCTGCAATCCTGTTCCTCTGCCTCTGATGGACAACATAATCTTCCAGGGCAAGGCCTTGCACAACAACCCGTCAATGTTCCAATTGACTGCGTGGATGTTGTCAAGGAATCAGCAGTTAAGGATGGTTTTTCTGAGCAAGCAGCCATGTTTATGGCAAAAGCCAGAAGGGGTCAACCTTCAGAGCATATAATTATAAAATCAACAGATTTGCTGAATGGTGCTCAAAAAGATGTATTAATCCAATGGAAGCATCTTTTTGATGCCTATAGCCGCAAGCCTAACTCTATTGCTGGCTACAAGTCAGCTTTAATGTCAGTTATCCCTTGCTTGGCTATTAGGGGAAGTGATGAAGTATGTAATCTAAATACTTTAATCAAAGGTATGGGTAATCTAAGACCAAGGATTCCTCCAGAGATCCTGTCTTGGAGTTTATCGTTAGTACTTCAAGTATTAGCAGATAAACCCTTTGAACCACTAAGCTCCATTTCCATGAAAATGTTGACGCTTAAAACAGTTTTTCTGATTGCTGCAGCTTCAGCCAGACGAAGAAGTGAAATACATGCTTTGTCAGCAGAGCGAGACCGTTTTGTGGTGACATGGGAAAGCCTTAGGCTTCTACCTAGAGTTAACTTTATGGCGAAGAACCAGTCTTTAAAATATCCTGGTCAGCCTATAGTTTTACCCGCTTTGTCTAGGTTTGATCCTAATTCAAAGGTGTGGTGTCCAGTCCGTGCATTAACGTGTTATAAACAACGTACACAGGAATGGCGGACAGACCCTAGTGCTTTATGGCTATCTTACATTGAACCTCGTGGGAGAGCTTCTAAAGATACCATTTCTAGGTGGATTGTGGAATGCATCCGGCATTGCCACGAAGCCGCCACGGGTAAACAAGTTGACATGGCCAAGGCTCACAGTGTCCGTGGCATAGTGACATCCACGGCTCGGTTTAACGGAGTGCCGGTGGATGACATTATGTCAGTAGCACAATGGCACTGTGAGTCTAGTTTTACAAATCATTACCTACGTGACACGTCAAATCCACTTGCCTTATCGATTTTACATAAACATTAAATCTGTATATAAATTTGTAAATATTGTACATAAGGCTGTTGACTCACACTCAGTGCAATTTAGTGGGGGTAATCCACGCTTTTCCGTACTGTACCTATCATCGCCAGCGGTGATCAAAGGGGGTCTCGTCCTATATTTGGTGATGGTTATTTTTTGTCACGTTTTTTATATTACTTATTAAAATGGTGATGGTTTCGTGTTCTTTGTGGGTTCATCTGAGAGTATACGAAATGAAGCTTTCGTCCGATGTCTTATAGTACTTTAGCATGAGTACATAGAGAGCGTATAGGACATTGAGGTCATCACTCCCTCTTTAAAAGAGGGGGTGGGGAGCAGATGTGAAATGGTCATTACTCTCAACATCGGTCGTGTTATCCGATGTCCAAATCATTTCCTGATTGTGTTTACATATGCAATTTCAGATGTTTGTTGTGCTCCAAAAGCAAAAGCTTGCTCTTCCAGGGATGAGCCGGTCTTCTGACCTTCGCCTCCCTCCCGCCGAATTCTCTTACGAATTCTGGCTATATCATAAAGTATCAGGGTTGTAACTATACTCTTGATGTGAAATAAATGAAATCACGGATTTCTTTTTTCACGAGAGAGTTGATACTTACTACCCTGATACGATCCCGGCCTTTCCGCCCCACAGAGGCTCGGTCTATCGGCGTATTATGTTGCAATTAGGTCAGCCAATGTTTTGGAATAGAATGAGTCAGCCCCGCGCATGCGCGGGTATGGGCTGCACATCCGCTGGACTGTCAGTTGTGTAACCTGCCCAGTGGGGGCAGTTTCTTTTTAATTCTGAGTATTATTGAAGCTAGGTCAATATTTAGGAAATATCCTAAAGTATCCGGGGCCGTATTCACCAAAGGGCGTAACTTACGCAGGGCATAACTACCTTGGAGAATATGACGTCTTAATATTAAATGACGTACGAACATATATGACGTCATAATGACTCCAAGGTATTTATGCCAGGCGTAAGTTACACCCTTTCGTGAATACGGCCCCAGGGTGGTAAGTATCAACTCTCGTGAAAAAAGAAATCTGTGATTTCGTTTAATTCGCAGTAACTGTATAGTTACCTTGAAATTGCGATTCTTTGAATCCATGGTTCAGTGTTATAATCCATTCAAGCGTGCATACAAAGTGGGTGGAGCTTGGGTAGACATGGGTGTGGCCTAGTTAGAAATGGATTCGTCTATTACTCATTATATGACCGTTTTGAAAAAATGGTTGTATTATTATTTATATCAATGCTATTAGACGCCTTTACATCATGCTTTTTGCAGGAATATTTAGGGAGCGTGACAAGTGTGTGCTCAGTATGTTTACAACGTTGTTCCGTTGAGCGATTCACCTGCCTCGAGTGTCGACATTATTTTTGTAGTGAATGCTGGGATAGACACTTGCAAATCCAAATTACAGATGGTATTACAACAGGTATGTCTGATTATGTTATCGCTCGTTAATTAACCATTTAACAATGTTTAATGATCAAAGCTGCTTGAAAGAAAATGTTAATTTTTTAAACAATGATGTCCATTTTCTGACTAACAGAAAACTTTCCACTGGAACGGCTGACTCAGTTATTGATAGGTAGTTATTAAAGATAGTCTTCGCTTCATCAGCAAATGGACATTCCTCAAGACAATTGGAGCATCCAGTTTTTGTTGACTTAACTATTAAAAGGTTAATTGTCAAATAAATCCTTGTCCATGTATTTGCTACAAAATATTAGGTGATTTGAGCATTTGCAAATAATTTAACTGTTTAATGGTCAAGTTGGCCCAAGCAAACTCTACAGTCATCCTGAAGAAGGTCCATTTTCAGGTCAAGAGACAATTTTTGAAATTTTACCGCATGAATGACTGGCTCGATAATCGTTCCAGTTTTGAACTTTCAAACATACTCATATATTTGCCTACAAACAAACATAAAAGTTTAGATTTTCTTGACAAATCTGAACTAAACAAATCACTAAGACTTAATACTAAGGTGTTATTCATGCCTTTTCAACCAAAATTGCGGAAAGTAGCCATACTTATTTATAACCTACTAACTTGTAGTACTTAGCTTGCATCAGCTAGAGCTAGGACCCCCATGGAGTCCCACCAATGATCTTAAATCGGTTTCCTGCACTATTTTATATCTGGAATTTCATTTAACAGAAAAGTATAATCATATATTATCAGTGGGTGTGCTCAGGAGCGGGGAATATTTTCAGTTCGCTGAACATTTTGTTCAGTAACATGGCCCATGGATATCTGTTGGTGAACTTACCACGTAACCGAATAAAAAGTTCGGCAAACTGAAAACACCCTGGTCTCAGGATATCCCTTTCTTTCTATTTCTCTGTGGATCACAGGCACGAATCTTGATTCTTTAGTCATTGCAGACCTGAAATGACAAATCATTTAGATGTAATGATGATTTTGTTGAATATTTTGAAATTAATATGATTGGGATTTGTTGCTGCCCATGACAGCAAAAGCTACCAGTCAAGTTAGTTTCAAATATTCAACAGCTTTCCTGTATAGCGGTTTTGAATTTGAGAGCCTTGAATTCCAACGGTTAAATGGTTAACCATTGAAATTTCAGTGTCTGAAATTGAAGGCAATTCTACAGGAAAGTTGTTGAATATTTTAAAACTAACGTGACTGAATTCCATGGTTGTGTATGTGACATTTGGACAGGTATTCTTTAACATTTTCTGTTAAAGGAATAGATGCAATCTAACTTTTGACTATGAATATATCTAGCCATGCTTTCTTCAACAAATGATATGAAAGAAATGGATACTTATGCAAAATATTTGTAGCTAAGAAATATTTTACATGGTTGCGTATGTGACATCACACAAGTTAACAAATTTGACATGGCTGAATTCATTGGTGAAAGTCTGTGAACTGTATTGAGGTATAATGAAATCTTGTTTTTTATGGAAACACAACATGTACTGATGTCCAAATGGGCCATCAACTTTATTGAGCATCAATACAGGAAATAATAACAGTAACATAACTTGGTTGCGTATGTGACACATTATAGTTGCGTATGTGACATCGTCTAAAAATGGTTATGACTAGATTGAAAATATCAATGATTTGCAGCAGCATTTGCTATACATCATCTAAATTTTTGTCGAACACATTTCTGCCTATGTTGTCCATTATGGGTGTCTCAAGAATTTTCAAAATGCCTGATTTATCAATCCAACATGTGTCACCTCTTGCTGGCTTGACAAAAATATTTTTTCCACATTTCCTTAAAAAGATACCTCAGTCTCATCACCGTCTTGATTAACATCCATACCGACAAACTGTTTGACAGAGGTTTTTCTAGCGAACTGGACCAATACATATTTCCCAATTTGAAATCTGTCTGCAACCATCTCAGAAGATTGTGGCATGACTGGCATAGATAGGGGATTGGACATGATGGATCCTGATCTCAAATCAAGTGTTTGGGTTGTCTGCATCAGAATAGCTTTTGACCTCGCCCAGTCTTACAGTAGGTGCAAAAAATAGTTTCAATAGGTCGCTCTGTAACTAAAGTTCTATATGGAATGATAATGTTTGCTAAGAAAATGTTACCCCAGCATCCTTTTCGCGATACGCTTATGACACAATTTATGCCTCTGACGTATGACATCGTTTCGCGTGCAATTACATCACAGATTTAAAACATGTTTTGTTTTTCGCGAGTCGCCTCCATAAATGTTTCGCAAAATAGCAGAATGCTCTAACAAAATGTATCGTTTCGCAGGGGAAACCTGTTTCTGCAGAGATATTCTAGCAGAGCGCTCTGTTATGTTTTCCTTACGGAACGAGCTTCAGATAAGAACCTCTGGCTACAACTTGATGGGGGCCATTCTGTGTCCCTGGTAGCATTTTGATATCCTCCCATCTCTGGTCAAGGAAGGTTGTGCTAGAATTTATTTCACCTTCTGAGACCAGAATAATCTTGATCTTTGTGTTAGTTGAATTCAATGTCTCAAAAAGATTTTTGCATCAGTAACTAGGGCATCATACTGATAAATACCATCAAGATATATAATAAACACTAGATAGCTAACATACGCTCCAATGTGGAAATGGTCCAAAAGCAGAGAAAGTTAATTGACGTTCTAAGTTCTTTGTGTCTGTTTGTGAACATGTGCTAAAACGTATTAGCTAACTCTGAAAGGAAATATCTCATTGTAATGTAAAGTAGACGGGTGTAAAATAGAACAAGTTATGTATGTAATTTACTGCTAGCGAACTGGGCTAAGACATATTTCCCAATTTGAAATCTCTCTGCAATCCTCCAAGAAGCTTGTGGCATGACTGGCATAGATACATGTATGGGACTGATCCCGGTCTCAAATCGAAAGTGTTTGGGTTGTCTGCATCAGAATATCTTTTGATCTCGACCAGCCTTACGTTCTGTAGGTGCAAGAAATAGTTTCAATAGATCGCTCTGTAACAAAACTATTCTATGTGCATTGCAGAACGATAATGTTTGCTACGTAAATGCTATCCCAGCATCCTTTGCGCAATACGCTTATGACGTAATATATGCCTCTATGTTTTAGTTTAGATACTCTACCTTTTAGTACATTATCATTAGCATGCTTTGCATAAAAAAGTTTGATTTAAAAAATGTGTGTGTAAGTAAAATAGCATATTCTTTATATAAAAGTGGTTGCGTAGTGTGACAGCTCGGAAGGGTTGAAAGAAATTATACTCGCTTGCCATAACAACAGCATGGTTCATCCCAATTTTGACATTATCCGACAGATTATCACAAATATAAACTTGTGACAGCTAATTACTCAAAACTAGACGATCCTAATTTAATATAATGTGTTTTTTAAATTTTACATTATTTTTGGGAATAAAACACAAGAGATGCCTTACCTTTTTTAAACTCCTCTTGAGTGGGGTAAGCAGACATAATTTTAAAACAAACTTCAGAATATGTAACCAGAGAGTGTTGGCTTCAATTTGATACATAATTTACTAACTTTTCAAGACTTTTAATCTTCATGGCTTAGTTGATGTTTTCATTGGATTGCCCATATACAACATCAACTTTCAGTAAAATTAGTTTAAAAAATATTCAACAGAATATTCCTTACATCATAAAAAATTTGATGGGTCATGTCTATAGCGGTTACATTTAAGACCTCATGAAAATCACTGTATCCTGACATGCATAGGACTGATATCACTATATATATTATATATATATATATATATATATATATATATATATATATATATATATATATATATATATATATATATATATATATATATATATACACCTGTGCAAAAGTTAAGCACCAGCAAAAACAATAGAACGTAGAAACATGATGGTACAACTAGGCTGCCATACTTTTTGTCCCCGCGTTAGCTGACATAATTCCAAGTACGAAATGCACATGCATGCATGACTTCACGCCGCTTGATGTCCGTGCGTGGCGGGAAACAGCACACGTGTTCAGTTATGTAAAAGTCCAGTTTGAGGTGTAGAACATTACATACAGATTTAGGCGACAAGATTAGGAATTTTGTGTTCATGACCGTGGTTTATTTGTACAGAGAGAATTAGCTCTTGATTGTGAACCACTATGGCAAGACGAAGGTTAAGTGATCGTGTGAAATGGCAAATCATAGGCATGCATACCACTGGTATGTCATGCAGAGAGATTGGCAGACAGCTGAACATTAACCATACTGTAATCAGTCGTTTGATTGCAAAACATGGGCAAACTAACGAGGTGAAGGACAGGCCTAGATCTGGAAGACCGAAGAAGACTACTGCCCGTGATGATCGAGCCCTAGTACGCCTTGTTAGGAGATCTCCATTCACCAACAGCAGAGTGCTCAGCCAGCAATTGGAAACGCGCAATAGAGTGTCAATGTCTACCGTCAAAAGGAGACTGTATGCTGCTGGCATGAAAGCTAGGAGACCTGTCAGACGTCCTCTCCTCACTGCACACCACAAAGAGGAGCATCTGAGGTGGTGCAACGAAAGAAGACACTGGAACATGAGATCCTGGAGACGGGTACACTGGTCCGATGAAAGTCGGTTCCTGCTTCATGCCACAGATGGTCGAACTCGTGTATGGAGGTCCAGACGCACGGCGTACGACCAACGTAACATCATGGAAGAAGTTCCATTTGGTGGAGGTTCCGTTATGATATGGGGGTGCATCTCATTTGATTGTAAGCTGGATCTGTTGACTGTACCTGGAACACTAAATGGACAAAGATATCAAGATTCCATACTGGATAGAGTTGTGGTCCCTCATTTTGTAAATCATGCACCTGGAACCCACCCTATATTCATGGATGACAATGCCCGACCACATCGTGCTAGAGCTGTGCATGAATACCTCCGCCAGAATGCCATCGAAACCCTACCATGGCCAGCAAGGAGCCCTGACATGAACCCTATTGAGCATATCTGGGACATTCTGGGAAACATGGTGAGAAGGAGGGATCCTCCTGTGCAGAACCTACAGGAATTAACAGACGCACTCCATCTTGAATGGCAACGAATACCACAATGGCGTATCAGTCGGTTGGTGACCAGCATGAGACGTCGTGTCCAGGCCGTCATCCAGGCACAAGGTGGATATACCCAGTATTAATAATGACAGTCTCAAACTCGTGCACAGATGTTAAACTTCGTTTTCAGACACCATTAATGACAATCTAGCCACGTGTGTCAACTGTAGGGCAATAGTTGTCAGTTGTGTCAACGTAACCATATTCAGGCCTCGTTTTCAAGTTCAAACAAAAACATACAGTGTTTCCCCACCATCATAATCAGCATTCCTCTAGTTGCATTATTACCTCTTGCACTAAGATGGATGGGTACATAAATGTTTATGCTATTGCTTTCTTCATAGCACATGAATATACCCTCGCATGTGCGTAAAAATAGGGTGGTGCTTAACTTTTGCACAGGTGTATATATATATATATATATATATATATATATATATATATATATATATATATATATATATATATATATTTATATATATATATATATATATATATATATATTTATATATATATATATATATTTATATATATATATATATATATATATTTATATATATATATATATATATATATATATATATATATATATATATATAAATATATATATTTATTTATTTATTTATATCACAGTTGACAGTTGTTTTACAATATTGAAGCTAAATTAAAGTTAGCATGGTTTAGTTTCTGGCCTTATGTATGCACTATATAAACATACATGTATACCTTTAATTTACAGGTTTGGAGTGTATGGGCCGTGATTGTAATGTTCTAGTGCCTGAAGACTTTATCCTAGGCCAGTTAAGCAAACCTAATTTACGAGAAAGATATACAAAGCTTGTATTCGGAGATCATGTTAAGGTAAGCCGACTTACCTGCAGATGTTATAACAATTTCAATATTTTTTATGAATGTGCCAATAGCTCAACCTAAAACTTCTGTCTGCGCTCCACATAAACAATGTAGCATGTTTTGATTGGATGGTTAGAGAATGATGTATGAATAAGCCAACATTGGCAATTTGATTGTCAAAGTATGAAGTTCAATCGCAAAATTTTAAATTGTGGATCATTTATGGCAGATCAATGTAGCCTCATCCATTGAACTTAGTATATCTGTGCGTCTTCCAGTCAAATTAATTTCAAAATTTTCAACAATAAGTTTTATATGGTAAAGAATGTACTTTTTCAGGATTTTTCGGTTAAGGTTTTAATGGTCAAGAACATTGGAATTTTTGCGCAATGATTGTCTATTTCCAGGGCAAGTGAATACTATTTTTAAAATTTTATCACCGGAATGACTGACTCATTTAACAAGCCAGTCAATCCAATGTTGCATTTTCAAAGATTGTATTTTTGAGCTCTGTAAATAGACATTTATCAAGACCACTACCAGCTCATTTCTGAATGGCTTGGCCATTAACGGGTTAATAAATGATTTCTATTTTGATTTACTGTTGTATTGTTGAAAGATTCCATAAGTTATCATAATATTCGTATTTCCATGATGAATGTCTAAAATCGACTCAACCTCGGATTAGCCGGATCTATGTGTGTATCAGTTATATTGGTCACTGTACCTAGGAATTACATACATTATTGTATTCTACCTATTTTTCTCAGAGTCATCCCGAGCTACGTTTTTGCCCTGGTGCTAATTGTTCAGTTATTGTCAGAGCTAAAGAGCCAATGGCGAAGAAAGTCGACTGTAATTTATGCAAAACATTTTCATTCTGGTGAGTATCTGATGAATGTTAACAGAAAAAAGCAAATCTTTTTTGTTGCAGTTTTTGGCAATAACAATCCGTAATCAAATGTATTTCAATGTTTTCTCCAGAATATTGGTTTCCTTAAAATACAGGCCTTCCTTGTCCTTTTTATCGGAGTTGTGAGCCTTGAAAGGGTTAATCACCCCCTAAGTTTCTTTGATGGCTATTCCTAATCCAAAGGTTATATGTAAGTAGAAATAGTCAGACTTCAACTCTAATAATTAATGATAATGAGGATAATATTGATGAACATCAATAGGGAAAGGGCCATGGCTGGATACTGTATACAATATATCCATAGGTATATGATGTGTTGATTGCTCCGTGTACATGTTGTATTAGTAGGAATAGCCGAGTTAAATCACTGGATTTTGAAACACCCTGAAATGTATTGCTGTCAACTTGCTGTGTGTATAGGTTAGGTACACCATTGGAATTTCTGTCTAGCCCTCTTAGAACAGCTCACAGTGATTATTCTAAGTGGACACCGATAACCCTTACACAATTTCATTTTAAATCTTGCGTTATGTATTTAAAGGAAGGGAAAAGGGAAATAAAAAATGGTGTTTATTGGTAATTTCATACAATATTAAATAAACTACCATCGGTAAAAAATGGAAATGAATCAGGATTATTTGAGAAAAAGCATTTACTAAATCTAGGAGCGCTTAACTTGGAGCCAATTAGTGACGTTGCTGGTGTTTCGTACTCCGCCGTGTGTCAACTGTGGGTGAAGATATACCGCATATGCTTACCTGAATACAACGAAAGCACACATGAATATATTTTTGTAAGCGGTATGAATAGTATTCTCTACAGGCGCCGATGTAGAGCGATTAACTCGCTACTGCTAATTCACTATTGCTCCTTTTGAAAACGTTATATTTGAAAGCCACTTTTTCTGGTGAAAGTAACAAGTTTCAGTCAAAATGATTTCAAAATACACTGCTGGTTTCCAAGGTATATGATGCCCATTGAATATTTTGAAATTCATGTGACTAAATGTCTCTAGAAACAATGTCTTTCAGTCAAATTGTTTTAAAACTAGACAGTATTTTGCCTCCAGGAAGTAGTGGCTAATCAGCTTAACGTGAATATAACTGAGCTTATACGACCGGCTATAGCGGGTATTATTTATTCGCTCGGCATAGACCAGAGCGCATGGGCCCAGCTGTGTTACTAATTGGTTCCTGCCAGAGTGACATAAATGGTATTCTTGACTTGAGTGTACCGAGTCCTGCTTTGTTGATGTCACCTCGTAGCACGCTTAGCAGATTTATGCAATGACGTCATCTCCTGGCATTGTATTTGTTGGCTCCGAGTAGGGCGAATTCCAAGGCTCTCTGTGCTGTTGTCTCCTCTGGCATCCTTAGCACATGGCCAAACATGGACTGTCTTTGCTGGGTGACTTGTACAGACAGCGGCGACGTATTACACATCTTGTATAGTGCATCATTGGAGATTATGCTGTCTGGCCATCGGTGTCCAGTGATGGTGCGTAGGTGTTTGCGGTGGCAGGTATCGAGTTTGTCTAAAGCTGCCTTTGGAGCTGCCCAGCGGATACAGTTATACAGCATCAAGGATACACAGGTTGCATTGTATAAATGTAGCCTTTTTATCAAGGGCATCTTTGATCTTCGAATCCATAGTTTCCAGAAGGACTGGAAAGCCATGTTCCCCATGATTCAGCATGCAGCAATGTCAGCAGTACTGCAAAGCAGTGAGCCCAGGATTTTACTTTTCCTCCATGTTCGCCGCCACGAAGTGGGTTGTCATTTTCTTTAGTTTCATGCTTTGTAGATAGGTATATGTGGGTGAACTCTGTTTTGGATTCATTCATAGAGATTCTCAATTTTTAGTTTGCTTGCAGCTATTGGGAGAAGTTCGTCAAGGGGTTTCTTTTCCTCATCTATGAAGTCCACATCATCAGCATATTCCATCTCTAGCGGTATACCCAGTATTGACACTGGGAGATTTGGTCTTGTGGAACTTTCCCACACATATTTGAATGCGGCAGCAAGGTAACGGGTGAAAAGCATCGGAGATAGACCATCTCCCTGTGGGGAGCCGATTGATGTCTCAAACTCTACAGACTTCACTGACTTGACTCGTACTCTCAGCTTGGTGTTGCAAGCAGTAGTCTCACTAGTCATAGCTCATCTTCATTGCAACTGGCCTGGCGTAGTACATCTAGGATCTTTGAGTGCTTAATTGTGTTGAAGGCTCGTGACATGTCAGTGCCCATTTTGTGGAAGTCCCAGTGTTTGGACATGACTACCGACACAAGCATGCATTGAGCCCATACAATGTCTGCGCAGCTGTGTCCACATTTGAAGCCACTGACATGATCCGGTGAAGTCATCGATCTTGTCTCGGATGCGGCGTGGAGTAACATTAAATAGGATTTTCTGCATGCTGTTCAGGAGCACAATGGGCCACAGATTGGCTGGGGGGGGGGCCAGGTGGCTTCTTGGGCTTGGGTAGTGCGATAAGGGTGCCTTGGCCTACAGTGTCGATAGGAAGGTGGTGCATAAAAGCTGAATTGATTAGGTGCGTGATCCGTTCTGAGATAATGTCACTTGCATATTTGAATAGTTCATTGCTCATGCCATCAGGTCCAGATGCACGTCCATTTTTCAGGGCTTTTCAACTTCTGCTGTTGTAATTGATGTTAGTATTGGCCTGGGGTGTTCTGAGAACAGGTGCAAGGGCTCATCATCGTTGTCAGTGAACTGTTCCTTGAACCATTCTCGAATCGTCTCGCCTTTTCCCTGGTCACTCCCGATAAAGTATCCTTCAGAGTTAGGTACAGTGAGTCGTGGTGTGTTGTCAGTAACTCTCAGGGCTCGAAACATTTTGTGACAGTCATCCGTGACAGTGATTTCATCTGCTAGGGAGTCTGCTTGTTGAATAGCAAGATCTTTCTCTTATATATTATCTTACATGTTTTAACCCTTTCACCGATAAATCTCTGGAAAAGTATGTTTTTTACAGTATAAAACCTTTTCTGTTGAATATTCTGAAATTAATTTGATTGGAAGCTATTACTGCATTAGGCAGCAATGTCTTCCAGTCAAATTAATTTCAAAATATTCTGCACACTTCCTGTATTGTAGACTGAAAATGTGATATGGAGAATTCAACGGTGAAAGGGTTAAGCAACCCACTTTTAGGAAGTACTAAGGAGGTCGCTAAAGATAGGATCTTAACCCTTTAACACTCATATCAGCCAGAAACGGCTTCTGCAGTGATCTTGAAAAATGTCCATTTGCAGACCAAGAGCATACTATTTAAAATATTTACCACTGGAATGACTGGCTCGATAACCGGGCCAGCCCATAGTAAATTTTCAAAAATAGTATTCTCTTGGTTTGCAAAAAATTGAAATTTTCTTGAACAAATTTGAGTGTTAAAGGGTTAGTGAAGAAATGGCTATATGTAGTTCTGAGTCTTCACCCTTACCACTCTGGTGTCAAAACTAAATTTTCAAAATAAATTAAAAGATGAACTGGTGTTCATTTTTAAACAAATTTGATGGAAGATGGTGCTGTCGTAGACAGCAACATCTTCCACCAAAATTGTTGAAAAATGTACACCAGCTTCTTGGATATTGACATCAGAGTGGTAAGGGTTAACAGGTCATGCTAGAGTCATTCTGCATGTTTTCTATTTCGCAGTTTCAAATGTGGTCTTGGCTATCATGCTCCGACAGAATGTCACATCATTAAGCTCTGGCTCACTAAATGTGCTGATGATTCAGAAACTGCTAATTATATTAGCGCTCATACTAAAGATGTAAGTGCCTGATAGCTTGGGGGGGGGGTGTGTGGAATAGATTAGATAGTCTTTGTAATACTATTAATCCTTACCACTCTGATGTCAAAATTTTAAATTTTCAAATTAAATTAATAGATGAACTGGTGTTCATTTTTCGACAAATTTCGACGATTATCGTCCAATGCATTGCGCATAATGTGGAATTAAAATTTAGGCTAAAAAATGAAATAAAATTCCTAACTCTAAGCATGCCAAATGTACAAGTTGTATAGACTCTCAAATATGCATAAAGTATAAAGCCTTATTTCTGATCTCAGTTTCACCGATGAATTCTCTATGTCTCAACTTTTAACTCAACCATACATGTCCAGGAGAACTGTTAAATATTTTGAAATTATTTGACTGAAAGCTGTTGCTTCCTTTGGCAGAAACATCTTCCAGCCAAATTAGTTTCAAAATATTCAATGGAATAAGTTTTATATCATATTAAAAGAATATATTTTTTCCACGATTTGTCGGTGCAAGGGTTTCATGTATTATTGACCGCCATTGCCTGCAGATATGCCCAGCCCTAGCTTTTTACTATCACATGACAATATTGAAACTACATGTGGACAAAATTCAGTTGTTTGACTATTGTATTTACGAATGATGATGCTTGATTAACTGGTGACTTCTTAATGTAAAGCTAATATATATATTACTTTTACTTATAGTGCCCAAGATGCCAAGTGTGTATTGAGAAAAATGGTGGATGCAATCATATGGTAAGAAAATGTGCTTTTAATTTTCTGTATCTAATAATTATTTTGTCAGCATGTATTCCTTATCTCAATGAGTAGTTAGCGCAGGTATGCCAAGTACGAGGGCATAAGTTAGAATTTGAAATTTGCATACATGTAGCATGTATTGCTGTGCAAACTATAAATTGTATAGTTGTCGGGAAAAAATGTATAGCAATTAACTCTTTCGCTGATAAATTTCCTGTATCGCTATCTCAGAGCAAACAAACAGGAAACTGTTGAATATTTTGAAATTAATATAACTGGAAGCCATTGCTGCCTTAGGCAGCAATGGCTTCCAGTTATATTAATTTCGAAATATTCAACAAAATATGGTATACATTGTAAAGAATTTACTTTTTCAAGGATTTGTTGTTGAAAGGGTTAATGATAGAACTTTGAAAATCAATGATAAATTGCAATCGTATACACATTTTGCATAGCAGATACAGCTGCATTTTGCAGAATGAATAACAACTGCTAAAATATGTGTAGCAAATTGAGATGCGATACCAGATAAATTATGCCCTGCAAGTATCAGGTATGAGACTCCTACAGATAACACTTCCCTCACGCTCTCTTGCCGGGGGAAACTCGTGTTTATTTTCAAGGTGTCACTGGCGCGGCAACAGCTTTCAGCAGTTCTGTCTTCAGTATAGAGCGCTTGATCAACATTGAATTCGCATGTTAATTGGTTTGTAGTGTTTCATATTATTATTGTTTTAAACACTGAATGCATATAATATATACACCTGTGCAAAAGTTAAGCACCAGCAAAAACAATAGGACGTAGAAACATGATGGTACAACTAGGCTGCCATACTTTTTGTCCCCGCGTTAGCTGACATAATTTCAAGTACGAAATGCACATGCATGCATGACTTCACGCCGCTTGATGTCCGTGCGTGGCGGGAAACAGCACACGTGTTCAGTTATGTAAAAGTCCAGTTTGAGGTGTAGAACATTACATACAGATTTAGGCGACAAGATTAGGAATTTTGTGTTCATGACCGTGGTTTATTTGTCCAGAGAGAATTAGCTCTTGGTTGTGAACCGCTATGGCAAGACGAAGGTTAAGTGATTGTGTGAAATGGCAAATCATAGGCATGCATACCACTGGTATGTCATGCAGAGAGATTGGCAGACAGCTGAACATTAACCATACTGTAATCAGTCGTTTGATTGCAAAACATGGGCAAACTAACGAGGTGAAGGACAGGCCTAGATCTGGACGACCGAAGAAGACTACTGCCCGTGATGATCGAGCCCTAGTACGCCTTGTTAGGAGATCTCCATTCACCAACAGCAGAGTGCTCAGCCAGCAATGGGAAACGCGCAATAGAGTGTCAATGTCTACCGTCAAAAGGAGACTGTATGCTGCTGGCATGAAAGCTAGGAGACCTGTCAGACGTCCTCTCCTCACTGCACACCACAAAGAGGAGCGTCTGAGGTGGTGCAACGAAAGAAGACACTGGAACATGAGATCCTGGAGACGGGTACACTGGTCCGATGAAAGTCGGTTCCTGCTTCATGCCACAGATGGTCGAACTCGTGTATGGAGGTCCAGACGCACGGCGTACGACCAACGTAACATCATGGAAGAAGTTCCATTTGGTGGAGGTTCCGTTATGATATAGGGGTGCATCTCATTTGATTGTAAGCTGGATCTGTTGACTGTACCTGGAACACTAAATGGACAAAGATATCAAGATTCCATACTGGATAGAGTTGTGGTCCCTCATTTTGTAAATCATGCACCTGGAACCCACCTTATATTCATGGATGACAACGCCCGACCACATCGTGCTAGAGCTGTGCATGAATACCTCCGCCAGAATGCCATCGAAACCCTACCATGGCCAGCAAGGGGCCCTGACATGAACCCTATTGAGCATATCTGGGACATTCTGGGAAACATGGTGAGAAGGAGGGATCCTCCTGTGCAGAACCTACAGGAATTAACAGACGCACTCCATCTTGAATGGCAACGAATACCACAATGGCGTATCAGTCGGTTGGTGACCAGCATGAGACGTCGTGTCCAGGCCGTCATCCAGGCACAAGGTGGATATACCCGGTATTAATAATGACAGTCTCAAACTCGTGCACAGATGTTAAACTTCGTTTTCAGACACCATTAATGACAATCTAGCCACGTGTGTCAACTGTAGGGCAATAGTTGTCAGTTGTGTCAACGTAACCATATTCAGGCCTCGTTTTCAAGTTCAAACAAAAACATACAGTGTTTCCCCACCATCATAATCAGCATTCCTCTAGTTGCATTATTACCTCTTGCACTAAGATGGATGGGTACATACATGTTTATGCTATTGCTTTCTTCATAGCACATGAATATACCCTCGCATGTGCGTAAAAATAGGGTGGTGCTTAACTTTTGCACAGGTGTATATATGAGAAATGCTTTAAATGAAGAGAAATATCCTATTAAATTTTTGAAGACTAATCCGAGCACCTAATACAGTAATGGCCTCTAGGCAAATGAATAACCCTTAGGTTGCTTTATAGTATTTTATACCGGTAGGTGTATAAGTCAGGGTTAGTTCGAAGTATGATCCTGATAGAATGAAAACTGTTGTCCTGATAGAATGAAGACTTGTCCTGATAGAATAAAGAATGTTGTCCTGATAGAATGAAGAATGTTGTCCTGATAGAATGAAGAATGTTGTCCTGATAGAATGAAGACTGTTGTCCTGATAGAATGAAGACTGTTGTCCTGATAGAATGGAGAATGTTGTCCTGATTGAATGAAGAATGTTATCCTGATAGAATGAAGACTGTTGTCCTGATAGAATGAAGAATGTTGTCCTGATTGAATGAAGAATGTTGTCCTGATAGAATGAAGACTGTTGTCCTGATAGAATGAAGAATGTTGTCTATTTTATATACTTGATCATGCTATTTTACATCACTATATGATATCATCATGTACTTTGTTTTCAGCAATGCTCAAGGTGCAAATATGACTTCTGCTGGATGTGTCTTCAAGGTGAGAAATAACCTCGACATTGTAAAATATTGATAAACTGAGGAATCTGTTCAATTGTACAGTACAGCTCAGAAATAAATTAACTTGTTTCCAAAACAGAATGAAATGTACTGTTGAATATTCTGAACCTAATTGGATGGGAAGACATTTCTGCCTATGGCAGAAATGTCTTCCAATCCAATTAGGTTCAAAATATTCAACAGAACATCTCTTCTTAACTAACACATTTGTGCTTTAGTTTTAGAAACATTTTAACTTATTTATGAATGAGCCGTACTGTATAATGAGACATTCTGAACTAGATACCAAACTACAAGCATTTATGGGAATAGTGTAATACATACATTTAGATGTACCTTATTTTTCGATAATTTATAATTTCCGAAGCACCTGTCTTTTGTTCTCATTTATGATTTGCATCCTGAATTCCTGTGGAGTGTGAATCTCGTTCCAGGAGATCAAACTGTAATACTTGTTCAGTACATATTAACAGATATTTAACTGAAAGGTGATCGCAGACCTGCCAACCCCTACGGATTATCCTTAGTTTGTACGGAAATAGCATCAAAACTCCGCATGAAATATGGAAATAAAGTATTGTGCAATTACGGTAATACGGACAAGGTGGTAAAATTACGAATTTCCATTTGTGGGTCTATAAAAACGGCAACCGCTTATCGAAACATGTTGCCTTCCATTATGTCAAGATGTGATAATTGCTCAATCTAGCGGACATTTGAGAACAGCCTATAGAGTTCAAATGGCAGTAGAGTGCTTATGATCATACCTTTATTTCGACATATTACTAGCTCACCGGGTCTATCCGTCCGTCCGTCCGTCCGTCAAATCGTGTCTTCTTAACGGTTTGACCAATTTCAAGCGAATTTGGCTTGATGATCCTAAGCTGGTACCCTCCTGACAATTTTTTCAGAATTTTGATTGATCAATTTTTAGGATGAAAATCTTAGATTTTATGAAAAATCTACCGGAAATGGTCAAAATGCTGCTCCTTCTTAGCTGCTTGACATATTTCAACCAAATTTGGCTAGATGCATTCTATGGTGGTAGGCTCTAGAAGATCTTTTCAGAATTTTGATTGATCAATTTTTAGGATGAAAATCTGAGATTTTATGAAAAATCTACGGGAAATGGTCAGAATGCTACTCCTCCTTAGCTGCTTGACATATTTCAACCAAATTTGGCTTGATGCATTCTATGGTGATATGCTTTAGAATCTCTTCAGACTTTTGATTGATCAATTTTTTGGGTGAAATGTGAAAATGAGATTTTATGAAAAATCTACCGGAAATAGTCAATATGCTACTCCTCCTTAGCTGCTTGACATATTTAAACCAAATATGACTAGATGCATTCTATGGTGGTAGGCTATAGAACTACTTTTCAGAATTTTGATTGATAATTTTTTTGGGTGAAAATCTTAGATTTTATGAAAAATCTACCAAAAATGGTCAAAATGCTGCTCCTCCTTAGCTGCTTGACATATTTCAACCAAATTTGGCTTGATGTATTCTATGATGATAGGCTCTAAAACCTCTTTTAAGAATTTTGATTGATCAATTCTTTGGGTGAAAATCTGAGATTTTATGAAAAATCTACCGGAAATGGTCAAAATGGTACTCATCCTTAGCTGCTTGACATATTTCAACCAAATTTGGCTAGATGCATTTTATGATGGTAGGCTCTAGAATTTGTTTCAAAATTTTGATTGATAAATTTTTTGGGTGAAAATCTTAGATATTATAAAAAAAGTTACCCGAAATTGTCAAATTGCTATGCCTCCTTAGCTGCTTGACATATTTCAAACAAATTTCACTAGATGGATTCTATCGTTGTAGGCTCTAGAAATTGTATTCAGAATTTTGATTGAGAAATTTTTGGGTAAAAATCTTAGATTTTATCAAAGATTTACCAGAAATTGTCTACGTTGCTTCTCCTTAGTCGCTTGACATATTTCAACCAAATTTGTCTAGGATGACCCTATCATGGTAGCCTCTAGAACTTCTATTCAGAATTTTAATTGATCATTTTTTTGGGTGGCCATCTTGGATTTTCCGGAAATGATCCATCATGTCTATTTAAATGCAAATGGTTCAAATGCTAATGGTCCAGGTGAGCGCCACAGGCCCTTGGGCCTCTTGTATACATGTAGCCTCCAAAACGAACTATATAAATAAATTAATAATAGATAATTTCAAACCTGAAAAATAAGATGCTGCATTAGTCACTATATTCTGTAGTGTATTGATCAGAATTCTGACATGTCTGATTAGTGAATCGTTGCGCCGATAGCAAAAATGTAGTCTAAGATGGCAAGAAAATAATGAGAATTGATGTGAAAATTAGAAATAAAAGCTTATAATAGCTTATATGTGATAAATAGCATCTCAGCCGTCTTGTATCCAATTTATCAGACTTTTTTGGCATGATCTCATTTGGAAATAACTAAAGCTCATTCGCTTGAATGCTAAATCCAATATATGGCCATCTTGAAAATGTTTTTCAGTGTAATAACCAAACATGACGCTGTTGTCTCCCTGTAGCTTTGTCAGATTGACAACTATGTGTAAATATTTGCAGTAATATGTGGAAGATCACTCGAATTTGACCTCGATACCAAGGAGTCCTGTTTTATGTATTTGTATCTTTTATGAATCTCAAAATACATAGATCTGTTCATATTTTGGTTAACCAATTAACACAAAAGCCAGCCAAAAATGGCTTCTTCAGTGCACTTAAGAGATGTCCATTTGCAAAGCAAGGGAAGACTACTCTTGATGATTTACCACTAGAATGACTGGCTCGATAGCCAAGCCAGTCAGTCTAATGGTAAATTTGCGAGAATTATGTTCTACAAATGGACATTTTCTATGAGAAAGTTAAAAAGTTTTGGAACAAATTTGAGGGTTAAATGCTTAATAAAATGTTGATGATTTCTGTAAACATGTGTATTTTTTCAGATTGGAAGACGCACGGCAGTGAATATTATGAATGTTCTCGCTATAAGGAGAACCCTAACATAGCCAATGAATCGGTCCTGGTGCAAGCACGAGAAGCCCTCAAGAAATACCTCTTCTATTTTGAAAGGGTATGAGATTCATATGTATCTGTATGCAAATCCTTGCTTAACCCTATTTCAAGGGAGTTAACTGTTTAACACTTAAGCTTTTTAAAACGGCTTCGGCAGTGGTCATGAGAAATGTCCATTTACAGTCCAAGAGAAGACTATTTTTGAAAATTTACCACTTCAATGATTGGCTCGATAACCGAGCCAGTGATTTCAGTGGTAAACTTTAAAAAATAAGCTCTTGGAAAATGGACATGAGAAAATTGAAATTTTCCTGAACAAATTTGAGGATTAACCCGTAACACTCTTGTGTCAACATTCTACCAAAGAAACTGGTGTACATTTTAAAACAATTTTGGTAGACGATGTTGCCATCTATGACGGCACCATCTTCCACAAAATTTGTTTGAAAATGAACACCAGTTCATCTTTTAATTTAGTTTGAAAATTTAAAGTGTTGACATCAGAGTGCTAAGAGTTAAAAGGTTAATAATGTCTTGAGTCTATTTTTAAATTCCATTAAAATGTCAGTAATTTAGCATAGTCGAATATTAAGTACGATGTTAGGGTGTATAGAAATATATTAACTCTAATGGTTACCAAGGGCGATTACTAGTGTACTTTCTCTTATCCTGAAAATGAATACGTCTTGTGAGTACTGCAGATGCCATTTTGACCGGCTTGATCATTAAAGGATTAGAGTTCATTAATGTCCAAGCTTCCACTTAGTGCCAATTTTGAGGCCAAGAGAAACCAATTTTTTCAAACTTGACCACTGGAATAACTGGCTCGTTTATCGGGTCAGTCATTCCAGTGCTAAATTAGTGCTAAATTTAAAACAAATAGTCTTTTATCCCGCAAATGGTCATAATCACTGGAGAGGCTGTTTTTCTGGCCGGATTGGCCATTAAAGGATTAAGTTGACACACAAGCTGTTAAAAGAGAATGTAGTTTTTAGCTGGTTAAATAGTAAAAATAATTTCACATAAAGTAAGTGTGCTCATGTGATTAACTATAAATGCTTGATAAAGTTCTGATGTGTTAATAATTTCTATCTAATATGCGAGTGTTCCATTCTGTGAATCCTTATCACGCTAATACTGTCAAGGGCTTTATTGTTAGAATCTGCTGAATAAATGCTGAGGTTCATTTTGGAAACAATGCTGTTGAAAACTGTTGGTTTCTTAGGCTGTATTGGCATCTATACATCGAAACAGGTACTCAGACACAAGACTCAGGAGGTGTTGCTTTGATGTAAAAGTTTAGCTTTCATACTAGCACAGTTTGATACCCTGCCAAAAAATTGCCATGGGATTATGTGATGGCGCCGTCCTGGCGGGCAAACTGGGGGCCAAGTGTTTTCCATATGATAACTCCGTTATCGTTTATCGGATCTCTTTGAAACATCCTAGGATGGTTGGACTAGGTCTGAGGAAGAAACTGATCAAAATGGATGATGATATGAAATCCATGATGGTCTCCAGTCACCAGCGGCCATCTTGAACATTGATTTCCAGATGATAACTCTGTTACCCGTTATCGGGTCACTTTGAAACTTCATAGAGTGATTGGACTAGGTCTGTGGAAGAAAGTTATCTAAATTGATGTGATCCAAAATAACCACCACTGGAAGCCATCTTGAAAATCGGTTTCCAGACGATAACTCCATTACCGTTTAAATCAGATCACTTTGAGACTTTATAGGATGACTGGATTGCATCTGAAGAAGAAACATCGAAATTGATGATAATCCAAAATCCAAGATGACCGCCAGCCATGGGTGGCCATCTTGAAAATTGGTTTCCGGATGAAAACTCGAATGATAACTCTATGATAACAATATGGCTGATAGCCACCGGCTGCTATAGGTCTGAGGCAGAAAGCTCTGTTCTGATAGCTCTAGTTTGTTATCAGGGTGGGGTACTATGTGTCATTTGTGCAGATCTTCCGAAACATGATCTTGAAGGAACGAGCCAACAGGTGGTGCTGTGGCAGATCCTATGAGTTTGTCATTAAGGAGCAGCACTATCGGCATAGCTAGCCTTATTCATTGCATTCACATTACAAATTTATGTCAGAGCAACTACTTCGGTAAAACCTGCAATTATTTGGCCAATTTTTGTCAAATTGACTAATCTGAAGAATGTATGAAATTAACGTGTTCAGACTTTGGAAAGTAATAAATACATCGATGTAGTTCTAGAGTACCTTTCTAATGTACCCACAGCCGTAGACAGTTTTCAACAGCATTGTCACTAAAATGAACACCAGCTATCATACAAAAGGGAGTGGAATTCAATACTCTGAACTTTTGGTCATCTAGGGGTTAATAGATTAATACAATTTAATCTTTAAGCTATCAATGCATACGGTGCACTTCTATAACCTATATATTTCTTGATTTTACAGTGGGAAAATCATGCAAATTCCCTGAATTTGGAGGAACAGACATTTAGCCAGATTACTACCAGAATCCAGGAGAAAGTCATGAATAATACTGGAACCTGGATAGATTGGCAGTATTTGCTGGATGCCGCTGCCTTACTCAGGAAGGTTAGTATATCATCATCATCATCATCATCATCATCATCTCCATCATTCATCATCATCATCATGGTCACCATAATCGTCGGCAGCGGCACCCATCATCATCATCATGGTCACCATAATCGTAGGCAGCGGCATCGTTATCATTATCATAGTCAGAATTACAGATATCATCATTATTCTTTATTACCCGTCTATAGGTCGGTAGGAAAAATATGATTTACATAAGCTTATAATTTGAAAATCACAACCTATCTTATGCAACCACTTTGTGGAGAACCAGAATGTGGTCATTAAATCCAAGCGGTCTCTTTAATGAAGGTAGTTATGAAGGTAATGAGTTGTGGCATCAGGAACTTCTAAGACAGGAAGCCATTCTTTAAACCATTTAACAGTCATATCAGCTAAAAAGGGCGTCTGCAGTGGCCTTGAAAGAAAATGACTTGTGACATCAGGAATTACTACAACAGGAAGCCATTCTTTAGCTCAAAAATGGTGACTGCAGTGGCCTTGAAAGAAAATGACTTGTGACATCTGGAACTACTACAACAGGATGCCATTCTTTAGCCCAAAAATGGTGACTGCAGTGGCCTTGAAAAATGTCAATTTGCAGACCAAGAGAAGACTATTTTTAAAAATTTACCCCTGGAATGACTGGATCGATAACCGAGCCAGTCATTCCAGTGGCAAATTTTCAAAAATAGTCCTGGTCTGCCAATCAACATTTTCTTGAACAGTTTCAAGGGTTAAAGACCCCCCCCCCACATGACATTCTGAACCTGTGAACATCTTCTGGCACTAAATACAGGTTGTCTTTCGACTTGGTGTATTTAGATCATAGTGATTACAATGATGATTTAATAATTATTAGCTAACCTGGCCCGAAGGGCAAAGTGAGTTTATGCCAAGGCAACCGTCCGTACATACGTCGTCCGTCAACTTTTGCATTAAAACACTATTCCTCATTAAGCACTTGTCCGATTTCAAACAAATTTGTCTGGAAGGACCCTATGGTCGTAGGCTCCAGAACTCTCATTCAGAATTTTGATTCATCAATTTTTGGGTGAAAATCTGAGATTTTATGAAAATTGTACCGGAAATTGTCAAATTGCTTCTTCTCCTTACTGTTTTGAGCGATTTCAACCAACTTTGGCTGAAAGAATCCTGTGGTGATGGGCTCCAGAACCTCCACTCAGAATTTTGATTCATCAATCTTTTGAGTGAAAATCTTAGATTTTATGAAAAATATCCCAAAATTTCTCAAATTGCGTCATTCGCCTTACCATTCTGAGCGATTTCAACCAAATTGGGCTGAAACAATCCTATCACCATAGACTGTAGAACTTCCAGTCACAAATTTTGATTTATCAATTTTTGGGGGGAAAATTTTAGATTTTATGAAAAATGTACCGGAAATTGTCAAATTGCTTTTTCTTATCATTGTGAGCGATTTCAACTAAATTTGGCTGAAAGGATCCTGTGGTGATGGGCTCTAGAACTTACATCCAGAATTTTGATTCATCAATTTGTTGGGTGAAAATCTTAGATTTTATGAAAAATTTACCGGAAATGGTCAAAATGCTACTACTCCTCCATAGCTGCTGGACATATTTCAACAAAATTTTGTTAGATGTATTCTATGGTTGTAGGTTCCAGAACTTCCATTCATAACTTAGATTCATCAATTTTTTGGGTGAAAATCTTATTTTATGACAAATTTACCGGAAATTGTCAAATTGCTTCTTGTCGTCAACTAAACTGATTTCAAGCAAATATGGCCTAAAGGATCCTATGATTATAGGCTTTAGAACCTGCATTCAGAATTTTGATTCATCAAATTTTTTGGGTAAAAATCTTAGAATTTATTAAAAATTTACCGGAAATTGTCAAATTACTTCTTACAACTTTGAGCAATTTCAACCAAACTTGGCTAAAATGATCCTATGATCATAGGCGCTAAAATCTCCATTCAGAATTTTGATTGGTAGAAATTTCTTTCCATCTTGTTTAATGTAGTGAATCATGTATATTTAAATGCAAACGCTTCAAATGCTAATGGTCCAGGTGAGCGTCACAGACCCTTGGGCCTCTTGTTAATAATTGATTTATTAGTTTGAGTGATTGATTGATGATTGGTTATAGATCTATCTGTAAGTGATATTTGTTGAAATTTGTCCATGTTCTGATTACAGTGCCGATATTCCCTCAAATACACGTACCCCTATGCTTACTATATGGAGAAGAGCGGGCGCAAAGAGTTGGTAAGTGAAAATCACTTTATGCATTTATAAAAAAAATGTTATGTTATTGGCTTACATGTAGCTTTTCACTGAGTAGCTGACTCATGCTTAGAAGAAAGTTGCTATCTCGATATTAATTATTTTGAGCATATCACATGATGAGAATCTCTCATTCTATAGCATCTACATGGATCATTGTGTTAATCTGGAGTAGTAACATTTCACTGTACTTAATCTGATTGCAACATCTCGCTTCAACTTTTTATTCATGTATTTTTTCGAGGTAACCATGTATGTAAGCTGGTGAGCCAGTCATTCCAGTGGTCTTCTCTTGGTCTGCAAATAGACATTTTCTATGAGAAAATTAAATTTTCTTGAACAAATTCGAGGGTTAAAGAGTTAATATTGTACAATCAAATTACCTAACAGACTCCAGATATAATACTAATATCGTATTGTTACATTTTCAGTTTGAATATCAACAAGCTCAACTCGAGGCTGAGGTAGAAAACCTCTCCTGGAAAGTAGAGAGAGCAGAAATCACTGACAGAGGGGTATGTTGAACATATTTCATTCTGTTCACACATGGATGATATTTAGTATTTATCATATAAACAAGCCTTTTATCCTGTTCCATATTTTTCGATATGAGCACACGTGCCATATTCGACAGAGTATTTTCATTGGCTGTTGGGTGCGCAACCCATTTAAGTCGACCAATTAAAACATCGATTGATGTGAGCGTGACGCGTTGGGATTACTACCCGGTACGATTTGTCATTTATGAAACGTCATCGCAAAATGTAATCATTTGACAGTTTATCAGTCGGCAGCGAAGTAACGATTGATGGCCGTGGCTCTGCGATAGTCTTAGAAGAAAAGTGTAGTTTACGGCTGACATCGCCAGATTTTGTGTTTGTCACTATATTTTGCTGCGCATTCAGTATCTGTTATCCAGTAGTGGTGCATCACAGCGGCGGTATCGATCTCACAAAAATCAACAATGAGAAATCAGATAAAAGTCACATCAGCAACTATTGGCAAATATTCTCTATATACATATTTATTCCATACTTAGCTCCTGGTAAATATTTTGAGAATGATATGAGGGAAAATTCATGGATTTGTTTTAAGCATTGTACAAGTGATATCACAATCAGAGGTTACACGCCTAAGCTATCACTCCTTATTAAAAAATCTTGAGCATTAAAGAGGGGTTAAACATGAACATAGTGAGATCTCACAAATGAAGTGATTAATCTAATCTTGTGATAATCACTTAGTGTTTATGCCATATTTTCAAATTACCTTGTTCTTAAATCTTTATATGCTTTATTTGGCAGGAGTTGGAAAACCAGATGGATATCGCAGAAAAACGAAGACTGACCCTGCTAAAAGATTTCCTAGAAATGTGATGACAGTGCATATATAGTAACAACAGCACTCCTCCGCAATTCATTGTCTTATAATTTTACAGTAATCCATTCTTGAAGCAAAAAGTCCATTATGCTCAGTTTGGCATATTTTACGAGATTATACACGCTATTATATCAATCACTGCTGTATTAGGATTTAACAAATGTGTATGAGCAAGGTACATCATTAGATTTACATAGATATGAAGCGTGTGAATGAGTCGAGGAAGATATTCTTGCTGCTACTCAAGTCACTAGGGGTATTATGATAAAATGACCGGAGTTTGTGTTCAAGTATGTATGCCAAGAGGGCTGCATCCATAGTCAATGGGCCTCCATTTTTAGCTATGCCCCACCCACCTCTAGCTAAGCTCCACCCACATTTCACTCGTGTTGGAATCGATCAAGCCCTGAACTCCCTGACTATCAATTTCCAGAAAACTATACAGATAAGCTGTTAAATGTTTTAAAACTAATTTGACTGGGTGCTGTTGCTGCCTATGGCAGCAACAATGGCCAGTCAAATTAGTTTCAAAATATTCAATACAATCTTTATTAAATAGTAAAGACATACAATTCGTATAACAATGCATAGTCCGTCTTCAATTATGTGTTTGTGACATACTTATCGACATCATTCATGACGTCATAATTATGTCATTGACTATGATGTCATTCTACACGCCATGTAGTTAATTATGACGTCATATGAGGGATGGATAGAGTGGAAAGGTCTATTGTGCTGTCATGTTTACCAAGCGCATGATTGCCCTATAGTTGTGACTTAGGTGGCTTTGTCAGAAATGTAGGTGATTTGCCGGACAGACCAGCTTATACTGGTCTGAATTGGAGCTAAGTACCACACTATGCACTAATAACTGTAAATAAGAGCATAATTTCCAACAACGTACTTTCCAAATTGTGTAGCACATCACCGCTCTCTGTAAAGGTCACCCAGCATGTTTGGCCATGTGCTAAGGATGTCAGAAGCCACATCACCACAGAGAGCCTTGGAATTTGCCATACTGGGAGCCAGCAAATATAGAGCCAGGAGAGGATGTCACTGCATAAATTTGTTAAGCGTGCTGCACGGTGACCTCAAGAAAACAGGACTCTGTACACTGAGATCAAGAATGGAACCGAGGAAGGTAAAGATTTTGGCTGAGGACAAGACACGGTAGTTAAATACGAAGAAGGACTGATTGCAGCTATATGATGTTTCTCTACTACAGCTGCAGCATACAGTAATCATTACTTTTTACTTGGCAATAAATAGAAATTTAAAAGATTATTATCTGGCAGCTGCCACTCTGTCTCTGCCTGTCTGCCTGCCTGCCTGTCTGTCTGTCTGACATTTTTCTTACATTTTCTGACAAACTCCTACATCACAACTATTGTAAACATTGCTTAATTTTTAATGTGCTCATAAATAGTGAATAGTATCAATCTGTTTTGATTTGTAGTATCACGATGCCATCTCAGATAGCACCTCTCATAAACCTTTTAGCTTATCTGCTTGGTATTTTACTCGAGTATTTGTGTACCTAACAGGGTTGTCGGCTAAAATTGTCCTATGTGACTGCGTCTAGATGCCAAAAACCTTGCCATATGCGCCAACAAGATTTTACTATTTGTGTCTACAATACGCCCAACCTGATAAGCATGTTATGTCATGTGATGTCTCATTTGAGATTCTTAGGAGACTGGTGATTTCTAGCTGCATCGATCAGACAATCCAAATGAGACACAAAATTGAGCTAGGATATTAGTTGGATATGGTGAGGGTCTGTGACATTAGTAGTATGAATTGTAAATGGACGATTGTGATAAAATGCTTTGCCTTTAAAGCTGAATAGTTGTGTTAAGAGAGTCAATCTTAACCCGTAATTTAGACAAAACCCGATCAACACTTCTCCTGCACTATGAAAGGGTTTGCTCAATACACACCACTCTGAGTCAGCAGGTAGTTGTTAACATGAGCGCTTGGCAGCTTAACAGTGCACAGGCGACAGCTATGTATACATATACCTACATTGTGTGAACGTGTCATATAACCTGTCAGCTAACTGGTGTCTTGTTCTACTGAGGGAATCTGTTTATAGAGGGTCGGAACTGTTTAAAGTTCATATTCCCAGACTCGGCACAAATATTAGAGTTAGCAAAAATGTAAATTGATTAGTTACTAGGTTACTGGTCATTCACTCCTTGAGCATGACTATCCTGCTTTAACCACTTGATCGTCATCGATGTGAAGGGAGATAACTCCTAGGATTTATACTTAGCAATGTATGTGTGAGCGAAATTGTATTTCTGACAGCCTCTCTTAATGGTCAAAATTGATCATGGAAATTATAAGTTCCTTGTATCATATATCCATGGATGAAGAGAATAATGCGTTTGAGAACTTAACGCTGAGATGACTGGTTCGTTTACTGAGCCAGTTAATTCAGTGGTAAGTTTTCTAAAATATTCATTCCATTAATTTATAAATGGACATTACTCACAACCATTACAGAAAGCAAATTTTGCCCTCTTGTCCAATAAAAAGTCAAGAATTTGAGTTGACTTGAGGAATTCGTCAAAATATTCTCCGAATGCGGCAGTGAGAGCATTAGTCTTGTGTTAAATTTAGCATCATTGTACAGTGTACATAAATGAAATGAAAGTAAAAAGCTTAATATATATTATATATTGTCTCAAAGCATTATAAACAAATAATTATGTCATTATTGTATGATCAGTCAAATTCTATTGTTTTATTTATCTGTGTATTTTTATCTATATTAATGGCTTTGTTGTGATATTCATGGTCTGAGCCTCTCTTATGGCTGGAACCTGTTGCTGCCATCGTTCGTAGTCGAATTAGTTTCAAAATATTCAACAGAATACTCTTTACATAATTAAGAATTAGTTGGTTCTGCGTCAGTCAGGGTTTTAAAATTTTAACGAATAACTCTTTGAACCTGGAAGACCAAATACGGAAAAAAGTTTTAGTTTATTATTATTAATTCTTAATTTGCGATTTTGGGACATACGTTTCAAACGGTTAAGCTAGTTATAATTTTGAGTGATTAGCAAAACATATTCTTAGCTATTTGTGTATGGTTTTGTGTTATCAGTCTAGTTTATTAAATGTGTGTGTACAATGTATGTGTGAAATTGTAGAACTTTATGTATATGAGAATCTTAATGGCCATGTATAGATTCGCACAGGCTTCCTCGGTTACTCTCGGTTACTCTCATAGGGTTAGATTAGAAAATAAATCACTGAAAGACAACTAAGCCATATGAAATTGCCATTTTTAATTTACATATTTTACACAAATAAGCCAAATTAAAGCTGATTTTTGTCACAATTATGTGGTATCGATGGATGTTTCAGAAATTAAATCTAATGAATTATTCACACACCACAAGACTTATTCACTCCACGAGTGGTTTCCCTCTTTCAGTGCTCATCGGGTAGAGGAAGGATTCAAAACCCCCATCTTTAATTTACAAGTTGACCACATTATCATATTATTATGTGTCGCATTGTGTGTAGATGGCCGATGAACGATAATTAGACCCCTGCCCATCCAACACTTGTCTAATTATGGTATGTCAGCCACTGTGGTCCTGTCCTAATGTGGTTGATTCGTAAGCCAAAGGTTATGGGTTTGAATTCTTCCTCTACCATGTGATAAACTGCTCGTGGAGTGGATGAGTGTCTTGGTGTGAGAACTTATTAATCATAATTCCATAATACCACAAAATTACTTATAAAAAATTAAAGCTGAAGTTTCTATTTTTTATTTGTCATTTTACTTTATGATATTTAATTTGTTTCTCTTTTTCGCCATTTTGAATAACACGTATATAATATTAGTGTTCCATTTCTAGCTATGCCTCGCTCATTTCCTAGCTCCGCCTACATTGTACACACATTTTAATCGACTTAAATACTTTGAACCCTGACTCCCCAGAATCTCAATTGCAAGATAAATAAACAGGTAAACTGTTGAATATTTTGAAACTAATTTAACTAGCAATTATTTCTGCATGTGGCAGCAACAGCTCCCAATCTAATTACTTTCAAAACATTCAACAGAATGTTTATTAAATTGTAAATTCACCAAAGACATAATTCAGATGGTTACTGTCGGACCTTTGACCCTTTCACATCAGACATTTGTCATTTGATTGTGATGTCAGCTAACAAGTGACATATTTCGATTAAGACGTCAGATGTTTGAGTAAGAGATCATCAGATGGATCCCTCCATTTGATCAGGAAATGATGTAATCTTATTTATTTGAAGACTGGCTTCTGTATCTTATCCCTTTAACCCTCAAATTTGTTCAAGAAAATTTCAATTTTGTCATCGAAAATGTATATTTGCAGACCAAGTGAAGACTAATTTTTGAAAATTTATCGAGCCAGTCATTCCAATTCCAGCAAGAACGCAGCAGAAGGCATTTTTGTCCAACTTAATTTAATGTTTTGTTATGATTGTTTTTTCTCTATTTTGAAACATTAACCCGATGTCTTGATTTAAGCACATGTTGTCTATGCCATTGATATGGCAACCTGTGGGTACATATGTAATGGGTATTCGGTTTCTGTCACCTCGTGGTTTTTGTGTTTTTATTTCGTGTAAAAGCGGACTCAAAATTTGAATATGTTAAAGGAAATCCATATTATATGAATATTTGTGTGATAGAATTAATGAATACATATCCAAGAGTTATAATGTTTATATTAATGAAAATTGGGAAAATCCTAACCCATATCACTGTCATATATAGTCATCGGAAAAATAATGGGTGTATATTTTAAAAACAATGTTGCGGAGACGTGTTCCTGTCTGTGTACAGCCACGGAAAGGAAATTTAACGCTTTAACCCTCAAGTTTGTTTTGAAAGATTTTAATTTTCTCATAAAAAATGCCCATTTGCAGACCAAGAGAAGATTGTTTTTAAAAATTTACCATTGGAATGACTGGCTCGGTTATCGAGCCAGTCATTCCAGTGGTAGATTTTCAAAAATATTTTTGGCCAGCTTTAGTGTTAAAGGGTTAATGGTCAAATTTGGTCCAGAACATTTCAATTTTCTCATAGAAAATTTGGAGAGAGAGAGAGAGAGAGAGAGAGAGAGAGAGAGAGACTATTTTGTCAATTTCCCACTGAAATAACTGACTCAGTAGTCAAACCAGTCATTCCAGTGGTGAATTGTCAAAAATAGTCTTCAATTGGTCTGCAAATGGACATTCCACGAGACCCCTGCTAAGGCCGGCTTGACGATTAAATGGTTGATAATTGGTTGCATTCAGTATTTAAGAGTAAACTATTTTCAAGATGTTTGTCTGATGGTTAGATGGCACAGTGTGCACACCTGCTGAATATTTTTAAATAGATTTGAGTGAAAGATGTTGCTGCTTAACGCAGCAGTGTTCTTAAGTACACATTGTTATTTTTAATGGGAGTTGACTAATAGCATGGAGTACATATTATCGATGATGTTTGTCATACAACGGGGAAATGTTGACCCTTTAAATACCAGTGTCTAATTTTAAGACAATATATAGGTATGCTGTTAACTATTTTGAAACTCATTTAATTATAACTTGCTGCCATTGATCCCAGCCAAATTAACTTCAAAATATTAAACAGAATATTTTTTATGTCAAAAGGAATTTTGTCGTTTCTGGTTTGTAAGGGTTAAAGTGTTAATCAGCTTTGTATGGTGGTGTTAAAGCTGAATTGACATGTTAAAATGTTTACTCTTGGCCAATTGTAGTATTGTAATTGTGACAATGCAGAAACATGCAATTACACAGTTGTCGCAATGTAATGTTTGTGCATGTTAACAGTTTAATAGTCAAGATTTGTAAAAAAAAATATAAATATTTGCCTAGGAGATGTCCATTTGCAACACGAGAGAATTTTTGAAAATTTACCACTGGAATGACTGGCTCTGTATTTGGCTGCCTAACAGTCACACCGAGATATGCTTGTTAACTCGTTAATGTTTAATATTTCTCAAAAACTAAACAATTTTTAGTTGACATTCATTTGCAGAAGAGAAGACTACTTTTGAAAATTTAACATGGGGATGATTAGCTCGGTTATCTAGCCAGTCATGCCACTGGTAAATTAAAAAAAAAATTTCTCCAGGATTTTAAATTTAGATTTCTTAAGACCACTCAATGGTTACGTGTTTAGTTCAAAAGTACAGAGCTTTTCTATTTATTCCCAATGAAGGCATGTTAGCTACGTCATGTTAAAAACATTTGAACAGAATGCAATGATATGATTACATTACTGTAGTGAATGGCTTTTATTTTCAAAATCTTTTAGGGAATTGTGTATATTTTGATGATTGTCTGTATTTTATTTTGTGCATCATAAAGATGTCTAACATGGGAGCGATTTGTCTCGGTTTGATGAAACTTATTTGCTTGTTAATAATATTATGAAAGTGAAATGGCTTCCAAATATAGAAATTCATTCATTCCTTTGATGGGACATCGACGCAGTATATGTTTGTTTTTTGTCAGCGTTGTCCTTTAAATTTAAATTTGCATCTGTATTTTATATCATTATCGTCTCAGTATCATGTTCTCTTGATTGTTAGAATTGGGATGGGGTGGGGGTACATCAAACTGTGGGTACTACCTTCGATGGCCCGCTCATATATTAAGCCTCAAATGTCTTCAGGAAAATTTCAATTTTTTTAATAGAACGTGTCCATTTGCAGACCAGAAGACTATTTTTGAAATTTTACCACTGTAATGACTGGCTCGGTTATCGAGCCAGTCATTCCAGTGGTAAATTTCCAAAAATAGTTTTCTCTTGGTCTGCAAGTAGATGTTTTTTAAAACCACTGCAGAATTCATTTTTGACTGATATGAGTGATAAAAGGGCTAATCACCAAATAAAGACGTTTGAACTTAACAGCCTTGTTTATATTAGCCACCGACAACTTTCAGTCAAATTGTTTCCAAAATATTCAGCATTTCAAGAGTTAACCCACATGGAAAATATTGTCTGCAGAAATTCAGTGAATTCTTTCAGCTGTACATCAAGATAATGGACAGACATTTTCCTTGCATATGTAGAGTAAATTTTCTGAAGTCGGTAGCTTTCACTGATATCATTTATAAAAATATTCAGAATTTCAGATAAGGCTATAATTTACCATTTGTGTCTTAGTGGTGAAAGGGTAATAATACAGATTGTCATATCCAGTCATTATTGTCTTCATGGAGCATCATATCGCTTACATCATCAACTGTTTACTGAGTGCTTGTAATTGCTAATGGGCTACAATTAATATATGAGCACTTACGTGACAAAATTTTGGAAACCACTAATACGCCTATCCAGTATATCAGAAATATTTGTGATTTTGGGTGCATAAATGATGATATACACTAAAATCAGAATTCTTTAACACTCATATCGGCCAAAAATGGCTTCTGCAGTGGTCTTGAGAAATGTCCATTTGCAGACCAAGAGAAGACTATTTTATAAATTTTACCACTGAAATGAATGGTTCGATAACCGAGCCAGTCATTCCAGCGGTGAATTTTCAAAAATAAGTCTTCTCTTGGTCTGCAAATGGACATTTTTTTAATGAGAAATGGAAATTTTCCTGAACAAATTCAAGTGTTAAAGGATTAAAATGTCATTGTCTAATTTCCAACACCTATACAGGAAAACAGTTAAATATATTAAACTAATTTGACTCTAACCTGCTGCAGCAACGACGACCACTCACATTAGTTTCAAAATAGTCGTACAGCATATATTCTTTCTGTCAATGTTAACCCTTTAACCCTCAAATTTATTCAAAAAATTTCATTTTTTCTTAAAAAATCTTTATTGCACACCAAGAGAAAACTTTTATAGAAAATTTACCTATGGAATAGCTGGCTCGGTTATTGAGCCAGTCATTCCAGTGGTAGATTTTCAAAAATAGTCTTCTTGTTCTGCAAATGGACATTTCTTAAGACCACTTCAGAAGCAGTTTTTGACTGATATGAGTGTAAAAGGGTTAAAGTGTTAAATGTTCCCCCTTATGTGGTACAAAAAAGTAGTCATTGTAGACGGTTACCCTCTTAACCCTATTACTGACAAATCCCTGAAAAAATAAATTACTTGTGATATTAAACATATTCTGTTGAATATTTCGAAATTAATTTCACTGAATGCAGCAATGGCACCCAGTCAGATAAATTTCAAATATTCAAACTATTCCTGTATGGGTGGTGTATTCCTGTATGGGTGCCTTGAAAATGAGATATGGTGAATTCATTGGTGAAAGGGGTAGCCCTGTTACTGGTAATTGCTGCTAGTCATATTAGAGCACCATTAATAAAATATGATTTTAATAACACGCCAAAATTTTAGCCAACCCTTCTTTGTATTACCCAAATTAAAATTTTCCTAGAATTTGGCTAATGGGTGCATTGGCTCCTGAATTTGCAACTTTAAGCATGTTGAAAGGTTAAAGCTATGTGATTAAACAGTCATGATATATTATTTTTCGTGTATTTAATTTTATGGTTACTGTGAGCGCATGACAATCTTTACTTTAATTAAAACTCAATCCTACAAAATAAATATACCACATGCTTTATGATATAATAAATATTCTGATTATTCTGAAGTTACAGGTTAGTTAACCATTTAATGATCAATCTGGTTAAAACTGGTCTCTGCAGTAGCCTTGAGGAATGTCCATTTGTAGACAAAGAGTTGAAAATTACCCACTTGAATGGCTGGCTCGATAACCGAGCCAGTCATTTGAGTTGTCAATTAAAAAAAAATCTCTTCACTTGACATACAGATGGACATTTAATAAGGAAATATTTTTAATTTTCGTGACCAAATTTACTCATTAAAGGTTTATGTAGAAATCTATAGTCAGTAACTGGTAATGCTTTAACGGTCAAGGTATGTTCAGAAAACCGAAACCTCGCTCAGTGAATGTCTGTTCTCAATGCAAGAGAAGACTATTTTTGAAAATAGACCACTTAGAATGAATGGTTCGATTATAGAGCCAGTTATTGATGTGCTAAATTAAAAAACAAAACTTTCTTTTGGCCTTCCAATGGACATATGTCACATTTCTCATGGCGACTTCGATTCGATTCGATGGCTTGGCCATTAACGAGTTTAACTGTAATTAATTTCAACTGATCAATAGGTTACTTGTATCGATAGTTTAATATTAGGATATTGGGATTTCACCCTTGAACGTGTTAATAGATATATGCTGTCGTTGTATATTATTCATATGTATCATCATTTATACCATGTCTCATTGCATATATAAGCCATTGCTACAGACGTTTTACATAAAACGGAAATTTAGCAACAGATTATCGTGTATTATTATTATTTACTGTCCAACTGCTGAATTCTTGCAGAGAACATAGTCCAGGGTGGAGGGAGACCTGCTATATATTTTGAAAACAAGCTGACTGAAAGTTGTTGGTGGCTAAGCAACAAGTCAAAAGTTTTTTCGTCCTTGAAATTATTGTATGGCGTCTTGCTGTGGCAAGACAGTAACTCGCCTGGCCTGACAGACCAAGTTTGTCTGTCATCTGTGTATCATCCTTTTTATGTCACCTAGGTGAGCTTATGCAATTGCGATTTGTCTGTCGTCTCATCTGTCGTCTGATGTCTGTCCTCTGTCAACAATTGTGGCACGTTTCACCATTTGTTGATAGATTAAATCCAAATTTGGCAGATATGTTTCATTTGGCAATATCTATTGAGGCTATGAAGATGAAGTGGCCACCCATAAATAGCAGAGTTATGGACCTCGCTATATTTTCAAAGTATTGAAGCCTATGGGGAAAATATGTTTGGGGCACGTTTCATCATTTATCAATTGATTGAAACCAAATTTGGCAGAAATGATTCCCTTAGGCGGTATCTATTTGTGCTATAAGGATGAAGTGGCCACACCCTTAAACAAGGGCCATAACTCTCGTTCATTAATGCGTTCTTAAGTATTGAAGCCTTTGGGGAAAATGCATTTGTGGCACATTTCGTCATTTATACATGGATTAAAACCCCATTCCGCAGATATGTTCCTTTAGACAATATCTATTTGGGCTAGAAATATGAAGTGGCCACGCACACAAATGGCAGAGTTATTGATGGATTACAACTAAATGTAGTAGATATGTTCCTTATGAATATGAAGTGACCACGCCCTTAAACAAGGGCCATAACTCAATTTCATTGAGGTGTTTTTAAGCATTGAGCCATATGGGGAAAATACATGTTTTTGCCAATTGTTGATAGATTAAAATCAAATTTAGCAGATACGGAACTATTTGAGCTATGGATATAAAGAGTGCATTTTTAAACAAGGGCCATAACTCTGGTTCATTAAGTCTTAAACTATTGAAACCTATGTTGAAAATCCATTTGTTTTTTATCAATTGTTGATGGATTAAAACGTCTATTTGGACTATTACTATAAAGAGGCCGCTCATATATAACAACTCTGGTTCATTCAAACTATTGAACCCTTTGGTTAAAATTTATTTGTTTTGTCAATTGTTGATGGATTAAAAACAGATTTAGCATGTATGCTCCTTCAGGCAATATCTATTCACCCTATGCATAGGAAGTAGCTACGACTTGAAATAAGGGCCATAACTCTAGCTCTTTAAAGCATTTTAAGTATTGACCCCTATGAGGAAAATAATGTGTGTCACCTTTCGTAAATTGATAATGGACTCTTCCTGTTGGTCAATCATGTCAATGTTCTTGCATTTACCTATCAAAATGTAATACTATGACCTCACCATTTCCCCTTTGGTAAATGTCAGTGTTGTGACAATTAAACTGTTGATCAAAAGCGTCTGTGATGGCTGCCTCATTGATCAATGGTACTTTTCCTTTTGGTAAATAATGCCAATGACACCAATATTCCTGCATTTCTTCATCCACATTTTTTACTGTGACCATTGATTGTTTGGTAAATGTCATCCGCTGGATGGCTGCCCCATTGACCAATGGTACATTTCCCATTGGGCAATAATGTAAATGACACTAATTTCCGTGCATTTCCTCATCCAATTTTTTTTACTGTGACCATCGTTCCGTGGGTAAATGTCATCTGCTGGGTCAATAATGTCAGGGATGGCTGCCCCATTGACAATGGTACTTTTTCCATTGGTCAATAGTGTCAAGGACACCAATATTTTGGCGCAATATTATGTGATAGCGCCATCTGAACAGACGGTAGAGGGGTTTCCACATGATAACTCTGTTAACGTTTATCGGATCACTTTGAAACTTCATAGGGTGGTTGGACTAGGTCTGTAGACGAAATCTTGAAATTGACAATGATTTGAAATCCAGGAAGGTCGCCAGCCACCGGTATATTGTGGTTGGACTAGGTCTGGAGAAGAAACTCATCGAAATCGATAATCCAAATCAAAGATGGTTGCCAGCCAATGGTGTCCATCTTGAAAATTGGTTTCCGGATGATAACTCCATTACCGTTTATCGGATTGCTTTGAAACTTGATACGGTGGGTGGATTAGCTCTAGAGAAAGAACCTATTGAAGTGGACGATGATCCTAAATCCAAGATGGCCCCCCCCCACCCTCCAGCCACTGGTGACCATCTTGAAAATTGATTTCTCCATTTCTGTTTAGCTGATCGCTTCGAAACTTCATTGGATGACAGGACTAGGTCTGAGGAAAAAACTTATTGAAATTGTAGATGATCCGAAATCCAATTTGGCTGCCAGCCACCGGTGGCCATCTTGAAAATTGATTTCCAGGCAATAACTCCATGACTGTTTAGCGGATCACGTTGAAACTTCATATGATGACGTGTCTAGTTCTGATAGCTCTCATTCATTGATTTGTCATCATGTCATGGTATTATGCACCATTTGTGTAGCTCTTGTTGTATTAGTGGTAAGGATGATTGCCGCATTGGTCAATAATGATAAGGACCATTGCCATCTGTCTATGGCAAATGGTTATGGTTGCCTGATGGACCAATTATGCTTGTTGTGCATTAATTAATCTAAACATATTTGCAGTTCCTTACTGGCTAGGTGAGCACTATGGTTATTGCTTCTCAAGAACAACTGGGCTGATTTCAATTAAATTATGTCCAAGAATGACTATTTCCAATATTTTTAAAATAGTGTCTTTGTCTGCAAATCGAGGTCTTTAAGACCACTGCAAAAGCCAGTTTTGGGTGAGTTGGCTATTAACCCCTCTTGTGCCAACTACGACACCACTCAAAATACTACTTATATCAATTCAACATTTTGATGATTACATTTTTTCATGAAATTTTAATTTTAGATGATTTTTGGTCAATTTACCACTGAACTTCTTTGACCACCGTCAAAGTGGTAATAGTAAAGAAAATTCAAGTGTTTGCTTAGCCAGTGTTACCGAATCAGTCATTCCAGTGGTAAATATTAAATATAAAAAATACCCTCCTCTTGGCTTGCCTCAAGACCAAGGCAGAGGTTTTTTGTGTGTAAATTTGACAATTAAAGGGTTAAGTTGACAGGAGTTGTTAAATGGTTTAAAGTCTGAAAAATGGTAATACATCTGTAAAGGTCCACATAAGGTCCTTGACAATGGTTGAACAAACCATGTTCATTACAGATCTGTCCTCGAGAATACCCACTCCAAGACCAATTGTGGCGGCAATGGAGATCACATGCTGTGGATGAATCCAAACTGTCAATCAAGTATATGATGTAATAATCAATTAGGCCACATGTAGCCTGACGTCACAATTAAAATGAGTAAATGAAGTAACCATTCTGTTGAATAGGCAGCAACAGCACCAAGTGAAATTAGTTTCAAATTATCCAACACACCTGTATAGTTTGCTGGAAATTGAGATTCAGGTTTCGATCGATCCTAACATGTGCAAAGCATGTCCTAGTTTAGCTTCAACTGGATTCATCTATTCATGGCAAAATTAATGGAAGCAACTATGGCCCGAAGTGCCGTCAAATCGCGTCTCATTTATGCTTCGACTGATTTCAACCAAATTCGGCTGGAAGGATCCTATGGTGGTAGGCTCTAGAACTTCTATACAGAATTTTGTTTGGTCCATTTTTCTGGTGGCCATCTTGGATTTTCCGGAAATCATTTAAAATGCTACTCCTCCAATATAAATGGCCCGAATTCAACGAACCTTGGGTGGACTAATTCTATCCTGGTAGGCTTCGACACTTCTAACGAGAATTCTGGTTGGTCGATATTTCTGGTGGCCATCTTGGATTTTCTTAAATTTCTGGAAATCATTTTAGAGCCTACTTCTCGTTAACCACTTGGCCGATTTCAACCAGACCTGGCTCAAAGGATACTAGGCTGGTAGGCTTCAGACCATGTATACAGAATTTTGATGGGTTGATTTTTCTTTTGGCCATCTTGGATTTTCTGAAAATTTCTGGAAATTATTTAAGAGTCTACTTCGCGCTAACCACTTGGCTGATTTCAAGCAAACTCGGTTGGAAGGGCCCTAGAGTGGTATGCTTCAGAACTTATGTAGAATTTTGATTGATCAATTTTTTCGGCGTCCATCTTGAATTTTCCGATAAATGGTTTAAAATGTTACTTCTCATTAACTACTTGGTCAATTTCAACCAGAATTGGCTGAAAGAATACTAGGCTGGTATATTTCAGACCATATATACAGAATTTTTCTGGCGGTCATCTTGGATTTTCTGAACATTTCTGGACTAGTTTTAAAAGCCTGCTCCTTATTAACCACTTGTCTGATTTCATGCAAACTCGGTTGGAAGGACCCTAGAGTTGTATGCTTCAGAACAGGTATACAGATTTTTTAATGTGTCTATTTTTTTCGGCACCCATCTTGAATATTAAAAAAACGGGCTGGAAATCGTTTAAAAAGCTACTCATTAACTGCTTGGGAAATTTCAACCAGACTTGCCTGAAAGGATACTAGGCTGGTAGGTTTGAGACCATGTATACACAATTTTTGATTGATTAATTTTTCTGGAGGCCATCTCGGAGTTTCTGAAAATTTCTGGAAATCATTTAAAAGCCTACTCCTCATTAACCACTTGGCCAATTTCAAGCACACTCGGTGGAAGGACCCTAAAGTTTGATTGGTCTATTTTTAGTCGGCCATCTTGAATATTCCAAAATATGGTGGGAAACTGTTTAAAATGCTACTCCTCATTAACTGCATGGGAAATTTCAACCAGACTCCTGAAAGGATACTAGGCTGGTAGGTTTGAGACCATGTATACAAAATTTTGATTGGTTAATTTTTCTGGCGGCCATATTGGACTTTCTGAAAATTTCTGGAAATCATTTAAAAGCCTTCTCACATAACGACTTGGCTGATTTCAAGCAAGCTCGCTCGGGTGTACCCTAGATTGGTATCCTTCAGAATTTGTATACTGAATTTTGATTGTTCTATTTTTTCGGCGACCATCTTGAATATTTAAAAAAAAAAAGCCTGGCAATCGCTTAAAACACTTATCCTTATTAGCTGCTTGGGAAAATTCAACTAGAGTTGCATGAAAGGATGCTAGGCTGATAGGTTTGAGACCATGTAAACATAATTTTGATTGGATAATTTTTCTGGCGACCATCTTGGATTTTCTGAAAATTTCTGGAAATCATTTAAAAGCCTACTCCTCAATAACCATTAGGCCGATTTCAAGTAAACTCGGTTGGGAGGAACCTAGACTCGTATGCTTTAGAACTTATGGACAGAATTTTGATTGATCAATTTTTTTGGCGCCTGTCTTGAATTTTCTGAAAATTTCTGGAAATCATTTAAAAGCTTTTCTCCTCATTAACAACTTGGCCGATTTCAAGCAAACTCGGTTGGAAGGACCCTAAAGTGGTACACTTCAGAACCTGGACACATAATTTTGATTGGTCTATGTTTTAGTCGGCTATTTTGAATGGTCCAAAATATGGTGGAAAATTGTTTAAAACGCTACTCCTCATTAACCGCTTGGGAAATTTCAACCAGACTTGCCTAAAAGGATGATAGGATGGTAGGTTTCAGACTATGAATATAGAATTTTGATTGATTGATTTTTCTGGCGGCCGTCTTGGCTTTTCTAAAAATTTCTGGAATTGTTTTAAAAGCCTACTACTCATTAACCACTTGTCCGATTTCAAGCAAACTGGGTTGGAATGGAAGGACCCTAGAGTGGTACGCTTCAGAACATGTATACACAATTTTGATTGATCAATTTTTTTGGCGCCCATCCTGAATAATGCTGGCGAAGTGTTAAGACAAATTGTTGAACAGTGCCAGAGATGATTTACGAGTAAGGCTTAGTATCACAGTTGCACTGAACGATGCTCATTCTATTGACATAAAATATCACCAAAAGTCTTGGATTAAATCTTTGCAGAGATGTGAGTATCTACATAAACCTCACAACAGAGTTATGAGCAAATTACGGCTTTTGTTGAACTTAATCATATGATTGATTTCCAGACCGAATAAAGCTTGTCTCACAATTAAAGACATTGAAAGCACGTCTTGAATATGCTGGCACGATTATGCATTTTTTCAGTTGGTTTATTGGCCGCTTACACCGAGGGTGTATGTTGCCTGTTGCTGCCTAATGAAATGTTGTATGCCGTGTTGAGGAGGGGTGGGAGGGGGAATTACTTTATTTCTCATGGACGTCGGATGGGGGTGGAGGGTAGTCTGTAAAATAAAATCTCAAAACGGGAATAAGGAAAATTTTAAATAAAAAATATTATGTCGAAACTGAATGATAATACTATCAACTAAGAATAAACAAATTAAAATAATGGCCTGTGATTAAATAAACAAGAAACGGGGAAAATTAAACTTAAAATCCGGTGTTTTAAAAATAAATATCCAAATTTAACTTAGAATTATAACCTGTTGCTATTAAAAATAATAAGTTGAATGCACGTGGGGCTATTTGGGAGTTGAAAGGGGCCTAATAGTCACGTCGTCAAGTCACTAAACATCCTTTCACGCTTATGATAAAATGTTGATCCAGCGATGGGCGAAAGGAGAGCAAAGCAGAGCGACAGCATCTACATCAAAAGCAAAGAAACGTCAATCACGACCTCCGTGTCCAGTCATCGGGCGAATCGTCACCAGGTACACACCAGATAGAAGCAGCAAGCGACCAACGGCATCTCTCCAGGGCGGGTTGATTGCGTCTCAACGATAAGGCCACCTCCAAAAAAATATTTTTGAATATCTGAACTGTAGCACTGATTGTATGCATTGATTTTTTTCAAAATAAACTCAAGATACTAAATATTAACATTTCAAATGAAATAGATTCAAACAACATAAAACTTGAATAGCAAGAAAAATCAAATCATAGACACGCTGAAGGTGTGCGTAACAACATTAACAGTTCTTTTCTTTGTAAGCTAATGATTAGCAAGTCTAGTGTCATCTTAATGCATCACCGCACACCAATTATACTCCAGCTAATTCACACAAGTGTGCTGGTAAAGGGCAATGCAACGATGATTGATTCAAGCTCAACCATTAGCCATTTTGCTACAACAGGAAGATTACAATTTACTAGAGATATTTAGAAGTACTGTTCTGCAGGAAAACCGTAGCCGTTTTGAAAGTGATTTTATTGACAGATGTTGCTGTCAGAGACAGCAACAAGATTATTTTATTGAAATGAATTTGTTACAGCTTCATGTATTTGAAAGTAACAAATCTTAGTCAAATTATTTTCAAAACATTTCAAAATCTCGATTTTAATGCGGGCTTGCAATATTTTGAACATCGAGCGCACAATGGTCCCTGATATGATCGATATAGCGCTTTCCATACAAAATGTTCAACATAAATATATTTACATGTAGAATTTTAATTTCAATATTTGGTAATTATTCACTTATTTGAATTTAGCATTGTCTATTGTATTTATTTTTTAATAATTGCTATTATCAATTAAATTGAATAATTGTGCAAGCCTAGTCTTGAATCTCATGTCTCAACATACAACCCCGAATGGTTAAGACATTTTATCATGCAAGAGTCGCCTCGTCTGGAGACTGCGACAATCTCCCTTAAATAAGCCTGGCCTTTTTTACTTCTTGCCCAAAGCTTGACAGCAAGATATGGTAGGTAGATAACGTCTTTAGAAGAAAAAGATTTAGATCGTCATGTCATAACAATATGTCATACAATTATGTACACTCAGCAATCAGACTGACACATAATTCACATTCACAATAATGATGAGACTACATTCAGAACGCCAAAAGGTTAAAGAAAATCTAAAGTAGTTTAGGATTAGCATTAACAGTTCGTCATGACACGAGCAACAGCTCCTTAGTTGAGCTACTATCGGTTTTTGGCTATTGTGTAACTTACACGCGAACAATGTTTTTTTAACCATCCATAGCTAATGCCGCTATCAGGAACTTGCAACAGTTTAATGGTGTCTACGTACCCCATTTGCTCAGAAAAATAAATGTGTCCTTTGCTGCAGACAATACCGATTTCAGTGAAGACACTCTAGATGGTAAAGATATAATGGGCAGAACCAGAAATGTGGTCCATCAAAAGACATGTGACGGTGGTGAGAACATTTCGCAACCACTGCAACTTGAAGACTTGAAAGGTTTAAGGTACGATATAACAACTTTTAGGATGGTCAAAGCCTTGTATTCAGGACTGCAACTAGAATGTCAGTATGAAGGAGTTCTGTACAACCAATATTGAGAAAATGATTGGTGATATGGAATGGCTTATCGCAAGAGCAGTTTCAGGAAAGTTTGCTACCACTAGCAAATTGCCGGGCTGGTCTGGATACAACTCTACTATAGCTCCCCCCCCCCCCCCCCCCCAGGAACTAAGATCCGTGGGCCACTGTGACTTATTCTCGACCCAGCCCACAGTAGAGTGGTGCACACTGCTGACTGTATTAAAACAAACACAACAAATAAATGTATCGGTAGGCCTATTCGATAATAACCACCTCTAAACGATCATTTCATTAGACAGAAAGCACCAGTATGTTCTCAGGATATGCGAGCCCAAAGCATCCGTGGCTTCAGTAAGGGCTCTTGGTGACTCAATAGGGAATTCTGGCCTTAATGATGCGTGGGAAGAATCAGGTAATTACTTAACAGCAACTGCAAAAGCAAGTGTTGAGCTGTACACAATACAAACGACTTTCTCTATAACAGACCCTAACCTTAGATAACCATGTATTAATGCATCTACAGGATGTCAAGAATTGTATGATGGACAATACAATGAAATGCATTGTACGTAAGTGAAATCCAAATCACCAATGACAAAAATACTAAATTGCAGAAAAGCTTAAGAGGCCATTACATTTATGCCATCGGATAGTGCTATGTTCAAAGCAATGATCACTTACATGAAATATATTGCCATGCTACTGAAATTCATTAAAGCATCGCGATTGAACGACTGGTACCTGATCAGGAAGCAGCCGAGGGACTCACAGGGATATCCGTTACCATGGATTGGACCAAGTACAGAAAACCATGTTTTAGATATTTGGCTGACATGAAACTGATCCAGGCATGCCTTTGTGTCAGGTGATTTCTCTGTTATAATAATTGATATCCTATTTGTGTCAGTTGGTCCAGACCATGCATGTGAAATGCAAAACTAAGTCATGGAAGAAAGCAGAGGACTGATTAGCATATATTCCAATCCTAATGCGAGACAGAGTTTCTTTCTAGCTGGGTCAGAATTAGCGCGAATAAGCCAAGAGCATAAGTACCCATTTCTTAGCGATTGTATAAGCCATCAACATCACGGGTTACGAAATTATTGTGATCATAGTATGGTAGAGAAACTAAACATCACTATCTTGTCTTACTGCAACCCCTTCAATGCAGAAGACAATGAAATTCTATTGAAGCTAGTAATGCGTGATGTGTTAGCAAATAAAGCAGCACATGACATCCTGCACTTTAATGAGCTTGTGCATCAAATGGTTGAAAAATATGTGACAGCTCGTTTCCATGGTAATGTTAGGCTATGACCACCAACAAAACGGTAGGAGTTGAATTGCTACTCAAATGAGAATACAAAACAGCTATCTAAATCAAAGACACAAACTGTCCAGTTAAAAGAGACCAAATCGCTGTGTGGTAGGCTAATAGTTATCGCAAGGACAAGCAGAGAAGTTGACTTGCACTCTGCCATAGGCAAGTACGAATTTGCAGTCAACCCACAATTGTTTTTTCAAGCAGGTCAGATGTACAGACATGCTCTTTTGATAACATTGTCTAAAAGCAATTTTGTAGACTATGCGTCTCTTTAAAATCTTTACTATTTTGCCATTTGGGCGGGTCAATATGCCATCCGACCCAAAAAAGAATCTAACCAAAGGTCTGTCAACGGTTTTTGGCCCTACTGTATGTAGAGAATGACAGAAGACCGTTTTATCAAAATCTGACCCCAGAAGGGCCTTAGACTGGGTCAGTTCGAAGATGGCCACAACCCTTAAAATCACTAAAATAGTTATAACTTCCTTAACCTTTGTGACAGAAGTATAATTCTTGTTTCCCCCATCGTGTGCATGGTTACGCAATTCACTGGTACCAAGAAAATTCGAACCCAATCAATAAAAACAATAAAAACTGCAAATCTGAAATGGCGATCAGCAATCAAGAGTGAAGGGGCAATACCAATAATAAATGTATTACTGACGTAAACCATAGACACAACATTACAGATATATCAATAGATCTTGCTCTTCAGATATATTTAATTAATTGAAAAAACCCTGGAGCCGTCGAAAAGTTTCTTTGTCGATATTAATATCTGAAGCCATGTCTGAAAGGCTAAACTCACCGTCTCAATTTTACTCCTCATAACTTTCCTCTAGTCTCTCAGAAACCTGTTTGGACGGATTGGCACAAGACATAGGTTAGCATGATTCATATGCACATGTTCATGGAAGCCAATGTTTTCTGGAATGGCCTCGGGGTGGGTGTTGGGGTGGGGTGGGGTGGGTGGGTTACTGCAACCAGTTGTGCAACTGCAGTATACTATTTCAGGTGCAACATTCATATCAGACATGGTGGGTACAAGTTGATTATCTTCACGTCTACAATCTCAGTCTAAATGATCAATGTCACTCTGCATCCCGGTCAAATCATGGTGTGACAAGACACACTGAGACATTGGTATTTGGTGAAAGATTCATTTGGGCGAAAACTTTCCGGCGTAATGAATGATTTAGCGCAGCAGACTTTCTTAGTAACTATGTAGTAATGCAAGACCGCCAGAGACCATGTGCTCTTTCCACCAAAAGTAACAGCCATCGCTTGGCTGTCGAGGTTTTCTATGTTAGTGCAGTTCTCGCTGCGTAGAATTAATGCATTTGCACATAACGGGAGGACTGGATCATCTTTCACACGCTTTTGGCTGATTTCTCTCCCACACCATAAGCATGAGACGTTGAATCACATCCATGTGAATGCATGCTTGAATACCATTTGTGTGCACAACTCACTCCCACGAAGACACTTTATCCAAGTGATGTTGTACCCGTTTGAATGCCTCTTGACAGATTTTCCGATCTAAAATAATGGTTTCCCATCTGATGTAGCGCAATGGAGAAGAATAATGAGCAAGTCAGTGCCCTCTCCAATTAGAGTGGTCTGATGTAGTGAAATGGAGAAGAAGAATGAACATGTCAGTGTCCTCTCCAATTAGAGTGGTAGAATGCACACATACTGTGGTAACCACAATGCCCACATCAGCGCCCCCTTCTGTCTGAATGACCACTCTTCAGTTCATCACTTATTAAACGGCTTAGTTACTGCTTATTATTTCTCCTTGATACGAGTTCTTCCTTCAAATTCTGTTTCATTGGTGAAGTTCGCAATCGGATAAATGGTGGGTTGTCCCCGTGTCTGGTGTATATTATCCATGATCGAAGGACCTGCCCCATAACCGTCAAATACAACAGTTGCTGTCCCATAGTACTTACTTGTAAAGTCGGTATACACCTTTTACCATAGTATCTCCCCTTATCCACTTCAGCTTGCGCAGCAAGGTGCGTCCACCAAGCACTCATCTTTCAGTCTGCGGGATGGTGCCTGATGTCGCTTCACTTGCTGGCATATGCATCTTGTTACAGTGGTGGCTTGGACAAGTTGAGGTTTGTCGGCCTTTCTCAAGATGTCATTGACCTAAAAAACGGGATGGCGGGTATGGACTCGGCTAGTATGCTATCACCTCCTCGGGAGACAGATCTCCTCTCCTGGAAACCAGAAGGAATCGTTGGAACAGTAGCTTAGGATCAATGGTCCTACCAGGAGCAACATTCACAGCAGATGACCTTCACAGGGTCTTGGTTTTCTCTTTCCTCTTAAAGGAGAAGGAAAATACTGGCTGTCCACTCATTCTACCCTAACCATAACCCATAGCTAGAAATGGATCCCTTTATTTGTGTGACTGATACAAGTATTCAGCGACAAACAGAATCACCAAGGTTATCAATATATCATTTAGGTCTCATTGATTTGGAGCAAAGACATAAGTTTGCAAAGTCGTTTTGCTTTGGTCAACGTTGGACTTTTTTCGGCGTTTAGTTCCCCCAGCACCGCACATGACAAACAATTGTCGGAAGCATCAAACACGTTTCATATTAGACACATTGCTGGGAGGGGTGGATTTAAGAATTTTAGAAAAAGGGCATATACTTTGGTTGAGGCTTGTTGTGAAACTTATGTTTGGAGGGAAATGACACACAGAATCGATCAGAGAAACCGTTTTGAATTTAAATGCCATCAGATTTTGCAATGTGCATATCTGGATGTAATAGCAGTTCACATTTTATACATTAAAACACATCTTATTTAAATAATGTGGCGGTGTTGGAGGATAAAGGGCACACTCCCTGCAAGAAAATTGTTGGAATTAAGTTGTGTCAGAGTAGGCCTACGTCTACTGCATTTATGTAATTCATTTGAACGCGCAATGGAATTGGTGTTCGGAAGAGAAATGAGACGTCGCACGCAGGTCCTGCAATAGAAACATGACATTTTGATGCCATCAGAGTGTGGCTCCCGAATTTTTGGAGGTAATGTAATTTGAAATCTTACTTAAATATACGCAATCGCACGTACGCACATGCGCATGCGCGCGCGTGTGTGTTTGGAGAGAAAGAACGCACCGGGCGGGGAAGGGCATTGGGGAGGGTGTTGGTGTGCACCCTCTCCGGACCCACCATTCAGTTATCAACGGTGCACGCTGATTATAAAGACTCGTGACGCAGTAGATTTCGCCCCGCTGGCGTTTCGCCGTTAGCCATGATTTATGCGCACTTTTGTCAGATGTGAATAGCATATATCTTGGCCTACAATCTGCATATAACTTCCCGTAAAATCTAAATTAAATATCCTTCCCAGTCATGCATCCATATAATTACACAGACGTGTTCAGCGTTCGCTTGCAGTTTAGTTAAGTAAAGCTGAGGAGAATTGATAATAAAAAAAGCAGGTAAGACGACTGATAACGGGTAGCAGCGTTTTATGATCAAACCATATATTTTCTGGAATAATTGAATATTACTTTTATCTTGGACGAGGTCGTGCCAATTATACTCCACAGCAGTTAGTTAATCCGACGTAAAACTGAGCGGATGTTATTTCGAAGTTAAGGGCTTGTTTCGATTAAAACGCCGTCTATGAACCATCGGGATCATAAGCACACCCTGTGTCCGACCGTGATGTCCGAATTTCAAGGTAACCGTAGAGGTAAACTGTTGAATAGTATATTTGTATCAGTGGTAAATAGTGAAATCTTATCTTTGACTAGGGGACGTTGTGCTTTCAGACCCACAATCCATATTGTACATATTAAATCCTTTCAGCCCACACATCAGACGTCGCACATTTCTTTAACTTTTTCAGGTCCCCACCCCATCACGCGTTAACCCGCTTAGTTCCACACAATTGAACGCACCATTTCAATCGCACGCTCCAAACTGCGCCATTAGTTACCTACTTACCTTTTTCGTTTCACACGACACACGAGACCCTTTCAACCCCACCACTATCCCGACAGCACCACACCCGCCAGTCCACGCACGGCGACACCAAACATCACACCATTCGTTACATTTCAATTCAAAAGATTGAGAGACCAGCATACAAAGTATGCTGACATGTATGGTTAGCTAAGATCTCTTGCAAATAAAGTCAAAATATCAAATGACGCCGCAAGGGGTCATATTTCTGCGACAGCAATGGACCTTTCCGGTTTTAGCTATGCCCCGCCCATCTCGAGATAAGCTCCACCCACACCTTGCTCGTTTTGGGATCGATCGATCTGTGACTATCAATTTCCAAAAAACTACACAGCTAAGCTGTTGAATATTTGGAAACTAATTTGATTGGGTGCCCAGTCAAATTAGTTTCAAAATATTCAACAGCATGTTTCTTAAATAGCAAAGAATTACAAAGACATACAATTCATACAACGTGTCGGAGTATTTGAGATTTGATGACTGGCTATATGGAACCCTTTGTAACGTAATGATTGTGACGTCATCATACATGCGCTGGGCTGATTATGACGTCATACGAGGTCAGATGATGGATGGATACTCTGGAAAGGTGAATTGAACATTGAGGTGTATACGAGTTTAACAATGCTGCATTAACCCGTTAACATTCGAATTTGGTTTTTTTTAAATTCCATTTTCTCATATGAAATGGCCATTTGCAGACCAAGAGAAGACTATTTTTGAAAATTTGTCAATGGAATGGCTGGCTCGGTTATCGAGCCAGCCATTCCAGTGGTAAAATTTCAAAGGTGGTCTTCTCTTGTTCTGCAAACAGACATTTCCCAAGACCACTGCAGATGCCGTTTTTTCTAAGCGCTAAAGGCTTTGACAGGTCTCGGACCAAGAAATATTTTCGGGCTGTGGGAAAGTGAAAGTAAACTAGAATATGGGTTGTATCGGACGTCATGAAACTGATGCATCTGTCCTCTCCATCACCCATATCTTAGACACCATCTTGGTGCAGTTAGAAAGGAAGGAAAGGGTTAACATCTTATGTCAGTAAGATTGAGGTAGTATCTTGAACATATATGAATATTTACGAGATCATTGTATTTTCTTATAACGTCTTTGATAATCTTTAAGATGCGCATCGGATTGATCAATTTCGTGTTTATAAAATGGTTTGCCCGTATCTTGAACGTGTACGTATAGCATAGTACGTAACCTTATTTCATCACGGATAGAATACAGTCGTTAAACTTTGTACTGCGACCACGACCCAATATAGTGGTGATCCAGTTAATGACTGAACCGATCGTATGAAGCAGGACATGGTAAAATGTCAGCTCACCCGACGTTCTGTTTGAATATTCCGCTCCATTGGAGATATGGTTATAATACATTACTGATACTTTCACGCAGACACGCTCCAGTAGATATATGTAGTCTAATTGCAATATGTTTAACATACAACCACATTTACAAATTATGGATGTTATATTTAGGATTATGATATTCGAACGTACGCACAAACGCACGAATGAGCTTACATCCATGTACATAGATACATAGCATCGTGGGGTGGGGGGGGTGTGGGGGGGGGGGTGGGGGTGCTGGCGAAATAATGACTTATATGATAGGCCATTATTCAATCAGGCAAATGCAGTCGATTGGCTATATGTAATGGGTTCAGATGCTTATTTTATAAATGAGACAGAAAATGACTGTTCATATCTGGCATCCGATCACCGACATAAAAGTTCACGGAAACAAGCCGTTTAAAATTAAATTTGTCATTTGGATATAGCGATGTAGGCTATCGTGTCACGCGCACACGCACATGCACTCACGTATGTGCGCACGCTTATACATGCACTAACATGAGCACACACGCCCATACATATCATCAGTGGTGAAGGGTGGATGTAGTGGTTGTGGGTTGACATGCATTAATGTGGCGCAGGTCAAAGACAATCATTGCTTCTATCGTTTCAGGTAGATCCGGTTTGTGTCAGGGCTATTACTGTCCCGTTTTATTTCACACGCACAAAAAACTACATGCGAGAATGAGGTTTGATACGTGAAGGAATGTGTTGTATAAACTCCGCCTGTCACTACTCCTTAGGCCTATGCAATGATTGTATCGAATTTGTTACATTGATGTTCAATGGAAACGATTCAGGATGGAATCACTGTCACTTCACGAATTGTTTGTAGATGGTTTGTTACAATAGATCCGAATCCGAGAAATCCTTGGAATCGACTATTTTGACAATACGTCGATCATAACAGGTTTGTTATAGAAAAGTGCCAGAAAATCAATCAAACTGAGTCGGTTCTAACTAGATTGGCCGCCATCTTGTATTGCTCAACCGAGCGGTTCCAAGCCCTTTGATTGACTAACAATGATGTCAGAATTCAAATTGGCTTCGGATTCGGAAATTTCCGTGAGTCTTCGTCGGTCGGGAAACAAGCGCGCAATCTGTGCATCTTGATTTAGCTATCAGCTGCAAGCTCGTGTTCACCTAAGATCCGAGGGATACAAATTTCCTCTCTCGTTTAAATTCGGAATAGACATCAAGATATTATGATGAAACTGAATGATAATACTTAGTTGATAGTATTATCATTCAGTTTCATCATAATATCTTTTACTTTCAAATTGTCCTGATTTCCGTTTTGAGATTTTATTTTACAGACTGCCCTCCACCCCCATCCCACCTCCAAAAGAAATAAAGTAATTCCCCCTCCCACCCCTCCTCAACACTGCATACAACATAGACACTAGCCAAATACAATACATTAGGTAACACCAGGAAACACCCCCCCCCCCAGCAACAACTTAATTTTTCGACTTTTTTCAGTTTTTATTTATTTAGAGCAACCCTTCGGGGAAGCAACGCAACCCTTCGGGGAAGCACCTCTAAGAGCGAGTCATGGCCCAAATACATCTAGGTGTCAGCGGCCAATAAATACCAATTGAACGAACGAACGAACGAATCGGGAGCATTTCGGCGAGGAACAGCTGACAGCAAGGTTGCTTGACCAGCGCAGTGCCAGACGTGGGCTAACTGCTTACTGACTGTGGCATCCTACACCGCCGCAGTGCACTTCGGAATTCAAATCTCCTGCGCCGGTGAGCAACCTTGGATTCGCAATCACCAGTTTTTGTAAGCTCGGACGGCCATCCGAGGGCAACTAAATAAATAGGAAGGACTTCCTTTCCGGAACAACTCACAGAGGAGGTTCCCTGCCGATGGGCCCGCAAGATGTAGAACCACGGTGATTCTTGGTGGATAACTCGCTGGATCTTCTGGACCACGCTGAAAAGTGGTATCAAACGTCCGCACAGCATGTCGTGTGTTTAATTAACTTTTAGGCCACAGTCTGGTGGAACAAGAGCTATGCGATGTATCCTGCACGGTGTACCCAGTTATGTACATGCAATATTTAATTACAACTGTAGCCCTCTATGTTTCGGGCAACTTTGAAACTACCGTTGCCGGACGGACACTGTCAATTTACTGTGTAAATTCATGTATTAGTTATTCCGACTATCAAATGGACATCTCTCTACAGTTGTTCTTCTTCACCGTCTTGAGAGTGAGCCACATCAACAGTCTGCCTGCGGATATCTTCCCATCAACTTCGGAATCATGCCACCTTGCGCTACTTATCTGTAGCGCATCAACTACAGTGATTTATGAACTCTTATCGTACCGATGACCAATAGGTACTCAAGTAACTATACTATTGTGCTATTCATTATTTCCGTAATAGGTATTGATGACTAATAGGTACCTTCCCGGTCGTGAGACCGCATTTTTATATTTTCTGTTTCATACTGTAGATATTATCTTTATTTCCGGGTGCTTACAACTAACGAGCATCGTAAGGTCCTATGACCTGATATACTGTTAGGACTGTACTAGTTAGTTATGTATATGGCAAGTAGCTATCCTAGTTATTTTGTTTTGTTTATATAAAAACTCTGGGACGCTATACTATACAGCAACATTATATCCGCATCACTATTTCCCCCCAGAATCAATTTTACACTGAGGTCACTGATCATGCTCACATTGAGCGAACCTGACATGTGACTGACTAAACATGGTTATTCTAGCTCGATAGGATAGGTTTAAAGTGGTTAGGGACAAGCGCTCCGTAAGAGACATATTGTGTACGCCTCTTTTCCAGCTGTATCGGATATGTAACACTGCACACCGGCTGGATTGTATAAATTGGCCTAATACGTTAGGGCCTCTTCGTAATATCGAGTGATTGTCTCTTTCTGTGCTCATCCAGCCGCAAGGCTCAATAATTGTCTGGACTCCCATTCGACACGTTGGCAGGATCCGACTCTGGGAAACTATTGGGGTTTCCGAGCGTGAAAACTAGTGCCCCCCCCCCTGTATCTTAGGATACCAGTTAGTTTAGATACCCACGCCAAGGTAAGAAGCACTGCGTAAAGAAATTGCCAGCAGTGCATCTCTGGGCATTCTGGAACATAACCCTAATGACATGTAAAATGTTAGTTCCGTAACTCACGGGTGATAGATGAGATGCAGATCTCCATCCAACTCGGTATGGCGACTGGGTGTGGTCATAGAACCCACCACGCCCTCATGGGAAGGTCACTAGCAATGGATATCTGCCTCTTACGCCCCACCATAAAAATAATAGTGCGCTTTCTAAATTGCCTATGTGAACTGTAAATTGTCCTAGTGATGTTATATGTGGTTGCGGGGCGATACATAACCAGATCGTCATGTGATTCGGGAGCATTGACTCCATAACATGTCCGCACGCTGTCTTTCTGAGGAAGATGCTATGCGGGGCGACCTTCAGAAGCTGGGCATCTTTGCCAGTTAGACTTATGTGTCAAAAGATAGGAAGGAATCACTACCACTTGCGGCCAAAGCTTGGAACCATATCTAACAACTAAATGGTAGGTTAGAATTTAGCAGAAGGCCCACATAAATAAAAGCGGCAACTACCAATGCAGTATCTTTGTACCTATATAAGACGCCGATGACATGAATTCTTCCAGTAATCATCCGTCCCATCTTCATGTAAACCAGTGTGCATCACATGAATTATAATCCCACTAGGATGGACCCACTGCACATAACTTTTTGTTTGAACAAAAGAGTGGCCCTTTTTGCCAGCTCTTTTCCCCCGCTTTGGCGTTGAAGGCATTTTCCCATGACGGAGGCCCGCGCGAGGCACTTTACTCTCGCAACAATATTATTTTGTGTGTGTTAGGGGTATAATCGGTTTATATTAAACTATTTAAGTGGCCTCGTTAGGATGCTCCCTTATGGGGATACCTCGCACGATTTACGAATCTGTGAGGTACCTTCGGCGAGCCCACGTAGAAAGGACACCAGTTTGGTTCTATGTACCATAATATTTTGCTCATTTACTAGCAAATGAGTACCATTGTTTGTGTAGTTATTTACTTTTAATTATTACTATGTCCAGACTTTTAAATTAGGTTAAGGACCGACATACTGGTAACACCAACAGTTGAGATGAGACCGTGCGATACAATCTCGGCGGCAATGATCGCACGTCCCCAGTGGAATATTATCATTCCACCGGCTCTAGAAGCCTATCTTTGTATCTTCCAGAGAGTCGCGATACGGGATCCGTAACCCAGAGAACCATAGCTAACCAGCCCTCCCGCGCATCCTGTACATGTGGTGCAATAGAGTGGAGCAATATAACGGACCAGTATGTACCCCCAGTAGCTACAAGTGGCGCCTGGTGTGGTGCTTGAATGAGAAGCGAATCCACGCCAACACTCAACACACACGCGTTTCAGTCTCCTTCATCAGACAGTCAGCACTCAGATTTGGAAGTAGCATCATATGACAGGAGAACTGCAGGCGTGCTCACCGACTATGCTCGAAATTTCCCTGGTGTGGAACAACCAGCACCGTTTTTACATGAGTATTCGCCGATCAGCGAGGTGATATTCTGCGATGCCTCGCAGGTGGGTACTCAATATATCACACTGTCGGATATCCACGATAGGCAACCAACATCTACGCTGGATCGCGTTCGACCACGACACGCACCCCCATGGGGGAAAACTATTCCTTCACAGCCATTATGTTCACCGGCGTCATCACAGGGTGACCAATGGCTGCAACCTCATGCACCATGTCCCGCATCTCCGCCAATATGGACGTCATCATCGTACTACCCATCAGTACCGTGATACGAGCCGGGAGATGCGGCACCTCCCTTTCAACAGTATTCTAGAAGACCAACATTACACGGCACACACCACACCAGTCAGTCTCCTGGAGGGCCTCCATACGAGGAACACCCTTCGCAGCAGCCGATAGAACGTCCACGTCGTTTACACAGCACACTACGACCAGTCTATAGACCAACACCCATCTATGGACCCACATCAGGGCAGTATTCAGCGAACCCTACATATCGTGCACAACACTATCCTTGGGAATCGCCCTCACGGACACAGCATCATCGGGAACACCATTGGGAACTGCCACCAACACCACTACCAACATGCAGACAAGCATCTGCGTTCATGTCAGTCACCCCAGCACCACCACCTGGATTCGCGCTTATAACTCCATAGCATGGGCATGGCTGGATCATTCTCCCTCCCGAATTTAGTGGGGAGAATCAGTGGGCTAACTATAAGTGCCAATATGAAATAATTAGTCATACAAATCGGTGGACAGATCGACAAATGGGAGAATATCTGCCCGCAAAACTGTCAGTAAAAACACTCCAAGTCCTGGCAGATTTGGGATCAGATCACTCGCCAACATACACTGAATTTGAAAGCATGTTGCAAGAGAGAATCGGGGATATGGCCCTCGGTGAGACAAGTCATCTACAATTCAAGAACTTGTGTAGACGAGCTGGGGACATACTACCGGAGTTAGTTAGTTGTATTCGGCGACTAGTTACTCGTGCCTACCCCAGCACGAATCACGAGGGAGTCACCCATCAACATCTGGACACTTGCATTGATGCGTTAAGTGGAGAACCCGTCCTCAAGGAAAAGTTATTCCTCATAGAACACAGTAGCCTACAGTCATTAATGGCAACCGTGGTTCGGATCGAGAATTTCTTGGAGTGGGAGAAAAACAATCACCCTCACGGACACAGCATCATCAGGAACCTCATCGGAAACTACCACCAACACCACTACCAACACGCAGATCAGCATCCGCGTTCACATCAGTCTCCTCAGCACCACCACCTGGATTCACGCCTTTTACTCCATATCGTGGCCATGGCCAGATCATTCTCCCTCCCGAATTTAGTGGGGTGAATGATTGGGCTAACGATAAGTGCTAATTCAAAATAATTAGTCATACAAATCGGTGGACAGATGGACAAATGGGAGAATACACGGAACTGGAAAGCGTGTTGTTGGAGAGATTCGGGGATACAGCCCTCAGGGAGGGCAGTCGTCTACAGCTCAAGAACTTGCGTAGACGAGCCGGGGAGACACTACCGGAGTTAGCTAGTTGTATTCAGCGACTAGTTACTCACGACTACCCCAGTACAAATCATGAGGGAGTCACGCATCTGCATCTGAACACTTTCATCGATGCGTTAAGCGGAGAACCCGCCCTCAAGGAAAAGTTATTCCTCATAGAACACAGTAGCCTACAGTCATTAATGGCAACTGCGGTTCGGATCGAGAATTTCTTGGAGCGGGAGAAAAACAATCAGCGTCAACTACATCCAATAAACGAAGTGAACGATGCCAAACTCGTAATGACCACCGACAACCCAACTGCATCAGCATACACATCAGCATCCGACCCACACGCACAGTCAGAACAACCCACCAGTCAAAATCACATGTCTAAAGGAAGAGGGCGTGGCCAATCCTATTGCAGAGGCCACAACAACGGCGCAGGATGTGGGAACCAGCATACTACTAACAATCATCAGAACATGCATGATGGGTTGGAAGAGATAACAAAGCAGATCTCCGCACTCACTCACTTAGTCACCACTCTCAGCACCACCATTGCGACACAGTCGACAACACGACCAGCAACAAATATGCTGACATCTAAACAGTGACCAAACACATGTTTTGGATGTGGTCAGCCGGGCCACTGGAAGGAGCGATGTCCAAATTGCTCTCCCTCTCTATAACCCTATGGCTGACCAACATACACTGCATCCTGAGACCCTGTTAAATTAGAACAAGCACCAATTACAGAGTCACTTCGGTGCCCTCTCTCACAGCCCGTCTCAACTGCAGCCTCCGGATAACAACGTCCGGTGGCCAACATGACAAATCACTCTTCCACGACAGTATGCACTCACCCACACCCGGCATCATATATATCTGTACCAATGATGCACAATGCAACCATGGCACTGATATCTCCCCCTGCCGGAGGTTGTGACCCCGCAACCTCTGTATCTAACAAACCTTCTTTCCTATGTAAAACGACAGTGGTAGGTTGTAGCACCTCCACTGAAACAAATGTTTTTACAAGCACCATGACCCACCACCAAGGCACTTAAAAGCCGGTGCCCCTTGGTGGTACACATCGTGACAGCAGCACACACTACTACCAGGAGCAGCAATACTGACACGGACTATGCCAGGCTATTACCTTTGACTAAAATGATGTCTCGTAGGCCTGCATCCTGTGTAGACTGCTAGGCGGTCATGCTGCGGCCACAATTAGAAATCCACCGAGAAGGCCAAAGGGGATAAGTGAGATCAGACCTTAGATTCCTTGTCCGGAGCCAAGTGGTTTTGTACCCTTGACTTAGCTAGTGGGTACTGGCAGGTAGCCATGGATGAGGCTGACTGGGTGAAGACCGCGTTTGTGTGTAGAGATGGTCTTTTCCAGTTCCACAAGATGCCCTCCGGATTGTGCAATGCTCCTGGAACGTTCGAGTGTCTCATTGGGTAGGTATTAACTACCCTGCAATGGGAGATCTGTCTCTGTTACATCGACGACATAACCATCTTTGGCCCCTCGTTTGAGCACTCTGTCCAACTCGGACAATGTCTTAATGCGTTTTCACACCACCAATCTCACGGTCAAACCCAACAGTGTCATCTTTTCAGACAGAGTGTCGAGTTACTGGGACACGTCATATCCTGTGATGGAGTGGCTACTCAACCTTAAAAAATAAAAGCAGTAGCGGAGTGGCAAACCCCCACTTCAGTCATGGACACCTGTAGTTTCCTCGGTCTCTGCCAGTACTATCGTCATTACATCCCTCACTTTAGGGAGATTGCATCACCCTTATTTAGGATAACCGAGAAAGATCGACCATTCGAGTGGATGAGTGAGTGTGAAGGTTCCTTCAGGGCGCTGAAGGAACATTTGATGACCACACCAATTCTTGCTCGTCCTAACCCTATCCTCGATTTCATCTTGGACACTGATGCATCTGCTTATGCAATCGGTGCAGTTATATCTAAGGTCACAGAAGATGGAGCAGAGCAGGTACTGGGTTATGGTTTGCGTACTCTAAACAAAACAGAGAAATGTTACGTGACCACTAAGAGGGAATTGTTAATTGTGGTGTATTTCATCAAGTATTACCAACACTTTCTGTACGGGCACCCATTTACCCTACGTACAGATCACGCCTCCCTACGCTGGCTCCGAAACCTAAAAAATCTGGAGGGCCAGGTAGCGAGGTGGCAGGAATCCCTGCCGGCCTTTAACTTCAACGTTATTCATAAACCCGGCAGACTGCATGGAAATGCCGATGCCTTGAGCAGAATTGGGCTCGAGGATGAACAAGAAGTGGCCACCACCATGACGCAGACTATACAGCCATCTCCCGTGTTCCCCAAATTGCGGTGCAAAGAGTGGGACACAGGGACAGTGGCTCACGAACAAGCAACAGATGTGCAAACACTTTCCATGATGGCTAAATATTACTATCAGAGGTTTGGAGAGTGTCATATGCAAGATGGCATTCTCTACATTAATAATCGGAGTGTGATTCCTGAGAGCATCCTTCAACAGCTGCACAATAATGCTGGACACTTACCTGTCGAGTGAACAATCACCCGCATCAAACAGAGATTCTACTGGATCGGAATACGCAATAGTGTGATGGCCTGGGTTGCCAAATGTGTCCCATGCCAAAAACGCGCTGTTGGCCAGCACCATTCCACTCCCCTACAAGTTAAAATTGTTGGTGCACCGTGGGAACGAGTGGTATTGATGTGCTCTGACCCTTGAATACGACGGGTGAAGGAAATAAGTACATCCTCGTATTATAAGATTATTTTATGAAGTGGGTAGAAGCATTTGCTTTGCCAGACCAAGGGGCATCCACAGTAGCAGAGGTCCTGACTAGCAATGTGTTCTGCCGCTTCGGTATGTACTATGAATTGCACACCGACCAAGGAAGTAATTTTGAGAGCTGGCTGATCTCCAAGCTCGGTAAATTGTTTCATATCGTCAAAACAAAGATGACTCCATATCAGCCCCATAGCAACGGGATGGTAGAGAGGTTCAATCGAACCATCGCGGAGATGCTCACCAGGGAAAACACCTTTATTGTCGTGACTGGGATCTACGACTCCAATATGTGCTCATGGCATATCGCACTTCGATACATTCCAGTACCAGTTATACCCCGGCTCGGTTAATTTTAGGCCATGAATTAGCCTTGCCCATGCATCTGGCCATGCCCAAGGGTTCCAGGGGAGAAAAATTCACCATCTCTCTACATAGAGCTCATGCTGCAGCGGTTAGAATAGACCTATGAGCTAGTGAGAGCAGCATTATCCACTGCACATCGGCGTCAGAAAACGTGGCATGACCACCGGGGGCATAGAGACCCATATGAGGTGGGAAAAATGGATTAGGTTCATGAGTCGCGACATTCTGCAAATGTGCCGAGTAAACTGAATTACCAGTGGAAAGGCCCCTATGTGGTAGTAGGTAAGAAGTCGGACGTGACCTACCGTATCCGCGCATCAGATGGCCTGACCTCAGTCATCCACTTCGATCAACTTAAACCTTGTGTCAGTGACGACTCAGTGCCAGAGCTCCGGCTGGGCATTCCACATGACACCAGAACCCAGACAGATGTCTCTATGGAGACAAGTATTCCCGATGTTAGTCCGGAGCACTGCGGTGCCAGTTCAACCCCTCTCCTACCAAGCCAGGAGTCTGGCGAACATATGACCAATGCTGAGGAAGATGACAAGATATGTACTCGGCCTCTCCTTCCTCAGAGCGGGTCTACACGATCTGGGAAGCCGTATCTGAAGACTTTCTCGTTTGTGCTGTCCAAGGGGAAGGACGGAAAGTTGTTCTGCCGACCTCTTCCCTTTCTCACCCACTTCATGCTATTACCTCAATTATAGAGTTACCACAAGCGGAAGCTGAGGCTGCCCCAGGCCATGCTTCCTGTGAGGTGGAACATGTAATAAATAGCATGGAAGTGAAAAGGCTTGATGATGCCTTGTCTTGTTTTGAAGAACAGCAAAACCGCTCAACTCAGTGTACCCCTCCAACTCCTAAAATCACCGGACCACCCCCAGTCCATGGTACACCCCATCCGTTAGCACCCCCACCCCCACTCCAACTGGCGTCTCTCGTCTATGCACCAAGTTCGGACATCACTCATCCTGTCCATTTCGCACTCGACTCGTCGTCTGTTGATTGTCAATCTTCAGATATGAGAGAATCAGCTGTTACAGAGGAGGTGGCATCCCACACAACCACGCCCACCCACCCCCCCCCCGCTAGTGGTGGGCAGGGAAGCAGCATGTTCAGCAGAATTTCGGCTCGAATATTCCCAGTACTTAAAAACTATGACAGAGTACCAACCATCGTGTAATGGGAGATGACCCATCCCTGACCACAACCGCCCTACGAAAGCTCCCCCCCCCCCCCCCCCTGTGAGCAGTCAGAACACAGAAAGCCAGGAGCATACAGAACACACTTGCCCACAAGGCTAGATACATCAATTCATCATTGCGCGAACATTACATACTTACCTGGTTATATAACCAGTATAACGGAGACATTCAGCATCACCAACAACATAGATGGCATACACCTAGCTTTTGTAACAGAAAAGGTTAGACACCTTTTCCACAACATTCCCTCCCCCACAAATGCGGTGAGTTCATCACCCACCGCAACCCGACTTTTCCGCAACAGCAACAGACTCGACATTTCCCAGCGTGGAAAACTGGATATGTCCACCTCGCATTACACCAGCGTCACACAGCAGCCCCGACTTCCCTACAACAGAACTCCACCATCAACAGCACGAATCAACATTTTCCGCAAACACCCTCTTATCCGGTGTGCGGAAAACCGATCATATGGAAAGGAGGAACAACACCGCAGCCATCTACAGTACATGCTACAGGGGATTCACCCACTCCCACCCCCACCCTCCGGGAAACGTCGTACATAATCAGCTACACCATCACTCTTCAATCACACGTAATAACAGTCAATGCTATTAAGAGAGGCAAGATGCCCGCAGTCTGTCACAGTCTGTCGTCGGTATCGAGTAGGATTTTGCTACCAAATGGAAATTCGATAATGGATTGATTCAAGTTACTTCAGCCCACTTCTTGGTCATCCACACTCTGAAGTAACTCTATCCCGTCTTCGGACTCAGCCATTACAGAGCGAAATACATCATGTCCGATAAAGTTGACACCACAAGCATGCAAAATTCCTGCCCCACAGCAATAAAACTTCACACTTCATGACAGAGCAAGATCATCCACAGATAAGCAGCCATGCGTATCAATCAAATTCACCAACATGACAGAGATACAGACACTCAGGATGACTGTATCACAATCTCCAAACAACGGTATTGTAAATTGTAAACTGAGGCACACACTTTCCAATCTGCACCATGATAATTAAGTTTGGGCTAGCTGAGGTGAGACTAGTCCTACCCACAGAGAAGGATGATTGTCAGTCCACCCAGTCCGCAAGACATGGAGCTGTTTAAACCAAACAATAAATTACAGTCAGATATACTGTCCTAATTTTGATTAAGAACACGACTGTTCTACCACGTATACAAATCATTAGCGCACGGGCTGATGAAGCAGCATCAAAACATCGACAGAGAACTCCACCCACATACAGATTAAAGTTTCCAATCAACCAAATGCTTTCGAACCAAGAATCACGTGATCATCATTTCTATTTTCCGGTAAATTGGATCAACGGCTATAAACAAAAGAACCACCCTACACGTGACTACCACAGCGTGATGGAGGAGGTGAGAGTTGAGTCGGGACCAGGCCGTTGACGTCATCACGCTCTCCCACACCCCATCAGACATTCCAGTCTGAAATTTGAACAGGCGAGTTTATAAGCATCCAACTTGAAAAAACGCATCACGCTAATTAAAAGGTGAGCGTCCACAGGAATAAATAGTTCCAGATTTTTACGTTGATCAGAGACCCAATTTCCAGCCATTTGGGGATGAAAGCGACTATCCTACCTTTTTATATTTATATTTGCCTTCTTCCTACGAAGGGAATATATAATCCGACTCCAGGAGAATAAAAATTAAATATTTCTATATTTGGCGGGACCGACTCATGGTGTGGTAATCCGCGCTCCTGTGACATCACCAAAAAGTATAAAAGGAGGAAAGCGTGCACTGAAATTTCATCTTCCCGTCAAACTTGACACTAGGGAAGATAGAGCATTAGGCTACTTTCGTGTCGCAAACCAAATTCTGATGTTTTCTTCTTATTATTATTTTATTACTTTATGTTATATTGGCCAGGAAAGTTTATGAAGAGTTAGGAAAGTTTAGTTAGGTTAGTGCAATTCCGCAAGTAACCATCATGCGGGAATAGCATGTCTCTTACAGAAGACCTTGCCTTTGTCCGACAGCTTAGAAGAATCGGCACCTGCTCACATTGGAAAGAAGTATCCATGTACTGCTTTATCGTGCAATTTACAGCCATGCAAACGTGCGTTTTGCAGAAACTCGGACTTGAAACTTCACGTCAATCATGACCATCTACTACAGAGAGCATTCTGTGCGGACAGCAAGTACCTGTATTCAGCCACTCGGTACGGTGTAACCCACGCGTTATCATTTAAACATCGTGTGTTGGTTGTGACATTAAACCCTGATGAGCAAAATGAGGACATAGATATCCTCACACCACTTTTCGAAAATAGACTTCCAATCACCTTGCTTCCAACCGGAAAAATGGCCAAGACTAAATGCACCAGACGATGACAAACTGACTTTCCGCAAGTAGTTGTACCATCCGCATCCGTAACACAGCCAGTCAGCACCAGCACTCCAGCACCCATCACCACAGCACCGGCAGCACCCATAAGAAAATCACCGGCAGTACTTGCAGCATCGGTATTTACACCAACTAGTATCCGCACCGGCTGCATCCACAGTGACAACACCGGCAGCACACATCCCTACGACACCATCCGCATCCATGATAGGACAGCCAATTTCCGTAGTGATAACAACTCCTGTGAAAATCCATGATCCAGTTTTACAGGACATTTCACACAGTTCAATATCTCTGCACAGTTTAGTTAACAACGCGGAGATAAGTCTCATGGAATCGTCATCACCACCACCACACTGCATACCAGCACACCGACATCCATGCACAGCACCATTCTTTCCATTGATCCTGCCCTCAGAAAGACTACTACGCCGGACATACCATATGTAGGAAAGTGCAGAATAGCTCATCAACCCGAGATCTGAGCGATTCCCAGAACGTCCGCGAGTAAGCTGATCAAGGCTGTTAAAATTAGAAGACTATCCGCAATCACTGCAGCAACAATGTCACACAGTATCATCGCATCGTTCAGCCAACCTTCAGCAGGTACCACAGCCATGACAACAGTGATGTCAGCAATTTCGGAGCCTACACCAGTCAGAACTACACCCATAATCGTACCCAAGATGGATAGGCTCCTCGAAGAGGTGCGATTAACAGGTGGCAGTGGGCCCACGAGGGTCCGGAGACACGTAAACCAACAAGGTGTAGTATAGTGCTGAGGAGATGCTGAAGGCCTCCATGTCTAATGAAGGATGAATACACATCCTACTGTGGTACCGTCTAGTCGTCGTATTGTTCGGGCTACTGAGATTTATGGTTCATCTTATCTCATGCATGGTGCGTGGACGACAGTCAACACCCAGGTCATCTCTAGTGGATGTGAAGGCTAGAGATGGCCTGCAGGCAAGGCCGGGGAAAATCATCAAAGTTTGAATACTGTTGGCAAATAGGTGCGGATCATGACAGTTCATCTATGTGATCAAGATGGCTCAATGTACAGTCAGGCCATGGTAAGCGTTCGTATTGCGAGCCATGCCTCCCGTGATCAGAGGTCATGAAAAGCTATTCTTTGGGAGGGTATATGTGCGAAAGGGGCATCACATGCAAGGATCGTGGACTATGTTTCTCAATCAAGTTTCTATGAGCATGGTTCTCGATCGCATGTTAGATTGACTGCCCCATGAGCCATGTTCTCAATCATATTTCTTATGGGCATGGTCCTTAATCTCATACGCATATACGGGAAAGGCACCTAGCCTAGGCTGCATCTCTGTGTGAAGTGCTGAGCAACGTCCCGTGACAGAGACAGACCATACACAGGGAAAGCCAAAGGGTGTATAGTATTAAGTAGAAGTACTAATACTATTTAATGCACCACAACCACGAGTGCATCCGTTAACTCATCCGCAACTTCATCAAACTTAAGTGCCACCGACATTAGTAACATAGATAATGAAATATCCGCATCAGAAGACCACCCACCATGGCCGTCAATCACAAGTCGTGGGACCCAAACTCGTTGGGAGAATTTCTCAGCAGACGTTTGTGGACATTATTGTCATGGATGCAGCAGAATGTGTGAATAGGTGTGTGGAAGATAGAATTATTATTATTTTATTTTTGAAATACTTTTCTTATTATTATATACGTTTTTAAAATTGAGGTCCATCCCTTGGCTGACTATGGTCATCCTACACAGCTAGGCAAAATTATTGCATAGCTGCGTCTTACCAAAATAATCGCTGTGGATACCTGTGTTGTAAACACGTCATGTGCGATGTAACTACACAACACACCGCAGGGGAATATGTCTTATATTCCCGTCATGCCGTGCCAGCAATGGCTGGGGTTGCCTGATGAACCAGTTTTTCTTTATAATTAAATACTATTTTTCTTATTATTTTTCTCTAGATGGTCATGATTGACGTGAAGTTTCAAGTCCGAGTTTCTGCAAAACGCACGTTTGCATGGCTGTAAATTGCACGATAAAGCAGTACATGGATACTTCTTTCCAATGTGAGCAGGTGCCGATTCTTCTAAGCTGTCGGACAAAGGCAAGGTCTTCTGTAAGAGACATGCTATTCCCGCATGATGGTTACTTGCGGAATTGCACTAACCTAACTAAACTTTCCTAACTCTTCATAAACTTTCCTGGCCAATATAACATAAAGTAATAAAATAATAATAAGAAGAAAACATCAGAATTTGGTTTGCGACACGAAAGTAGCCTAATGCTCTATCTTCCCTAGTGTCAAGTTTGACGGGAAGATGAAATTTCAGTGCACGCTTTCCTCCTTTTATACTTTTTGGTGATGTCACAGGAGCGCGGATTACCACACCATGAGTCGGTCCCGCCAAATATAGAAATATTTAATTTTTATTCTCCTGGAGTCGGATTATATATTCCCTTCGTAGGAAGAAGGCAAATATAAATATAAAAAGGTAGGATAGTCGCTTTCATCCCCAAATGGCTGGAAATTGGGTCTCTGATCAACGTAAAAATCTGGAACTATTTATTCCTGTGGACGCTCACCTTTTAATTAGCGTGATGCGTTTTTTCAAGTTGGATGCTTATAAACTCGCCTGTTCAAATTTCAGACTGGAATGTCTGATGGGGTGTGGGAGAGCGTGATGACGTCAACGGCCTGGTCCCGACTCAACTCTCACCTCCTCCATCACGCTGTGGTAGTCACGTGTAGGGTGGTTCTTTTGTTTATAGCCTTTGATCCAATTTACCGGAAAATAGAAATGATGATCACGTGATTCTTGGTTCGAAAGCATTTGGTTGATTGGAAACTTTAATCTGTATGTGGGTGGAGTTCTCTGTCGATGTTTTGATGCTGCTTCATCAGCCCGTGCGCTAATGATTTGTATACGTGGTAGAACAGTCGTGTTCTTAATCAAAATTAGGACAGTATATCTGACTGTAATTTATTGTTTGGTTTAAACAGCTCCATGTCTTGCGGACTGGGTGGACTGACAATCATCCTTCTCTGTGGGTAGGACTAGTCTCACCTCAGCTAGCCCAAACTTAATTATCATGGTGCAGATTGGAAAGTGTGTGCCTCAGTTTACAATGTACAATACCGTTGTTTGGAGATTGTGATACAGTCATCCTGAGTGTCTGTATCTCTGTCATGTTGGTGAGTTGGTACACAACACACCGCAGGGGAATATGTCTTATATTCCCGTCATGCCGTGCCAGCAATGGCTGGGGTTGCCTGATGAACCAGTTTTTCTTTATAATTAAATACTATTTTTCTTATTATTTTTCTTCTTGCGTCAGATCGTCAAGACATATTTTGGATAGCGAGAGCTATCCATGCGGACCCGCCAAACCGGGCCACACTGTATGCATACCTGCATATACTCTGTATGCATACGTAATTACTCATATTACTGTGACATTATTACTGTATGTTTTAAAATATATACGTATACATATACATATATATATTCTTACATATTATATTTTTATATAACTTAACTTGATTTAGGTATGTTGGAGCTTGGGCGTTCTCGGTGGAAATCTAATTATCAGTCACCGGGAGAATGCCCATGCGAGCTATTGTCTTAACATTGTAGTAATTCAATAAAGAGCGCGGACCACAAAATGAAAACAAAAAAAAGAAAAGTCCTGGACAAATAAATACCAGGTCAAAAATCAAAACTAAAAGTATGCCTCACTCCCAAACTCTTTCGCACCTCTATGTGCTCTTCTCCGATAAACTACGCGTCTCTCGCTTTACTACTCCTCTCGGCTACGTGCCTACTCGAGGAGTCTATAATTCTCGCCTAGCTTTCGATCCGCGATGCATTGTCGTTTGTCACGGGTGTCAAACTAGGAGGCGGTGGTGTAGCGCGGATCGGCCGGTCGGGTATGGACCGTCCCAACTAGGCTGGGTATGGGACGGCCGCTCCTGGTACGTTCCAAGCACACACACACACACACACCACACACACCACACACACGCACGCACGCACGCACGCACTCACGCACTCACGCACGCACGCACGCACGCACGCACGCACGCACGCACGCACGCACGCACGCACGCACGCACGCTCGCACGCACGCACGCACGCACGCACGCACGCACGCACGCACGCACACTGGATAGGATGGTATGCGTATATAGAGCCATATGAGAGAGGCTGTTCTAAAATGGCTAAGTCCGTAAGAATGCGTAGCATGCCCATGCGTGCCTCAGAGCTTCCCTGGCAACACATATCAGTATTGGGAGAGAGTGTATGCTTATAGTGTACCGAGTTGGTACTTGTGATTTCTTGAAATCACTCCATTCTCATCGTTCTTGGTACTCATCAGAAATGGCCGAGTTATCCACAAATGCCTCACTAAAATTAATTTCAAAATATTGCTTGAACGTCGTAATCGCGTGTATGTATTAAGTGAATGGGGGAATGTGCTGATCATGTGATTGCCTCGTCACCCTTTCTAGCGGCACGCTGGTTGGCTACTGCTCACCCACTGAGTGGCTTGGACCTCTTGCCTCTGACGTCATGAGTAGTATAATAGGAGCCAAAAATCAAGAATCTGGAGCACTTTGGCGAGGAACACCCGACAGCAAGGTTGCTGGACCAGCGCAGTGCTAGATGTGGGCTAACTGCTTACTGACTGTGGCATCCTGCACTGCAGCAGTGTCCTTTGGAATTCAGATCTCCTGCACGGGTGAGCAACCTTGGATCCGCAATCACCAGTTTTTGTAAGCTCGGACGGCCATCCGAGGGCAAATAAATAAATAGAAAGGACTCCCTTTCCAGAATAACTCACAGAGGAGCTTCCCTACGGATGGGCATTGTGTGCCCGATGTACATTCTACAGGATGTAGAACCACAGTGATTCTTGGTGGATAACTCGCCGGATCTTCTGGATCACGCTGAAAAGTGGTATCAAATTTCTGCGCAGCATGTCGTGTGTTTAATTAACTTTTAGGCCACAGTCTGGTGGGACTCTGCCCGGTACACCGCAAGAGCTATGCGATGTATCCTGCACGGTGCATGCAGTTATGTACATACAATATTTTATTACAACTGTAGCCCTCTATGTTACAGGCAACTTTTAAACTACAGTCGCCGGACGGACACTTTCAATTTACTGTGTAAATTCATGTCTTAGTTATTCTGACTATCTAATGGACATCTCTCTACAGCTGTTCTTCTTCACCGTCTTGGGAGTGAGCCGCATCAACAGTCTGCCTGCAGAAATCTTCCCAGCAAGTTCAGAATCGTGCCACCTCACGCTACTCACCTGTAGCGCATCAACTTCAGTGATTTATGAACTCTTATCGTACCGATGACCAATAGGTACTCAAGTAACTATACTATTGTGCTATTTATTATTTTCGTAATATGTACTGATGACTAATAGGTACCTTCCCGGTCGTGAGACCGCATTTTTATATTTTCTGTTTCATACTGTAGATAGTATCTTTATTTCCGTGTGCTTACAACTAACGAGCATCGTAAGGTCCTATGACCTGATATACTGTTAGGACTGTACTAGTTAGTTATGTATATGGCAAGTAGCCATCCTAGTTATTTTGTTTTGTTTATATAAAATCTCTAGGATGCAGTACGCTAGGCTATACTATACAGCAACACTATATCTGCATCACTATTTTTCCCCCAGCATCAATTTTACACTGAGGTCACTGATCATGCTCACATTGCTCGAGCCTGGCATGTGACCCGCTAAACCTGGCTATTCTAGCTCGATAGGATAGGTTTAAAGTGGTTAGGGACAATCTCTCCATAAGAGACATATTGTGTACGACTCTTTTCCGGCTGTAGCGGATATGTAACACCGCACACCAGCTGGAATGTATAAATTGACCTAATACCTTAGGGCCTCTTCGTAATATCGAGTGATTGTCTCTTTCTACGCTCCTCCAGCCGCATGGCTCAATAATTGTCTGGACTCCAAATCGATATGTTGGCAGGATCTGACTCTGGGAAACTATTGGGGTTTCTGAGCGGTGAAAACTAAAGTGCAGATTTCGCATACACTCTCCCTGTATCTTCAGATACCAGTTAGTTTAGATACCACACCAAGGTAGGAAGCACTGCGAAAAGAAATTATATTATTTTACCCGGCCAGCAGTGCATCTCTGGGCATTCTGGAACATAACCCTAATGACATGTAAAATGTTAATTCCGTAACACATGTGTGATGGACGAGATGCAGATCTCAATCCAAATCGGTATGGCGACTGGGTGCGGTCTTAGAACCTACCATGCCCTCACGGGAAGGTCACTAGCGATGGATATCTGCCGCTTACGGCCAACCATAAAAATTCTAAATTGCTTATGTGAACTGTAAATTGTCCTAGTGATGTTATATGTGGTGGCGGGGTGATCGTCATGTGATTCGGGAGCGTTCGCTCCATAACATATCTGCACGCTATCTTTCTGAGGAAGATGCTATGTGGGGCGACCTTCGGGAAGTTGGGCATCTTGGCCAGTTAGACTTATGTGTCAAAAGATAGGTAGGAATCCCTGCCACTTGCGGCCAAAGCTTGGAAACATATCTAACAACTAAATGGAAGGTTAGAATTTAGCAGAAGGCCCACATAAATAAAAGCGGCAACTACCAATGCAGTGTCTTATGACCTACATAAGATGGTGACCTATGAATTCTTCGGAAATCATCCGTCCCGTCTTCACGTAAACCAGTGTGCATCATATTAATTATAATCTTACTAGGATGGACCCACTGCACATAACTTTTTGTTTGACCAAAAGAGTGGTCCTTTTTGCAAGCCCTTTTCCTCAGCTTCGGCGTTGATGGCATTTTCCTGTGACGGAAGCCCGCGCGAGGCACTTTCCTCTCGCGACAATATTATTTTGTGTGTGTTAGGGGTATAATCGGTTTATATTAAACTATTTAAGTGGCCTCGTTAGGATGCTCCCTTATGGGGATACCTCGCGGGATTTACGAATCTGTGAGGTACCTTCGGCGAGCCCACGTAGAAAGGACACCAGTTTGGTTCTATGTACTGTATTATTTTGCTCATTTACTAGCAAACGAGTACCATTGTTTGTGTTGTTATTTACTTTTAATTATTACTATCTTCAGACTTTTAAATTAGGTTATGGACCGACATACCGGTGACACCAACAGTTGGGATGAGACCGTGAGATTCAATCTCGGCGATAATGGTACATATTCCTCTATTATCGTTCCACTGGCTCTAGAAGCCGGTCCTTGTGCCTTCCGGACAGTCGCGATACGGGATCCATAACCCTGGGAACCGTAGTTAACCAGCCCTCCCGCGCATCCTGTACATGTGGTGCAACGAAGCGGAGCAATATAACGGACCAGCGCGTACTCCCCCCCCCCCCCCGCCCCCCACCACCGCCCCCGCGAGCTACATAATGCAGCTTTACCTTTTTGGGGAATTTGAGTTTGTGGGAATCAGGATTTGTTGAAGCTATGATCAACATGGGTTGGAGAAATGGGTTTGTTTACAGATAATTTTCAGGTTATCTCTTTGTGAATCCGACTGCGAACACGGACAAACAGTCAAAGTGGATTTAAATCATATTTAACCCCAATTGTGTCAACCACGCCTCAAAGCGCTCAAAATACTACTTACATCAATTAATCGTTTTAATGGTCTATTTTAAAAATAAAATACCACTGGAATTTTTTCCGGCCTGACCATCAAAACTACTCTTCTCTTGGCCTTCAAATGGACACTGGCTAACTAAAAAATTTTCTTTAACGGTACGTTAAAGAAATTTTTTGGGTTGGCCAGTGTCCATTTGAAGGCCGAGAGAAGAGTATTTTTGAAAATTTCCCACTGGAATGACTGGCTCTGTTACCGAACAGTGGGAAATATTAAAAAAATACTCTTCTCTTGGCCTGTAAATAGACATGCCTCAAGACCACTACAGAGCTGATTTTAGTTGGTTTGAACTAGAAGTTTTGATGTTTGAAGGGTTAAATAAAGCTCTAGTATGTGCTCTTTCTATAGGTTAATAAAGTATTGAAGATATGAGTCCGTGCATCCTGGTAGTTGTGGGTGCCATGATCTGGCTACCAGCCCTAACAACGCAACAACAAGATCTGAGGTAACTATTATAGTGTTGCTGTTGCTGTAGTTGTTGCTGCTGCTTCTGCGGCTGCTGCTGATGCTGCTATTGTTGTTGCGGCTGCTGCAGTTATGGGGAACCGAAAATCAACACGCCTAAATAACTACGCCTAAATGGCCTAGAGTAATACATGATTACTCAAAAGGTTTGCATTGGAGCCCTCTACAACATGTAAGAAATTGTAGAGGGAAATAAACAAATATTTTGAGTGGTTCTTTATTAATTATAGGTTGTTGTGTGCGCATAATATTGAATTCTAATGTCAATAGTGGCATTGTGCAAGGACAATACTTTGCGGTCATGTTCCGTCATATGTTGACCTCTAGCTTTGGGTATAGGGTCCGCTTTACTTTGAACATTTTCCGATCATACTGACAACTAGAGTGTGACCTTGTTTCTGGAGAAATTGAGGGATCCATTTCTTGTTATGCCATGCTTATTTATAGCTAAGATCTGACCACTGTATATGCCAATTGCAATCGATTTATATACTTTGAAAGTTAATTGCCAGAATCCTGATTTCAAGGTAATTATACAGGTAATTTTGCTGAGAGCTGCTGTTGTCATAGGCAACGGAATGTTTATTAAATTGTAATAATTCGTACACTTTGTAACAGATTTTCGAGTTTCGTGACGGAGTTACATCACTTTTATTGTGACGTCAGTTAATAAGTCATTTATTTGATTCTGACATCAGATACGTGAGTAACAGATCTGTTCTCCATTTTCGCTTAACATCAATACTACTAAATTATATTACTCGAAGCTTCATGATCATAGCTTGTAGAGAGATGGGGACTGAGACCCTCGATTTGGTCTGTTTTTACTTGTTCGGATCATAATCCATTTTCTCTAGGTAGATTTACATTCGGTAGGCCTACATGTTTAGATGGTGTGTAGTGTTGGTGAAGGCATCGAGTGTGAATTTGCTTTAGCCACTTAACCCCTCTTGTGTCAACTTAACCCTTTAATGGTCAAACTGACCTATAACAACTGTGCAGGTCTTCAGACATGGCTATTTGAAAGGCCTAGAGAAGAGTACTTTTAAATATTTACCACTAGAATGATTGGCTCTGTAACCGAGGCAGTCATTCTAGTAGTAAATTTTCAAAAATACTCTTCTCTCGGCCTGCATATTGACAAGGGTTACGTAAAAACTTTATTTTCTTTATCATTACCCCTTTAATGGTCAAGCCGGCGGAAAAAATTTCAGTGGTAAATTTACCAAAAAATAGTTTTCTATAGTTAAAATATCTTGAAAAATATTGACCATCAAAATGTTTAATTGATATATCAAGTAGTATTTTGAGCGCTTTGAGGCGCTGTTGACACAAGTGGGGTTAATATGCTCGCACACGATAGCGCAGTGGAGAAAAAAAATGGAGAAATCAAGTTTTAGTTATGCCCCGCCCATCTCTAGCTCCACCTACGTTTTGCCCGTGTTGGGATCGATCGAACCTTGCACTCCCTGAATCTCAATTTCCAGAAAACTATACAGATAAGCTGTTGAATATTTTGAACCTAATTTTACAGGGTGCTGTTGCTGCCTATGGCAAAATAGTCAACAGAATGTTCATTAAATAGTAGAAAGACATACAATTCGTACAACTTAGCACACTATGAAGTGTTTGTGATAGACTATATATCGTGTCATTCATGACGTAATTTATTATAACGTCACTCTACATGTGACGTAGTTCATTCTGACGTCATATGGGTGACTGACAATCTTGATTCATCAATTGAGGAATCAAATTCTGCTGACCGCATGTTAATATACATATCTATAAAGATGACATCATTACAAAATATAGTGTGAGGGTGCAAGGTGGACCCCTCCAGCCCACGAACTATGATCGTCTTTCAGCATGTATTCTATCGCTCCTCTTACAGGAGACCACCTTTGCCGACTCACCAATCTATCGCGCCGTGTAGGCAATACACAGCATGGGAGCTAAGAACGACATTTCCCTCTTATTTCAAGAGTTGGGGGAAATTGCATGAGATCAGAAGAAATGGAATATTAGCGATACAGAATGTAAATGCCATGTTTCCAACACACGAACCTGGACCCTGCTTAAAGGTGATTTTGTGTTATACAATGGATATTGATATGTAACTGACACATGGAGGTGGTAAGATGTAGCTAATGAACAGGGACACATCTACTGTAACATGCCTGTCAGGCATGGTGATTTCGGCGTGATTTCATACAAACATACGGGTACGTGTGTGGTAGCAGTAGCGCGGCGCCGGCGGCGACCGATACTACTACTACTGCTGCTGCTACTACTACTTTTTTTTTTTTTTTTGAAAAATCCGACGCTGACGCAGTCGGATACACTTCACGGAGGAACTCCTTTAAAAAGGCTTGCAAACCCCCATAAAAAATCGGTTGAAATAGCAGGCTTTATTAATAGAATAACAATACAAACCTAACATGTCAAAACAGTGCAAGCTAAAATATTCTATTATCATATACCACAACCGTGGCATAACTACATAGAAAACATAGTTACTAAAGAGCTGATAACATAACATAATTCAACAAAGACATTGCTATTTGCACACCGTGTGGTAGTAGGCCCAAATGGCGAGCATAGCTAACCAACACGTGGTAAAGCCACTCATCAATAATTAGCAGTAAGCTACTGCTAATCATTGATGCCATTGAGCCGATTCATGACCGGCAGGCTAAGTAGATCATATGTAGTTTAACGTAGCACACCGTATAGTAGTAGGGCCAAATGGCGAGTGCAGCTCGCCAACAAGTGGCGAGGTGACTCGTCAATAAGTAACAAAAAGTCACTCATTGACGCCAGTTAGCCGATTCTTAAATGCCCGGCGGACGTAGTAGCCTTTATATAATATAATGCACAAAGCAAAAGTATACAAACTATGACTACTTAGATGGCGCTTTGGGTTCACATTCTAAATTTACTTTATTGTAAGTTTTTGCAAATTACCCTGGAACAAATACACCTACAGTAAATATTTACAACAGGAAGCTAATTGTAAGATATCACACTCTGTTAAACTGAAAATCGGATCACCTCCAGAATATTGACATAATGCTCATTTGATATTTAAATATTCTGATCCCAAGGTTAGGATATTCGTCAAGATTAGAGTCTCCTAAGTCATTAAAATTTTTAAATAAAGGCAATGAAATTAAATTAAAATAGCATTTATCAATATACAGCAAGCAGCGAGTGTGCTAGCTTATACAAGCTCCGCTTCTGATATTTTTAGATATCCGTATTCAATTGATACTAGGCCAGTTTTGCACCATACGTCTTTAAATCTACTTTCTCTCCCATGTTCTACTAGCCTGTAAAATTCACAATGAATGCAGTTTATCAACAATGATCGAAATATAGCTTGTATGGCTCTCTGATGGTTGTTGCCGGTTTTATCTCTGGCCTCTGAACACCGATGCTTCCAGATGTCCCACACTCCTACAGATAACAGGGTTATTAACAATTCTTTCTCCTTGCTATTAATGATTCGTCGGATAGTTGAGCAATCTTTGAACAAAATTGTTTCAGCCACTAAATTCACATATTTGGTTCCAAATTTAGCAAGGAGCATATTGATATATACCCAAAAGCCTGTAGCTATGCGACACTGAGTAAATAGATGGTCTATCGTTTCCTCCTCAGTATTACATAATAAGCACCGGTCTGTACTTGTTATTTTACACATATAAGTAAGATGGCCGACCCATAGCCTTCGATGGGGTAATCGCCATGCCAGGTCCCGTGCATTTCCTGGTAGACAAGGTAGATGTATTGCTTTCCAGGCATTTTTCCAGTTCTTTGGCGTGCATCCTAAATTGTTCCAATGCCTAACCACAATAGGAGTCTGTCTCCGACTTTGCATTAGAATTCTATACCAGTCTCTAGATGTCATGTTGCATTTTATATGTTCTGACATAAATATTAATGTTGGTTGCAACATATCAATGTTGCCACGTGCTTTCGGCAATTTGAACCATACAGCAGGTATTGCATTCTTTATTCTAACAAATAAGCGCTGAGCATCAATACGTCTCATTGATGTAATTCTTGCTACATCTTGCATCGCAATCCATTTACGAGATTTCGGATTTACCAAGTCACGTAAATATTGAATACCATTTTTGGCCATAGAGGGCAAATGTAATATATCATCATTATCACGAATCAACTCGTTGCCCCCAAAGACGTTGGTCTAAGGCATCTTCCCAACAATTGGGTTGTGACATTGATCGTGTAAATATTTTTAAGGCTTCGAGCTGTTCTTTATATACATTTGGAATCTTTTGATGATTAGGTGGCAGTTTATTGCACATAAATAAACAGTCTACTGGAAATGGGTCAACGTACCTTTGGAGAAGTGCCCTTGAAACACTTGACCAAGATGAGTTTGAAGTAAGTAACTTATTTAAGAATTTCAATTTTAAAGAAGCACACTTTTCTGAAACATTAACCAAATCCAGGCCTCCGGCATGCTTTTCATTGGTGAGGATTGACTATGATACTAAATGTGCTTTGTCCTCCCATAAGAATGACAAAAGTAACGTGTTGATAATTGACTCTACTGATTTGGGCATATGAACTACAGAAGCGGTATACCATAGTCCAGATAAAATTAAATTATTAAGGACAAATGTCCTGCCAAAGACGGTTAGGCGACGTCGTTTCCAATTTAGTAATGCACACTTTAGCTTGGATATCCTTTCTTCCCAGTTTAGTAATACATTTTGTTCTCTACTAAAGTAACTACCCAAAAATTTTATGACATCATTTGAGCAGTTAATATCCATCACATTATCAGTTCTGCCCTTCCAATCGCCCAAAATTAATCCCTTAGATTTATCTTTATTGACTTTAAGCCCTGATGCCTTTTGAAAATCTGTTAATACTCCATTTAAAATTCTAAAATCCGTATTTTTACCCGCAAATACAGTCGTATCATCTGCATGTTGAGAAACCTTTAGTGGCCTTTCTACGCCACGTATACACATTCCTTGAAAGTAATTGCGTTGCCTCAATGTGGCCCCCAACGATTTAATATCTATGACGAATAGAAGCGGGGACAGTAAGCAACCCTGTCTGACACCTCGTTCTAACACTACAGGTTTGGATAGCTGATTGTTTACTAAATAGCAACTTGTTATATCAGTATATAAAATATTGACCCATTTAATAAATCTTGAACCAAAGCCAATATGGTCTAAAGCCTTAAACAAGAAATCCCATTCTAGTCTGTCAAACACCTTCTCGTTATCAAGTGCTATTATTGCTGCTGGGATACAATGCTTTTCAACTAATTGAATAAGGTCCCGTATAAGCAAAGTGTTGTTTAATATTGATCTTCCTGGCACAGAGCAGGTCTGATCATCATCAATGACTTCGCCTAGGACTGCGCCAAGTTTTAATGTTAGTGCCGAGTAATAATCTTATAATCTACTCAGAGTAGAGAGATTGGTCTATAATTCTGTATTTTATTTCTGTCACCCCTCTTGTATATAAGCCGAACATATGCTTGGGCCATCGATGTAGGGAGATGCCCTTGCTTAAAAATGCTGGGTGCTATTTCTTCTAATACTGGCCCAAATATGTGGCAGAATGTTTGATAAAATTCAACTGGAAGTCCGTCACATCCAGGAGACCTTTCTAACTTCATACCTTTGAGGGATTTTGTCAAATCATCAATTGTTATTGATTGGTCACAGCTTTTGCGACATCAATCTGGAAGTCTTTTCGTTATATTAGCTAAAACATCTCTAGTTGCAGTTTCATCACTTCCCTCAGATTTACACAATGATTTGTAAAATTCGGATACTGTTTCCATCATTTCTGCATTTGAGCACACTGATACCCCATCATTAGTCTTCAGTGAGCGCATTAATTTCTCTATACCTCTTGCTTTTTCCAAGTTACAAAAGTAACGTGTAGGCTTTTCACCCTCGGTGTGCATTTGTGCTCTTGACCTTATTTTGGCGCCATCAAACTGATATTGCTCTATTTCATTTAGTCTACCTTTTAATTTAACTAATAGTTCGTAATAATTATATTCCCCATCATCAATTTTCTTATTAATTTTACACAACGACCTCTGAAGCGCCTTTTTACGCTTTCGTATTTCACGTGCTTTCCTAATGGAATACTGCCTTGAAATATATTTCAGGTCTGATTTAGCATCTTCCCACCAGTCTGTTATACATTCATATGAACCTCTTCTTTCATCCCAATGCCTCCAATAACTTTCCACACATTTGCGATAGCAACTATCTCGTAGCAATGCTACATTAAGTTTCCAAAATCCATCTCCTCGTTTGACCCAGTCAGCATTGTCTAATGTGATGGAAAACATATTGTGATCAGAGAAAGTTACTGGTTTTATGTTAGTTTTACACATGTAACCTTTCAATGAACGTTCTACATAGATCCTGTCTAACCTTGAAGCTAACCTTCCATCGGTTGAAAACCAAGTAAAATCCTGGCCTTCTGGATTTTCAATCCGATAAGTGTCTAACAAGCTTTTATTTTCACAAATGTGTTTCAAAATATTATGCGATGTGTCATTAAAATTGGACCTAGAGTTTCTGTCGTTAGCCTCGTCTAATATGCAATTAAAGTCACCGCCCATAATTAGGTTTTCAGGCGTTCTGTCTTGAATTATTGTGGAAACATCATTTAGAAATTCACGGCGCAATTGATGAGAGGTAGGTGCATAAACGCACATCAAATTTAAACTTGTGTTTAGTACATCAATTGATACACAAATCCATCGTCCATTTGTATCTGATGACGACGATATAATATCAACATAGTTGAGACAGCGGGGCAAGATAAGAATGGCCACTCCCGCACTATTATCTTGTGATAAAGAAAAAGAAATATGACCTTTTGAAATATCTTTGAGAGATCCATACACTTCATTTTTTTAAATTTTGGTCTCTTGTAGAAAAGCAATATCAACTCTCTCATTTGCTAATTCGTCAAGCAAGTGGCGCTGCTTGAATTCGGTATTTAATCCTCTGCAATTGATGGTGCAGATAATCATAATTTGTAAAATGATGTTTACACCCGCCATCATTAGATTAACTTGATTTGGTTTTTTTAGCTGTTTCTTAGACCATTTACCTAATTTTCCTGCGAATTCAATATTTCCTAGTTCTACCACAGACAAATATTCATATTTGGAAATATCAGAATCATGGCGCAGTATACGATATTTCACGCCTCTCGCCGTTACATATGGCACTAACACTTCACCCCCTTCTGATCGGTACATTACCATTTCATCTTTCATCTGGGAACTCTGTGTTTGAATGGACACATCTGATTCTGCAACTGACATTGTATCATCATCCATATCATTTGCTTCAATCTCAGATTCTGAGCTATTGTCTTCTTTGTGACGCTTATTGCTACTTAAGTAACATTTGGCAGGAGCATCATTTACCATATTTTCAAGCTGACTTAAATCAAGTGGGCGTAGCGGAAAATCGACTGAACTTTCTGTGTTCTGGGTCCTAAACTTATCCTGTCCTAATTTTAATTCATCTTCTAAGGAATTGTAAACTGGCTCTTCTGTAAGATCATCATTTTCCTGCGTGTCTTTTACAGCAACGTTTGGCTCCTCTGCATTTTGTTTATTTTCTTGACTTAAGGTTATACCCTCCTCTAATACATGAATTTCATCAACTGTAGTTACTTTAACAGGATTTGATGATTTGTTTGTGTCATTTACAGTGGCATGAACCACAACAACAGGTTCCGTAGCGGTTGCTTCAGAAGCATTTGACTCAGTTGCATCCTTTAATGGGTGATTATCTCCTGATACTGAGGGCTTGTTTTGATTTTTTGGACAGCGCCATTTAAAATGGTCAACTGAACCACAGAGCAAACATTTGTTTCGATTGGGACAATCTGTTGCCAAATGGTCCGTACTTAGGCAGATCCGGCATTCTTTAATTTGCCCTCTATACCATAAGGGCAGGACAAAGCTGCCATCAAGCGTCAATCTGCTGCGTAAAGGGCTATCCACTTTATCAAACCAGATACGTCTTACACCGTTTTCAAGCGTTCTGTCAAAGGGATACGTTTCCCGTTCAATCTTTTGCACTTTGCCATACTTCTTGAGTTCACTCATGATTCTGTCATCTGGAATTTCTAGTGGAACTTTCATCTTCACTAGCAACCTATCTGACTCGATTTCCTCTACGTTACAAACTTCACCTTTTACAATAAGAACATCTTCCAGAAGCTTTTCCTTGACCCCCTCATTTGACACTGTTACATTCCATACAGTTTTAGTAACATTGATAAGCCCCTGCAAAGTAGCGGGTCCCGCGCCAACGACGTCCTTTAACCCATGATACACGTCGATAGCCGTGACACCCCACCCCTTAGTTGTTATTTTAAGGCTTAGGGTACGCTTATAGGTTGCCATGGTGGTTTATAAAAGGAGCAACCCCATACTACTACAATATATAATATAAATATATACTTATATAACACCAGGACGTCAGGGAAAGAGCTAAACACTAAATAAATGGTGTCCCCTTTTGAAACCCTGACGTCTACCAACAAATACACGAATAGAGAGTACAGTCGTATATTTGTTAGTTTGAACCACTTTCTAAGTGGTACACTAACACCTAGCCGATTAAAGTATACTAACAAATATATGAATAGATAGTACAGCCATATATTTGTTAGTCTGTTCGAGTTGACCGGGGACAGCCAACTGACTATAAGGATCTATATAATTAAAGAACTAGGCTTGTGCTTACAAATGACAAAGGAATTAAATCCACTCACTCACGCGATCTTGCCAAATATAATGCGCTAGCCTACGAACTATATAAATAGCAGACTGGCGCGGGGAGAAATGTATTGCATTGATCACAGTAAGAGGAGCCCTATTAAATGGCGGAAACCGCCAGCTAAGAGGAATGCCTTTAGAAAATGGAGACACAAAATGCGCTCCAACCAAGACAAGAATTTACAAATTAAACATAAAGTTTGAAAGGAAATACTAATACGAAATATATATATAAAATTTATCCACAAAATCGCGCTAGAAACTAGCAAATTCGGGCAGCAATTGCAGAGCTAAATAAACGCGTGCGTTCAGTTCGACTACTACTACTACTACTACTACTACTACTACTACTACTACTACTACTACTACTACTACTACTAGTACTAGTACTACTACTACTACTACTACTACTACTACTACTACTACTACTACTACTACTACTACTACTACTACTACTACTACTACTACTACTACTACTACTACTACTCCTACTACTACCGCTGCCGCTGCCGCTGCCGCTACTACTACTACTACTACTACTACTACTACTACTACTACTACTACTACTACTACTACTACTACTACTACTACTACTACTACTACTACTACTACTACTACTACTACTACTACTACTACTACTACTACTACTACTACTACTACTACTACTACTACTACTACTACTACTACTACTACTACTGCCACTACTACTACTACTACTACTACTACTACTACTACTACTACTACTACTACTACTACTACTACTACTACTATTATTATTATTATTATTATTATTATTAGGGCTGTTCAAATCCTACACCAGTTGTAACACTATACCATTTCAAAAGCCTTTTCAAAGTTCCTCATAGCCGGCGTAGGCGAGGTGATGATGACTGGTGCGATAGGGAAGACCTTTATGAGTACAACGCCTGCTGCAAGTCGTATGTTATTCTATTTAACCCTTTAATTTGTTTTAAAGAATTCAATTTTCTCATAGAAAATGTTCATTTGCAGAGCAAGAGGCTATTTTTGAAAATTTACAACTGGAATTACTGGCTCGGTTATCGAGCCAGTCATTCCAGTGGTAAATTTTCAAAAATAGCCGTCTCTTGCTCTGCAAATGGACATTTCTGAAGACCATTGCTAAAGCCGTTTTTGGCTGCTATGAGTGTTAAAGGGCTACCACATGTCATACAATTTCGTATATATTATAAACGCTATGGTTAAAATTATGCTAATTATTTGTAAAACCGTTTGCCGAATTGCACTAAAGAGCATGAATTTCATATCAAATTGTTTTAAAAATACTCAGCTAGATTAACTTTCAGGTTAAGCTCCGCGTAATGTATTTTCCTGTGTATTAACTCCTTAGTTCAAATCTGATCTAACCCTCAATCGGCCATGTCCAGGACCGCAATGTCCGTCCAAACATCTGCTATAGGGCCGGTTAAAGGGTGATAGCGGACGTGGAACATTAAGGTCTATATAATACCATAAAGCTAATGAAATCCTAGCAAATATCGACTATCGACGACTTTGGGAGTTAAATGGGCCTAACAGTCACGTCGTCAAGTCACTAAAAAATCCTTTCATACTTATGATAAAATGTTGATCCAGCAATGGGCGAGAGGAGAGCAAAGCAGAGCAAAGCAGAGCAAAGCAGAGCGTGACTACGCGAGTTTAAGCCAGAACCCGGGAATTTGGATGTGGGATTGGCGCCACTTGGTGATCTAGGTGGGCTTATCGTTGAGTCGTAATCAACCCGCCCCGGAGAGATGCCGTTGGTCGAGCAGGGTGGTGACGCTACTAGCTTGCTGCTTCTATCTGCTGTGTACTTCTATCTGCGGTGACGGCTCGCCCGATGATGCAATGACGAAGACGTTGGTGTGTGGTGGTGGAAACATGAAAACCGGACACGGATGTCGTGATTGACGTTGCTTTGCTTTTGATGTAGATGCTGTCGTTCTGCTTTGCTCTCCTCTCGCACATCGCTGGAACAACATTTTATCATAAATATGAAAGGATTTTTAGTGATTTGACGACGTGACTATTAGGCCCATTTAACTCCCAAATAGCGCAACGTGCATTCAACTTATTATTTTTAATAGCAACAGGTTATAATTCTAAGTTAAATTTGGATATTTAGTTTACAAACACTGGATTTTAAGTTTAATTTTCCCCGTTTCTTGTTTATTTAATCACAGGCCATTATTTTAAGTTGTTTATTCTTAGTTGATAGTATTATCATTCAGTTTCGTCATAATATTTTTTATTTAAAATTTTCCTGATTCCCGTTTCGAGATTTTATTTTACAGACTGCCCTCCACTCCACCCACCTCAATGAGAAATAAAGGAATTCCTTCTCCCACCCCCTCCTCAACACGGCATACAACATCGACACCTGCCAACAACAGTTCATTAGGCAACATCAGGCAACCCACTCCCAGCAACAACTTAATTTTTCGACTTTTCTCAGTTTTGATGCTTGTTTATAGCAACCCTTCGGGGGGGGGGGGGAAGAGGGGCAAACACCTCTCAGAGTGAGTCATAGCCCAAATACATCTAGGTGTGAGCGGCCAATAAACCAACTAACTTACCTACCTACCAATAAGTGCATGTGTTAACGACTGCATAATGTAATACGATAAGGAAGTGTGCGTGCTCAAAATGATGTTGACTAAAGAAGATTAAAAATTTTTATATTAAAGGGGAATAATCAAATACGTCACATGTTACCTGGCGTCACAATCAAAATGACGCGTCATAGGCTCATCACGAAAAGAAAAAGTCTGTCACGAAAGTGTATGAATTGTAGGCCCTATGTTTTGGTGAATTTATAATTTAGTCAAAATTCTGTTGAATATTCCGAAACTAATTTGGCTGTGGGCTGTGCTTCCATAGACAGATATAGACGCCAGGAAAATTAGTTTCAAAACATTCAACATCTTACATATATAATTACCTTGAGATTTCAGATTTTGAGAATTGAGGGTTCGAAATTTCAAATCGATTCCAACACGCGTAAAGAGTGGACGAAGCTTAGATAGAAATGGGCGTGGCTTGGCTAGCAATGGAATCTTTGATTAGTTCTAGATTCTATTGATACCAGGGCCGCTATCCAATGCCGAGCCTTAACCCTTTGAACACGAAAGGCCGAATTCTAAAACTTATTTATAATTCAGTAAATCTTCTGTTGAATATTTTGAAAACTAATTTGACTGAACTTGTTGCTGCCTATGGTGTTGTTGTTGTTGTTGTTGTTGTTGATGTTGCTGCTGTTGTTGTTGTTGTTGTGGTTGTAGTAGGTGGTTGTGATGGTGTGGTGGTGGTGGTGGTGGTGATGATGATGATGATGATGATATACTGTATTCTGCGATGGCTGTAGTCTAGAAACATACTGCAGTTGCAATCAGTTTGTCTTTTTTGATAACTGTTTATTGTCCTTATCGAGAGTCCTTAGCACCCTTAGATTCTTGTTGGTCGTCAGTGTACCCAGTCCGGCTTCGTTCCAGCAATTATTCTGTGATATAATAGAAGGCGTGGCAGTTCTCGTGATACTCAACAACCAATGAAAATATATCTTTCTCACAGAACTATAATGTAATACTACTAAGCGCTTGTAAAACCCTGCTTCTTTAAAAAATATATAATAAATGTGCATATTTTTCAGCGTATCTTTTCTCACAGCATTTGACACAGGCCTCCTTTACACCGACCCTACCAAAAGCGTCACCATAGTGCAGATAATACCTCAGCAATTCTGGGTTGAAAAGTGCTGGTAAGCATAAGTAATGCCCCTTTCCATTTTTAGCTATGCCCCGCCCAGCTCTAGCTAAGCTCCACCCACACCACGCTCGTGTTGGGATCGATCAATCTCTGAACTGCCTGATTATCGATTTCCAGAAAACTATACATGTAAGCTGTTGCATATTTTGAAACTAATTTGACTTGGCACTGTTGCTGCCTATGTTTCAAAATATTCAACAACATATTTATTTAAATAGTAGAGACATACAATTCGTACAACGTGTCGGACTATTAAGAGTTAAAGACGGACCTAATAGAATCATTTGTGACGTAATGATTATGACGTCATCCTACACACAGCGTAGCTGATTATTACGTCATATGACGTCAGATGATGATGGATACTCTGGAAAGGTGAATTACAAAGAGAATGATCCATCTTTAGCTACAGGGCCGAACTTAGATCTTCGTTGGTACTGTACAAAGTTTCTGAAATTAATATCCAAGCCCCTGAAACTGGCGTTAGGATCACGAGAAAGCTAGGGTCAAGTTTCAACTGTAATGCTGTTGGGGGTGGGGGTGGGGTGTCCCTGAGGTCATAGAGTTGTTGGGATTGGCCAGATAAATCTTATACAGTACAACTCAGAAATAACGTAGAAAGTTTCAAACACAAAATACAAAGATGCTGTTGAATACTTTGAACATAATTGGATTGGAAAACATTCTTGCTTAAGGCATGTCTTCCAATCCAACTATGTTCAAAATATTCAACAGAACATTTTTTACGTCGTGTTCAACATTGTTTTCTTTTGGAAACATTCTGACTTATTTATGAGCTCTACTATAGGTGTGGCATCTATGCTTGTAACATGAAGTTATGCAGGGGCCACACAAATTAAGACAAACTTCTTTTTTTGTATCACATTTGGGTCCATCGAAGATTGGGGAAACGATGCAAATGCACTTGTTGTACTGCCTTAGGTTCGGCCCTGTCTAGCTATATCCCACACATTTCTAGCTAAGTTCCACTTAAATAGATTTTATCACGTTGAAACGTGAAACATGAACTTCCAGATTCTTAATCTCAATGTATTTATTCATGTAAGCTGTAAACTATTTTAACTGGGACTGTTGCTGCCTATTGCAGAAGCAACTCACCGTCAAATTAGTTTCAAAATGTTCAACAGAATGTTTATTAAATTGTAAATTCATCAAAGACATACAATTCGTACTCTTTCGTGATGTCAGCTAAAATGTGGCATCTACTATATCCACTGTCTATGTCTGAACATGAGGAAAAACGGATTAATTTTTCTCCATGCCCCACCCATTTCTAGCTAAGTTCCGCCAACTTTTTACGCTCCCAGAAAATATTCGCATAGTGGCCTATATATATATATATCTTCTTGCGTTCATCTTTCTCATGACAGTAATCTTAGACTGTTTTCCTTATTTGGTGCATGAAAGCTGAAGTGGTCATCAAACTGTCTCTGTCTCCTCTGATCTTCTCTTCAAAAGATACTTCAATAGGCCAGAAGCTTCTCCTAGCCTGTTCATATCGCTGGCAGTGCTGCATGAGATGTTCTGCTATTTCTTCTGCCTACTGACACTCACGAAGTGCAGAATCTGTAATCTTGAGACGGTGAAGATGTGCATTGGAACGATTGTGACCAGTCCTCAATCTGAAAATACATGTCTGATCCTCCCTACTGAGGCTGTGTGTTGCATCATTATGCTGCCTGCTGGTGGTTCTTGTTGCTATAATGATATGCTTCAGTTCCTCCAAGTCAACCTCACGGTTGAAGTGTTCTTTATTTGACCCTTCCGTAGCCAGTTGATCAGCTTGGCCACTTCCTAATATGCCACAATGCGAGGGGATCCACTGTAAGTTGGCATTATTCTCCTTAGCCAGTTGCGTAAGATTTTCATGAATTAAATCTGTACTTTCCTTTCCACTCTCCAGCACCTGGAGCGCTTGGAGGGAGTCTGTCAGGAAGATAATATTTTCATTTCTGGTTTTTCGTTGTTTCAGCATTTGGCTAGCTAAGATCAGTGCCTGGATTTCTGCAGTGTAATTGCTACAGTGCTTCCCTGTTGGCAAGCATGAGTCTGTTATATCTCCACATGGAAACCGAATGTGAGCACCTGCCCCTCCATTCTTGACAGCCTGGATAGCTGATCCATCTATATAAACATGTATCCACTCTTCCTCAGGGTAGTTTTCTGCAATATGACTCAATGCGAGAACTTTGTTTGTCACATGTGCTTGATCTCCCTTGCTTTCAGTCCCTGGAATCGAGGGCCAGATTGAAATTGTGTTTTCTATTTCAGAAGCTTTCCATGGTTCCCTCTCAGAGATAGCAGTTATGTTTCTACATCTGGGGAAGATGTCCGACTCTCTGTTTCTTTCAATTTTCTTTGAAGCTAATAAGAAATTATTCCTTTTGAGCCTTCCTCTAGACATTTGGTGAGTCAGCATATGAATGGTATGGTGAGGCATCAATTTGAATTTCTCGTATTGAATCTCGCCCTTGATTTCTCGTCTCTGCTGGAGTGGCTGGATATTGGGAAGTTCTTCCATCGCTGCTATTGGAGTGGTCTTCATAGACCCTGTTATGATACGAAGAGCCTGATTTTGTACCTTATCCAACGTCTGAAGGGTGCTTGTAGCAGCTGTCATCCATGATGATGAGCCGTATTCGATGATTGGCCTAACTGATTCAGAGTAAACCAGTTTCAGAATTTTCATGTTAGCTCCCCATTTTGTTCCAGAGAGCTTCCGCATAACTGCCAGTCTTCACTTGGCTATACCTTCAGCTTTTCTGATTTGCGCCTTCCAGGTTAGTCTTTTATCAAATATCAGACCAAGATAAGTTACTTAATCCTCAAAGTGCAAAACTGAGTCACCAAATTTCAGACTTGTCTTGTGTTCCTTTTTAGTGGATAGTGTGAATAGAGTTGCGACTGTCTTCTCTTGTTGGTCTGGAAAACCATCTTGTAACCCAAGAATTGAGGTGATCAATTGCGAGTTGCATGCAGTAATTGGCTGTTGACACATACTCCTCGCTGCACCACATCACACGATCGTCAGCATACAATGCAGCTCTGACTCCCATTGGAAGGTTATTCACCAGGTCATTGATGAATATTGTGAAGAGGGTGGGAGAGACTACACCACCCTGAGGTACACCATGTCGTAGCAGGACTTTCTTGCTGCTCGTCCCATTCAGCTGTACTGATGCCTTTCGGTTGTGGAGATCCTGGCATATCCAGCTGTACATCTGTCCAGAAATATCACTGGTCCTGAGCTTTTGGAGGAGTCCATGCTTCCATACTTTATCAAATGCCTTCTGCAGATCAACCCACACAGTGATGGTATGCCTTTTCTGTTGGAACGCCTCCTCAATAGACTGTGTCAGATACGTTGTTTGATCCTATGTAGATCTACACTTTCTGAAGCCATTTTGTTCGTCCGCTAAGAGATTGTTGCTTTCAAGATGTCGACGAATTCTCTGGTTGAAGATTCTTTCCATGGCTTTGACAGTGCAACTAGTCAGACTGATACGTCGTAACTTGCCGCTTTGGATTTATTCTTGCCTTTTTCAGTACAGAGATCATGTTGGCCTCTCTCCACGACTGGAGAACTTCTCCTGTGTACCAACTGTGGTTGAAAATCTCCAAAAGCTTGTGCTTCCCAATAGTACCCAGATTCCTCAACATCTCATTGGTTATTCAATCTGGTCCAGGAGACTTCCTGTTTTTTAGAACTTTCAAGCTGTTCTCCAACTCGCTGATGTTCAGAAGCTCATCCATTCCCACGGCATGTATTTGTGTGTCTCCGTTCCACTTTGCAGACTTCATTGCAGCCTTTTTACAACTCACTGGCACATCTAGATTGCTTACTTTCTGAAACATACAAGGAAAGTGTTCAGCAGCAGCCTCTCCCGTTTTAATTTCACAATCCTCTTCAAGAGTTATGTTCGGTACTCTGATGTTTTCATCACTAAGCTGCTTCACAAGCCTCCAGAGTTTGTTCGTATCTTTTTCAAGATTTAAGCTTGACGTTTTTTCTCTCCACGATTCTCTGGTGGGTCTGATTTTGGCTTTCAGATATTTTGCCATGGGTTGTTGGAGTCTCACATGGTTGGCATCTGTTGGGACATTCTCTGCAATTTCCCTTGCGTTGGACATTTCTTCGTGTCCCTTTTGCAGAGACGTATACCAGTAAGGTCTGTAATTTTCCCTGGATCCACTAGAAATGCATTTGCCAGCAGCAGAGAGTAAAGCAGAGTTAAGCTCCTTAACAACCTTATTGGTATTTTGGTTTTTGACATCAATGTCTTTTACCAATCTGTCACTCTCTTTCTGATATCAGTCCCAGTCTGCTTTCTTATAGTTCCATCGAGGAGTGTGATTCCGGTCAATCTCAACATCCATAAGCTATTCCCCAACAATACGCTAAGATTCTTGATGTAGATTTTCTGTCGAAAATGCTAGATCAGTAGAACTTGAGGTATGCCATCGTCTTGAGTAGAATGCAGGGTGTCATCTGCCTTATTAATCTATCCAATTTTCAATGTCCTCACCCCTCCTATCAGTAGAATGATAGCCCCATAACTGAGAATGACCGTTGAGGTCACCAGCAACGATAGTTGAATCTGGATTAACTGGGATTTTTCTGAGATTCAATGGTTGATTATTAGGGCAGTACTAGTTGACAACAGCGATAGGATGTTTCTCTGGAATTATCTTGATTGTGAGAATTAAATTCAGGTCCGTCCATGTCTCTCTGAAATTCAATGGCATTTAGGTTATTCCGGACCAGAGTTATGACTCCTCCTTTATGTCTTCCATCCCTGTCAGATTTGAAGTACTGAAATCCTCTTATACAGAATCATCTGTTGACATTTAGATGAGTTTCTTGGATACACGCGACATCTACGCCTTTCTCCTTGAGAATTTGGCTAATCTCCATTTTCTTGTTAGAAACTCCTTCAGCATTCCATTGCATGATAGTAAGCGGTTTGCTTACTTGTACTTTAGGTTGGACAACCTTCTTCCTTTTTCTCCAAGGTCTACGAACTTTACCACCGGTGGCTTGGGTGGACCCCTTCGAGGCTGGGGGGGGGGGGCGGGGGGGGGGGGCGGTGCTGCACATGCCTGGCGGGAACTCACACGGCGAGCACCATGACGGATATTCATAATATTAACTGTCATGAAAGATTAGTTGTTTAGTGCTATGGTTGGCCACTCGCTCCAAATACCTGGCTTGGTACCCAGATGAAGTGTTACACCGCTGCGCCCGACCCAAGATCAGAGATCTACTTTGAGGCCTAGCACTTGTAGCAGGGGATATATATATATATATATATATATCACCGCTTTTCCAACCAACCATCCATCCATCGTCTGTCCGTTCGTTCCATCCGTCCGTTCATGTTCTACAATTTTATTCGGACCATAGATTCAAGACCTGTTCAAATATATTTACCAAACTCGGTATGTGAATGCATCTTAGAGAGAAGGTTTGCAGTGTATGACACGTTGGCCAGTATGACCTACATTTGAGCTACTTTTCACGATTCATTGAACGTTGCAGAAAATATTTGGCTGGGCTGTAGTTTCCAGAGTTTTGGGTATACCTGAAATGAGCTAAACATTGTATGTGGGTGCATCTTTGGGAAAAGGTGACCAATGTATGAAAAGTAGCTCAAACTAACCTACTTTTACCTACTTTTCCTGGTTCATTGAACAGTGTGCACGTGTTTGTCCAGGGCTGGTAGTTTCAACAGTTTGTGGTATACTGGAACTAAACTTGATGTATGAATGAATTATCTGCTGAAGGCGTGTTGCGTATGAAAAATAGGTCAGCCTGACCTACCTTTCTTGGTTGACTGAACATCACAGAAAATCTCTGCCTGGGCTGTAGTTTTATGCTTTTTTTTTATAAACTTGGTGCATGGATGCATTATACTCGAAAGGTGTGTTGCGTATGAAAAAGTCTGTCAGTGTGATCCGCATTTAACTTGGTGTGCTGATGCATTATACGCACCAGGTGGGATGCATATCAGAATGGACCTTTCCAAAAGTTCATCCATCTATCACATGACGTCATATATACGTGGGTGTTTGGGGCGGGTGGGTGGGGTGAGCAATTGATGAAATTTCCGACAGCGCGGATTTTTTTAATACAGATACAGGCTTTTGTAATGGGCAAGCACACACATTTTCCGACAAAATATTTGGTGGTGGTGGGGGTGTGTGTTGGGGGCACTGATTTCACTGTTCACTGAAATTTATTGTAGTTTCAAAAGGTTTTTGCTTTGGTATACTGGTACTAACGCGGTGTGTGTATATCTTATCTAAGGGTATGTCAGGGTTCCTACAGCTGGCATGTGTACTTATTCTCGGACTTTGCAAGGGCTTTCAAATCAAGCAAAGTTGATTTTTCAAGGGCTTTGAACCAGGGGCCGAGTTAAGCGAATGCGCCAAGCATCACGTCACGCATCAGAAGTAGCTTGCCTGTGCGACACTCTTGTCATAAAACTATACACCTACTTGCATAAAGTGAAAGTTATGATCGACATTGATGTCTATACACTATACACTACTTATACATTTATTATTTTAAATACACATTTCGGGTAGCATTCATCAGTTTTATTGATTCACCTTGTTTCCGCGTGTTGGAACCAATTGATATACTTTGAATCCTGAATTCTCAGTATCACATTTTCGAGGTAACTATACAGGTAAGCTGATGCATATTTTGAAACTAATTTAATTGGGTATTTTTGCTTGCTTCATAAGGGTAGCAACAGCGCCCAGCCAAATTGGTTTCAAAATATTGAACAGAATGGCTTTGTTTAAGCTGTAAATTTGTCAAAGACAAACAGTTCTTACAATTGACGGACGTTTCTGCTCCATGACGGGGTAATAATACGTCATAAAGAATGTGGCATCAGCCAACCTGTGCCCGAATTAATTATGACGCCATATAAGTGACTGACAATTCCATTGATTTCCGCCCAAAATGAAAATTAGTTATGTGTCACGAATTGGGCTATAGGAAAGGGTGGTGATGTTATATTTGAGTGTTGTGGAATGGGATGAGAACTCTGGATATAGTTGCAGTTCAAATTTCCAGATTAAGAAGACGCATACATGATTTTATGGGGTTTTCAGGTGCACAAAGAACGACTTTTCAAGAACCATTAGGCCACAAAGTACAATACATTAAGGTCTATGAATTAAGCAAATTAAAATAAAAGTTGTTCCCGATCTAAGGATTCGTTATAAGAATATAAGTTAGTGCTGAAGAAGTGATCGATGTGGTCACGAATGCTACACTCACACACATTTGACGTCCAGAAAGGGTAATTATTCTTCCATCTTTGAATAATATCTTGTGAGAGTTCTCAATCTGTCAAAAACAGTAAAACAACAAATAACATTGTTACTTTTGACAATAACAAGCGTTTCTACCACATGCCTTTAATATTATTATACGTTTGCTTCTATGATATATTCTTTACAGCTTTTGCAATTTGCATTCTATTTATTCTTGTGAATTTCTATTTCATATAGGTCTACATTTATTTTTTACATATTACTTCTTTTTATGATATTTAAAATGAAATTTTCATTGTTGTTGAGACATGGTTTGAAAGGAAAATGGATGCAATAATTCAATTTGCTAATCTTGCTAATATGCTAATATAATAGTTGTCGGACCAACTCAATCTGGAAAGATTCAACTGGCTGAAAGACTAACATGTTTGCGAATCTCTGACACCTGTCCTAATCGGGATATCTGCTGCTATGGTTCTTGGCCATCAATTAATATTAACATTAATAGGGGGTACATTGAAAGTTATGGTAACATAATTAATATTATAATGTCAATGTATAAAAATGTGAAAACATGCGTGCGAGTAAATTCCGAAATATCTGAAGACAGTTTTGAATGCAGCACTTGGGTACGTCAAGGAGAGAGCTTATCACCTTTTCTTTTCGCTATGTATGTAAATGATCTAGAGGGGGGGGGGGGTTATTAGGGGAGGGGCAGATATAAACTTGCTTAAATTGTTTCTCATTTTATATGCGGATGATGTAGTCATAATGTCAGAAACAATTACAGGTATAGAAAAAAGGGTTAAACATTTTATCTGATTACTGTAAGAAATGACGACTTACGGTAAACACCGAGAAAACTAAGGCAGTGGTAGCAAATTTAAATATCTGGGTATATCTTTTAGTTCAACGGGTTCTTTTTCCTTAGCACAAAGGTGTCTGACAGAACAGGCCCAGAAAGCAATATTTGCACTGAAAAGATACTCTAATAAATTCATAAATTTAACGCCCAGTCACCTCTGTACTTTATTCGACAAATTAATTTTACCAATTCTATGTTACGCTAGCGAAGTATGGAGGTGGCATGGTGGTCATGATATCGAGAATTGTGATTTAAAGTTCTGTAAGCAGCTACTTAATGTCAAACAAAATACATCTACAAGTTTTGTCTACGGTGAATTAGGAAGAGTACCATTGATTCTGACTAGAGAAATTAGGATGCTGAAATACTGGTTCAAAATATTAGTTTGTCAGCAAAATAAGCTTGCAAGTAATGTATACGACATTTTATATAGGGATTGGGAGGCAAATAATCATTGTAATAACTGGGTGAGCAAATTACAGGATATGCCAGTCAGGAGGGGTTTTAATGACGTCTGGTTATCACAAGGTAGAAATGTGAGCAAAATGAATTCATCTTACAATACAATACTAATATATACTACTACTACTACTACTACTACTACTACTACTACTACTACTACTACTACTACTACTACTACTACTACTACTACTACAACATATATATATATATATATATATATATATATATATATATATATATATATATATATATATATATATATATATATATATATATATATATATATATATATATATATATATATATATATATATATATATATATATATATATATATATATATATATATATATATATATATATATAAAATAATATAATATACCAATGCCCCACCTGGTCAGAATTATATGCACCAGTCGGAGAGTAATAAACATTTTTTTTGGCTTTCTATTATTCTCTGTCCTATTGAACTTCTGAATTCCGACTAGCAAAATGTAAAGCGACAAACGAATAGCTGCCCCTAGCCTTGCCTTTTTGAGGATGCCTATACTTAACCCGCCCATATACGTGCATATGAAGTTGTGTGTGATAGATTTGATTTTGTGACTAAATATTTGGAAATGTCTAAATAATTCATCATTGAAAAGGTGTTGTCGTTGCAAGAACAGAACAAAAGCAATTTGGATGAGTGTTTTGTCAATGAATTCCATCATTTCTGCATATCTATAAAGAAGATACTAAACGAAAAACCAGAGTCACTGACAAACATATCAGTGAAAACACTGCATCTCATTCTTACAGATAGCAAGCTTGTTTCTACATTCACAAGTGTTAAAGTTGTCATGCGGATGTATCTGAGATTGATGGTTTCAAATGCGTCAGGCGAATGAATATTCTCAAAGTTAAAGTTAATTAAGAATGAAAAGAGAACGTGTATGACTCAGCAAGAGACTAAACTGCCTCCCAATGATGTCCATCGACAATGAACTTTTACAGATAATAGACAGTGACAAAATAATTGATAATTTTGTCACAATTAAATGTTGCAGAAAACACATTTGATTACCGCAGACCAGGGAGAGGCCTATTATGTCCTGCAATATATTCAAGAGAGTGAGAGGCCGACTGTATCTCACTATCTAGGATGTATTGCTGGATATACTGCTAACTTGCTTGCTGCTGCAAACATTGAGAAATAAGTTAATAACTCGATTTGTTCCGAGGCTGAATATTTATTTGTTAGCGTGGTCTACAGTCCCCCCCCCCCCACCCCCACCCACAACCCACACAAAATATTGTAACAATTAGGGATTGGAATCATGGAATAGAGCCAACATGGGGGTGGGTGGGTGGGGTGGGGTGGGCTGGTTGCTCAGTTACCATTGTCACTATCACTATCAGACTCAGTATCATGTCCCGCCCAACTCTTGTTCCATTGCTGTCGCCCGTTGGTGCATCTAGAGGGGGTTTCTGGGGGTCAGAACTCACCATTGACTTGAAAAAAAATAGACCAATATTTGCCACCTGAGAACATCTACATTTCAAAATTTTCTGGCGAAGATTCCCGGACGCCTCTTAACACAATCCGAGCTCCGCCTCTGTAATATGTGGGGTGCCTGAACAATGGGGCCCCAGAAAGTTAATAGCACTGGGCCCCCAAGTAAGCTAAATCCGGCTCTGCTGACGCAATATATGGGAAAATAGACCACATTAACCACCCTGCTATGTCACAAATCACGTGACGCTCATGAATAATCAGGTTATTCATCTATGACGACCACTTTGCTACTATAGCTGCTCGCAGGATTATGACAAAATAGTCCTAGTAGAATAACAATATTCAGCATTAAATATAAAGCTAAATAATGCTTAGAAGCAGCACAAGATTCACATATCATCTCAGCCTTTAATGTGCAATACACCCTCCAATGCAATGCTAACAACTCAACAATGAACATCCGAAATATCTTGAAGCATATACGGTGTACCAAAATTGAAGTGATAACACCATGAATTTGCTGTAGGCCTATTTGAAAGTGCCACAATTGTCATTACCGTCCACAGGTTTCAATGCAAGGATAAAGATTATAGAGGTTTCAATTTGCTGTTCAATCTTGTTTTCAGTGGCACCATTCCTGCTCGTGACTGTACAATATGCGAGTGTCAGGAGCGTCTCCGACCACATTGGGCTATTGTCTACATGCATGGCGATGAATGCATGTATGAAGAAACAATACTCCTTCCAACAGTGTGCAAGTGCATGAACACTTGATGATGTGCAACTTTGTACTTTTAATGTGCCACCCAGCTAATAGTAAATCAATTTTATGAAATTCTTTTGAGAGCAGACAATAAAATTAAAATGAATTGTAGAAATTGTAATGTGAAAATGGAAAGAGGTTGATTTTTGTTACTATCATTCTGTATGTGAAAACTCGTACATTGCATATTGGTTCGCCACGAATCTCTGGAACGAAATATTTGGCACAAATAAATATAGTGGGTATGGATAGGGAGAGTTGATATTTCAGATCAAAATATCAGATATCTAGGTCATGATGTGAATATCTATTTGCGAACTAACTGCTAGCTGAATCAGTATTTTTTCAAATGACCTTTAACCTTGAGATTCTTATATAAGGTGTCATGCATGCTCGTGTTTGGCCCATCACAGTATCATGTACAGTCGGTATTGTACATGAGTGTAATAATTACATTGTACGTATTTGTGGCACAGTGACACTTTTCAGGGTCCAATTTTATTACTCGGCACAGGCTGACCTTAAAATCAAGGACAATGATATTATAAGGTATGTAGGTATATTTAAACGAATTTGGAGAAGTGGCAACAGCGCGCAGTCAAATTAGTTTCAAAATATTCAACAGTTTACATGTATAGGTTTTCCGGAAATTGAGATTCAGGGAATTTAGGGTTCGATCCATTTGAACGGTGGCAAAATGTGGGCGGAACTTTGCTAGAGATGGGTGGGGCATAACTAAAAGTGGATTCATCCATTATTATAAGCCTGTGAATTTTCATTCATTCTCGATATATAACTGTAAAAGTTAGATTTATTAAAGTTTATTAATCAGTCTTAGAAGTTGGAGTTGTCTCTTAATTGTAGTGCTTCAGTCGCCAACGTGTTGATCAAGAGCACTTCGTCAGTCTTATGTTTTCTTCAAAGCGTTGACTAGAAAATACACATTTTTGCCATGGTTCGAGAATTCAAGCATGTAGAATCACCCAATTTGACACATCTATTCAGCTTGTGGTTACCTAGAAGTAATGGAGTAATACAGTTTTAGACATGCCCCGCACTCCTCTATCTAAGCTCCACACACACTTCGTCCGTGTTGGGATCGACGGATCCATGAACTCCCTGACTATCAGTTTCCAGAAATCTATACAGGTAAGCTGTAGAATATTTTGAAACTAATTTGACTGGGTGCAGCGCCCAGTTAAATTAATTTCAGACTATTCAACATCATGTTTATGAAATAGTAAAGGCACGCAGTTCATAAAACAATGCTTACTCCGTCATCAATTAAGCGTTCGTGACGAACTTAACTACACCGTTCATGAGGTAATTGATTATGACATCAACACACACATCACGTAGTTGACTATGGCATCATATGATTGACTGAGAGACTGGAATCCTCCATTAGAGGGTCAGGTCAGAAGGTTAAATGTCTGTGACGGGGTCACTAAGATGGTACTGAAATAAATATTTTGGTCATAACTCGGGAATATACAGATGTAGAATTGCCAACTCCATCACATCCATTCATATTCAGGATGGCTAAAATACTTTAAATTTCCGGGCAAAATATCCGACATCTAGTCCAAGAGGCCACTAAGTACAATATGGAAAACACACTCTTGGCCATAACGCGGGAATGCAATAGGGTAGCAACACGAAATTTGCCACATACAATTATATTGTGGAGGGAGGGAGGGAGGGAGGGAGGGAGAGAGAGAGAGAGAGAGAGAGTGAGAGAGAGAGAGAGAGAGAGAGAGAGAGAGGGGGGGAGTGTGTGTGTGTGGGGGGGGAAGGGGCAGTGGGGGGGGGAGAGCTGGGAAGTGATTGAGTGAGCTAGGGTGATGTAAGATGGGGAGGGAAGGGGGGGGGGAGATGGACGGAAGAGGCGGCGGGTTGAGTCTGAGGTCATAAGGTCAAACATCTAAATTACGCGGTCATTACGTATTAATTGGAATATCCATTTTTGGACATATCTTTGGCATACAAGAAGGCAGAATCACGAAATTTAGCACATACGTTCATAGTGGGGTCGTCAAAGGGCCAGATATCTAGGTCGCATGGCGACCAATCACATTTGGACATAACTTGCAAGCGAATCAGCAAATTTGACACATTCATTCATATTTCGTTATACATGGTGTTAGATTCAGGTCAACGTGTTATATGTCCGTGTCACGGGGTGACTAAATACATACCGAAATATGCGTTTTTGGTCGTAACTTTGGAAGGGAAGAAGCTAAAATCTCCTAACTTATCAAGAAGTAAATCACCACCTCTCCAGAGTGCATTATAGTTAAAGATAGCATAGATGCCATTTATTAGTATCTGCATACACATCTATTGCGATCCATTTCTATCTATGCCCCGCCCATTTCTAACTAGGTTTGTTGGGATCGATGTATATCCTCTGAACCCTCAATTTCACGAGTCCCAAGTTTAAGGTAACTAAGCTAAAAATAATTTGACTGGGCGCCGTTGCTGCTATAGCTCCCAGTTAAATTAATTTCAAGATATTTAACAGATTGTTTAGTAAATTGTAATTCTATCAAAGACATACAATTCGTGCACTTTAGGACAGACTTTCCAATTTTCATGACGGAGTTAAAAGTAATACAGATTGAGACGTCAGCTCATTAGTGACGTGATTGATTATATATTTATAGGTTAGTAGTGGAGTTGTGGTGCTCTTATATTTAGGTCTTGGATGGCCTAAAATCCCCTACGCATAATCCTTGTCTGTAAATTTAGCCGCTCAGGACAGAGATTACGTTTGCGCGTTTGACAATTGCTAATAATAACCACTGTGAACGTGATACCTCTGCTGGTACTCTTAAAGCATCTACATTTGTTCTAAGCTACTGCTATCATAGCAGTTTATTGTAATGGACTAGAATTAAAGATTCCATAGGACTTGGGTGATGTATCCAGGGTATATACTATGGTATTGTCTGGGGCATTGGACCATTTTATACATTATTGCCATATTGTACACGAGATGGCTCAGAGTCCAGTGAATTCAGGTGAACGTGCCGGAATTGACCGCATCACTACTAATTCTGTTTCTATATTAGGAACACTTCCTCTAATAATTCTGTTTCTGTATTAGGAACACTAGCCCTAGAATTCTGGTTCTATATTAGGAACACTAGCCCTAGAATTATGTTTCTATATTAGGAACACTGGCCGTAGAATTCTGTTTCTATATTAGGAACACTAGCCCTAGAATTCTGTTTCTATATTAGGAACACTAACCCTAGAATTATGTTTCTATATTAGGAACACTAGCCCTATAATTATGTTTCTATATTAGGAACACTAACCCTAGAATTCTGTTTCTATATTAGGAAGACTAGCCCTCGAATTCTGTTTCTATATTAGGAACACTAGCCGTCGAATTCTGTTTCTATATTAGGAACACTAGCCCTAGAATTCTGTTTCTATATTAGGAACACTAACCCAGGATTCTGTTTCTATATTAGGAACACTAGCCCTATAATTATGTTTTCTATATTAGGAACACTAGCCCTAGAATTATGTTTCTATATTAGGAACACTAACCCTAGAATTATGTTTCTATATTAGGAAACACTAGCCCCTAGAATTATGTTTCTATATTAGGAACACTAGCCCTAGAATTATGTTTCTATATTAGGAACACTAGCCCAAGAATTCTGTTTCTATATTAGGAACACTAGCCCTAGAATTCTGTTTCTATATTAGGAACACTAGCCCTAGAATTATGTTTCTATATTAGGAACACTAGCCCTAGAATTATGTTTTCTATATTAGGAACACTAACCCAGGATTCTGTTTCTATATTAGGAACACTAGCCCTATAATTATGTTTCTATATTAGGAACACTAGCCCTAGAATTATGTTTCTATATTAGGAACACTAGCACTAGAATTCTGTTTCTAATATTAGGAACACTAGCCCTAGAATTAGGTTTCTATATTAGGAACACTAGTCCTTGAATTATGTTTCTATATTAGGAACACTGGCCCTAGAATTCTGTTTCTATATTAGGAACACTAGCCCTAGAATTATGTTTCTATATTAGGAACACTAGCCATATAATTCTGTTTCTATATTAGGAACACTAACCCTAGAATTCTGTTTCTATATTAGGAACACTAGCCCTCGAATTCTGTTTCTATATTAGGAACACTAGCCCTCGAATTCTGTTTCTATATTAGGAACACTAGCCCTCGAATTCTGTTTCTATATTAGGAACACTAGCCCTCGAATTCTGTTTCTATATTAGGAACACTAGCCCTCGAATTCTGTTTCTATATTAGGAACACTAGCCCTAGAATTATGTTTCTATATTAGGAACACTAGCCCTAGAATTATGTTTCTATATTAGGAACACTAGTCCTAGAATTATGTTTCTATATTAGGAACACTAGCCCTAGAATTATGTTTCTATATTAGGAACATTAGCCCTAGAATTATGTTTCTATATTAGGAACACTAGCCCTAGAATTATGTTTCTATATTAGGAACACTAGCCCTATAATTCTGTTTCTATATTAGGAACACTAACCCTAGAATTATGTTTCTATATTAGGAACATTAGCCCTAGAATTCTGTTTCTATATTAGGAACACTAGCCCTAGAATTATGTTTCTATATTAGGAACACTAGCCCTAAAATTATGTTTCTATATTAGGAACACTAGCCCTAGAATTATGTTTCTATATTAGGAACACTAGCCCGATAATTCTGTTTCTATATTAGGAACACTAGTCCTTGAATTATGTTTCTATATTAGGAACACTGGCCCTAGAATTCTGTTTCTATATTAGGAACACTAGCCCTAGAATTCTGTTTCTATATTAGGAACACTAGCCCTAGAATTATGTTTCTCTATTAGGAACACTAACCCTAGCAGTTCTCATAGTTGGAGAATGGTAATAACGACATGGTCTAGATACTGATTCAGCTGGGTGAATTATTTCCTGATGCTTAGTCGGTAAACAAGCTTCGCAAATTCACGCCTCGTTGACGATTGGCTCCCACCAACAAGAGCCGCTACGCACTGATTGGTCAATCGCTTGCCATACCCAATCCTAGACTTTAGCCGTTCTAATTTCGTGGTACTATTCATGCGATCTTGAGCTGTCTACCTATATTTCGCTGTGATGATCAAAGTTTTTTCACGAAGTGAGGGCACAGCGGTGTGGCCCCCACACATTCTCGTAATAAAACTCGTTTTTTAACTGGATGCATCGACATGCAGCGCTGATTTTGGTCAATCCTTTTCATAGAATTCGCATTTCCAATAGTAAACGCTACAACACCAAGTCAGCACCCTACCCTTTGTTTACAAACACTAGATTTTCTGTTCCATTCCCACCCACCCACCCCACCCACCCCGTTTCTCGCTTATTTACATGGCATTATCTTTATTTATTCACTTTTAAATTAATTAGTTCTTGACTTCATTTCTTAATTAATATCTTCATTTCCTATTAGCCTTATTTCTGTTCCTAAGCTTTTGTTTACAGGCTGCCATCCAACGACTAAGCCTCCAACAAAGTCCCATATTCCCAACCACTGGACCCAAGCCCACCAAGCCAACCAAGCCCACCCAACCAACCACCCCACCCACCCCACAATTTATTGTATGGACTAGAATTAAGATTCCAGTGGATTTGGGTGGTGTATCAAGGGTATAGACTACGGTCTTATCTGGAGCATTTGACATTTTATTGCCATATGGCACATGAGAGGGCTCAGAGTCCACTGATTCAGGTGAACGTGCCGGAATTGACCGCATCACTACTAATACTAATTCTGTTTCTATATTAGGAACACTAGCCCTAGAATTCTGTTTCTATATTAGGAACACTAGCCCTAGAATTATGTTTCTATATTAGGATCCCTAGCCCTAGAATTATGTTTCTATATTAGGAACACTAGCCCTAGAATTATGTTTCTATATTATGAACACTAGCCCTAGAATTATGTTTCTATATTAGGAACACTAGCCCTAGAATTATGTTTCTATATTAGGAACACTAGCCCTAGAATTCTGTTTCTATATTAGGAACACTGGCCGTATAATTATCTTTCTATATTAGGAACACTAGTCCTCGAATTATGTTTCTATATTAGGAACACTAGCCCTAGAATTATGTTTCTATATTGGGAACACTAGCCCTAGAATTATGTTTCTATATTGGGAACACTAGCCCTAGAATTATGTTTCTAGATTAGGAACACTAGCCCTAGAATTCTGTTTCTATGTTAGGAACACTAGCCCTAGAATTATGTTTCTATATTGGGAACACTAGCCCTAGAATTATGTTTCTATATTGGGAACACTAGCCCTAGAATTCTGTTTCTAGATTAGGAACACTAGCCCTAGAATTCTGTTTCTATGTTAGGAACACTAGCCCAAGAATTCTGTTTCTATATTAGGAACACTAGCCCTAGAATTCTGTTTCTATATTAGGAACACTAGCCCTAGAATTCTGTTTCTATATTAGGAACACTAGCCCTAGAATTCTGTTTCTAGATTAGGAACACTAGCCCTAGGATTCTGTTTCTATGTTAGGAACACTAGCCCAAAAATTCTGTTTCTATATTAGGAACACTAGCCCAAGAATTCTGTTTCTATATTAGGAACACTAGCCCAAGAATTCTGTTTCTATATTAGGAACACTAGCCCTATAATTATGTTTCTATATTAGGAACACTAGCCCAAGAATTCTGTTTCTATATTAGGAACACTAGCCCTAGAATTATGTTTCTATTTTAGGAACACTAGCGCTAGAATTCTGTTTCTAGATTAGGAACACTAGCCCTAGAATTCTGTTTCTATGTTAGGAACACTAGCCCAAGAATTATGTTTCTATATTAGGAACACTAGCCCTAGAATTCTGTTTCTATATTAGGAACACTAACCCTAGAATTATGTTTCTATATTAGGAACACTAGGCCGATAATTCTGTTTATATATTAGGAACTCTAGCCGTAGCAGCTTTCATAGATGAGAATGGTAGTAACGTCATCGTCTAGATACTGATTCAGCGGGGTGAATTATTTCCTGACGCTTAGTCTGTTATTTACTGTTAGATCAGATTCAGACTTTTGGATCTGACAGTAACAGACCAAGCGTCATGCAATACTTCACTTTGCTGAATCAGTATCTAGACCATGTCGTTATTACCAACATTGATAATTAGTTAATTGTTCAGTAATCATAGATTTGTACATAAATAATAATAGAATACACGTGAAATGTAAACCATCTCAACATTCCTTATTTGTTTTGAAAAGTCTAAAATGTCTTGGAGTTGTGTGGTCTTTTAGTATTATTGTAAATTGTAATCATATGTCCGTTTCCGGAATATTGACTCCGTGTTTAATATATAAAATAACCTAAGAACAACCGCATTAGCTTCCTGTCATGATTTTGTTCCTGCATCATTTACACTATATTTTATTATACATTCTGAACAGGGCATTGCTGAATGGTAAACGTACACGTTTCTAAGGTTCATGATTTTCTTTTTAACAGGTACAAGTGGTTTAGGTTTTTTGCGCTCTCAAAAAACATGTTATTTTGGTAACATCACCAAATACGTGTCTATTTAATAGGCCGATATCTATATAAATAGACATGTTTTGGTGATGTCATATCATGTCACTAGATTTAAAAGTTATATCAAAATGCTGTACAGAAACAAGTAATTATTTTATCTATTTTGTTATTTGTTATGCGGGAAAAAAAATGTATTTTCACTTTTACATTCTGAAGGTTGCATAGCTACGTTGACAATGGAATAAAATGATATAATACAAGCTGGACAAGCTTTCGTGTATGTCGGCATCTGTCAGTAGCTATCAGGTAAGTCTGACAAGGTATATTGATTTCCTTGCTATAACAAGAATTATTAGCTATCAGGAAAGCCTGACAAGGTATATTGATTTCCTTGCCATAACAAGAATTATTTTATACGGAACCGCATAAGGGCGTGTAGTGCACAGGTCTAGTCTGATTTTTTCTCTCATATTATATGTGTTTGTTCTTATCTCCCGATCCAAACAATACTAAAATGCCTTAAGTTTTCATATATGGTTTAACTTAAAATTAATTCTCAATTTTATTGTATGAATAATGATCACTATTTTCATTTTCAATCCATTATTTTCGAGTCTATTATGGAAAACTGCAGGATTTTGATTTGAAAAATTGTGTTGCTGCAGTCTGTGAATACTGACTACCTGCAACTCGCGACTAGTCTAAATCCGTATGTATGTATGTCTGTTGGTCGGTCTGTAGGGATGGCAAATTTTTTACGCTTTGGCCAATTTGCATATGTTTTAGCTTTCAAATATAGCGCGCTCGCTCCGCTCTTACTCTATTTATTGTATGTATTATTAGGCCCCAACACCGATGGTGCAGAGGCCCTATAGTAATCACCGTATCCGTCCGTATGTCTCGCTGTCCATCCACAATATGTTGTACACATAATATCATAGAGAACCGCTTAAGATACGTTAAGGAACCTGGTTAGCCGCGTCACTTATGATGCGCAGATATGCATTTTGGAGGAGGTGCAAAATTCTAAGTGGAAATTGGATTTTAATATAGAAACTCACAATGTTGTCAATGTTCCTGTAAACAGCATAGCATACAGCATCACTTAACCCTCTAAACAGGGAATTTGGTCAAAGGAGTTCACATTTGTTCTCAGAGAAAATGCCCATTTGCAGACCAAGAGAAGACTATTTTTGAAATTTTACCACTGGAATGACTGGATCGTTTATCGAGCCAGTCATTCCAGTGGTAAAATTTCAAAAATAGTCTTCTCTTGGTCTGAAAATGGCCATTTCCCAAGACCACTGACGAAGACGTTTTTGGTTGATAATTGTTAAAATAGTAAAATATTCATAATGGAACATGGCATATAGGCTTACCTCCCTTATCATACCCGGATGTTCCTTTTGAATATTTCCTCGTCGTATGTCAAATATTCTGTATTCAAATTGGGTTTTAGTGCACAAACTCGTGATATTTAATGAAACACAGCAGGCCTCTATATCCTTCACTTTTTATTATGCGCAGATGTACCTTTGAAGGAGAGTCTTGGGTAAAAATGGACTTTTTAATGCAAAATCTCACGACCTTTGTCAATGTTGTAGAGAACATCATCTCATAGGGACTGGCTTAAAATATTTGTTTATAAAACTTGGTATATAACTACCTTATGATTCCCATGTGTCTTTTGAAGGGGTTCTCTTCATATGTGAACTATTTTCGGTCAAAATTACCTTTTCAACGCAAAGACTCAAGATTTTGGTCAATTTCCTTGTAAACAGCATATCACATAGAACAAAAATACAGCCAGCGTCTATTTATAGTGAGAAAAAACACGTCTGAAAAGGAGCTATACGTTCTCATAAATTTGTTTCCGTTCATGTCTTAGTAAATGTCGACATGAATGTAATGAATGCCGGAGCCATATTTGACAAACATGGCGTTCTAGTTTCAATACATACTAATTACTGATAAATAGAAGTCAGCTTTTTCACAAAAAGTTCTTTAATATGCAATCGCTCAGTCCATACAACGTTAGAAACCAGTACATTGACCACACACATTACACTGACCATACACATGTATATCATTTATTGTAAAGAAATTCATGAATCCATTTCCTCACTCAATCATATGACGTCATACTCAACTACGTGACATGTAGGCTGACATCATAATCATGACGTCACGAATGATTCTATATAGTCCGTCTTTAACGCTTAATAGTCCAACACGTTGTACAAATTGTATGTCTTTACCATTTAAACTATTTTATTACTAAACTATATTTTGAAACTAATTTGATTTGCTGCCACAGGCATCAACAGCACCCAATCAAATTAATTTCAAAATATGTAACAGCTTACATGTATAATTTTCTGGAAATTGATAGTCAGGGAGTTCAGATTAATCAGAGATCGGTCGATCCCGACATGAGCGAGGCGTGGGTTGAGCTTAGCTAGAGATGGGCGGGGCATAACTAAATATGGAAAGGTCCACTGTGACAGGCAGCTTTAGTAAAATTATCCAAACTGCCTCAGGACGATAGACAGACATGCTCAGATTAGACGAGTCGCGGCTAAAAAGAAACGCGACAACGTACAGCTACGATGTTATGAAAGTGACGAGTCATGCTTATGGCTGGGCATTCATGCGTGTGCGTCTGTGCGCGAGCGTTTGGGCTTGCACGAGTTTTTTAGGGGGTGCCAGACGCTATTGTTCTCCTGTCAAAAATGATTGATGGGTATAGGTCATGCCGTCAAGTGAAATTGTTGGAGAACAATAGCATTCAGCCGGTCCCCTGCAGTCAAAAAGTTATTGATGTGTACAAGAGGTCAAGTGCAATTCGTTCTAAATGAGCAGGTGGACGCTATTGTTCATACAGGTGGATGCTATTGTTCTAAATGAGCGGGCGACTGCTATTGTTCATGCAGGTGTCCGCTCTAAATGTCCGGCTAGACGCTATTGTTTAAATGACACGTTAATGCATAGATTATGTGTTTTTAAATAGGTGACGCATGCATAATGTATTAATTAAGTGGACGGCGGCGCCCCCTCCCTTTGTGGTTAAAAAGATCGGCCTCAGTCATTTAATTTTCAAAAAAATCAGATGGCAGTCATTTAATTATTAAATTTTCAAAACTGTTAAGGAAATAAGTTGGTGGCTACCATCGTCATCGTTAACGAATAATGACGCCACTTATCATGTTTAACGTATTTTAATTATGTGCCCCTACCCCCCCCCCCTTTAGTGGTTAAAAATGCAGAATATTTTGAAACTAAGCGGAATTATGTCTTCCTATGTCATCGAACAGCGCTTTTGAAGTGTTTATGCACATGAAGGCACCTGCATGAACAATAGCGCACAGCGGTCACTTATGAACAATAGCATACAGCACCCACTTATAAACAATAGCGTCCGGCGACCGCCTGCATGAACAAAATAGGTTCACAGTCATTTAATTTTCAAAAAATCAGAGCGTTACACAGGTAATAGGTAAACTTATCGATGGTGTATAATATTAAATAGATAATAATCATGTATCTAACGTATTTAAGGAGATTCTTTAAAGTGGCAGTCATTTAATTATTAAATTTTCAAAAAATGTCAACAAAATGTCTTCCCAGTCATTTAATTTTCAAAAAATCAGAGCGTTACATGGGTAATAAGTAAACTTATTGACGGTGTATAATGTTAAATAGATAATCATCATGTATCTATCGTATTTAAGGAGGTTCTTCAAAGTGGCAGTCATTTAATTATTAAATTTTCAAAAAATGTCAACAAAATGTGTTCCCAGTCATTTAATTTTCAAAGAAATGAGCGCGTTACATGGGTAATAGGTAAACTTATTGACGGTGTATAATATTATATAGATAATAATCATGTATCGATTATATTTAAGGAGATTCTTTAAAGTGGCAGTCAATTAATTATTAAATTTTCAAAAAATATGAATAAAATGTGTTCCCAGTCATTTAATTTTCAAAAGTCAGAGCGTTGTGTTGCACAGGTAATATATAGGTAAACTTATCGATGTTGTATGTATAATATTATATAGATAATAATCATTTATCTATCATATCATGCGTGCGTGCGTGCGTGCGAGCGACCGTGCGTGCGTGCGTGCGTGCGTGCCTGCGCGCGTGCGTGCGTGCGTGCGTGCGTGCGTGGTGGTGGTGGTGGTGGTGGTGGTGGTGGTGGTGGTGTGGTGTGTGTGTGTGTGTGTGTGTGTGTGTGTGTGTGTGTGTGTGAGTGTGTGTGTCATTTTTACCCCCACGCCCTTAATATATATTAAGGGGGTGAGGGGGGGGGGGGTAAAATTGACAACTGTGGACAACGTAGACTGTGAAGCGAATGGTGAAAGTGAACAGAATAGTATGAATTGTCAGATGCCCAGCCCATCTCTAGCTAAGCTCCACCCCACACCCATCAAGTTCCAAAAAACTATACAGGTAAGCTGTTGAATATTTTGAAATTACTTGACTGGGCGCTGTTTCAGCCAATGTCAGCAATAGCGTCCAGTCAAATTAGTTTCAAAATATTCGACATGATGTTTATCAAATAGTAAAGCCATACAATTCGTACAACGCGTCGGACTATTACGAGTTAAAGAGGGACAAATAGAATCATTTATGACATAATGATTATGACGTCATCCTAAACACCGTGTAGCTGATTGAGTGAGTCGATTTAATTCCTTTGTCATTTGTAAGCGCAAGCCTAGTACTTTGATTATATAAATCATTTATGGTCAGTTGGCTGTCCCCGGTCAACTCGAACAGACTAACAAATATATGTCTGTAATATGTTAGAATGCATTATGAAACCACTTTAATCGGCTAGGTGTTAGTGAACAACTTAGAATGTGGTTCAAACTAACAAATATACGACTGTACTCTCTATTCGTATATTTGTTGGTAGACGTCAGGGTTTCAAAATGGGACACTATTTATTTAGTGGTTGGCTCTTTCCCCGACGTCTTGGTGTTATATTTTTGTATTATATATTGTAGTAGTATGGGTTTCCTCTTTTTATAAAACACCATGGCAGCCTATAAGTGTACCCTAAGCCTTAAGATAACAACTAAGGGGTGGGGTGTCACGGCTATCGACGTGTATCATGGTTAAAGGACGTCGTTGGCGCCGGGACCTGCTGCTTTGCAGGGGCTTATCAGTGTTTCTAAAACTGTATGGAATGTAACAGTGTCAAATGAGGGGGTCAAGGAAGAGCATCTAGAAGATGTTCTTATTGTAAAAGGCGAAGATTGTAACGTAGAGGAAATCGAGTCAGATAGGTTGCTAGTGAAGATGAAAGTTCCACTAGAAATTCCAGATGACAGAATCGTAAATGAACTCAAGAAGTATGGCAAAGTGTAAAAGATTGGACGGGGAACGTATCCCTTTGACAGAATGCTAGAAAACGATGTAAGACGCATCTGGTTTGATAAAGTGGATAGACCTTTACCAAGCAAATTGACGCTTGATGGCAGCTTTGTCCTGCCCTTATGGTATAGAGGGCAAATTAAAGAGTGCCGGATTTGCCTAAGTACTGACCATTTGGCAACAGATTGTCCCAATCGAAACAAATGTTTGCTCTGTGGTTCAGTTGACCATTTTAAATGGCGCTGTCCAAAAATTCAAATCAAGCCCTCAGTATCAGGAGATAATCGCCCATTAAAGGATGCAACTGAGTCAAATGCTTCTGAAGCAATCACTACGGAAGCTGTTGTTGTGGTTCATGCCACTAAAATGACACAAACAAATCATCAATTGATGAAATTCAAGTAATAGAGGAGGGTATAACCTTAAGTCAAGAAAATAATCAAAATGCAGTGGAGCCAAACGTGACTGTAAAAGACACGCAGAAAAATGATGATCTTACAGAAGAGTCGGTTTACAATTCCAGAAGATGAATTAAAATTAGGACAGGGTAAGTTTAGGAATCAGATGACGGAAAGTTCAGTTAATTTTCCGCTAAGCCCACTTGATCTAAGTCAGCTTGAAGATATGATAAATGACGCTCCTGCCAAATGTAACTTAAGTAGCAATAAGCGTCATAAAGAAGACAATAGCTCAGAATCTGAGATTGAAGTAAATGGTATGGATGATGATACAATGTCAGTTGCAGAATCAGATGTATCCATTCAAATACAGAGTTCACAGATGAAAGATGAAATGGTAATGTACCGATCAGAAGGGGGTGAAGTGTTAGTGCCATATGTAACGGCGAGAGGCGTGAAATATCGTCTACTGCGCCATGATTCTGATATTTCCAAATATGAATATTTGTCTGTGGTAGAACTAGGAAACATTGAATTCGCAGGAAAATTAGGTAAATGGTCTAAGAAACGAGCTAAAAAACCCAAAATCAAGTTAATCTAATGATGGCGGTTGTAAACATCATTTTACAAATTATGATTATCTGCACCATCAATTGCAGAGGATTAAATACCGAATTCAAGCAGCGCCACTTTCTTGAAGAATTAGCAAATGAGAGAGTTGATATTGCTTTTCTACAAGAGACCAAAAAAAAAAAAATATGAAGTGTATGAATCTCCCAAAGATATTTCAAAAGGGCAGATTTTTTATTCTTTATCACAAGATAATAGTGCGGGAGTGGCCATTCTTATCCTGCCCCGCTGTCTCAGCTATGTTGACGTTATATCGTCGTCATCAGATACAAATGGGCAATGGATTTGTGTATCAATTGATGTACTAAACACAAGTTTAAATTTGATGTGCCTTTATGCACCTACCTCTCATCAATTGCGCCGTGAATTTCTAAATGATGTTGCCACAATAATTCAAGACAGAATGCCTGAAAAACTAATTATGGGCGGTGACTTTAATTACATATTAGATGAGGCTAAAGACAGAAACTCTAGGTCTAATTTTAATGATATATCGCATGATATTTTGAAACACATTTGTGAAAATAAAAGCTTGGTAGACACTTATCGGATTGAAAATCCAGAAGGCCGGAATTTACTTGGTTTTCAACCGATGGAAGGTTAGCTTCAAGGTTAGACAGGATCTATGTAGAACGATCACTTAGACAATGCTGACTGGGTCAAACGAGGAGATGGCTTTTGGAAACTTAATGTAGTATTGCTACGAGATAGTTGCTATTGCAAATGTGTGGACAGATGTTGGAGGCAGTGGGATGAAAGAAGAGGTTCATATGAATGTATAACAGACTGGTGGGAAGATGCTAAATCAGACTTGAAATGTATTTCAAGGCAGTATTCAATCGGGAAAGCACGAGAAATACGAAAGCGTAAAAAGGCGCTTCAGAGGTCGTTGTGTAAAATTAATAAGAAAATTAATGATGGGGAATATAATTATTACGAACTATTAGTTAAATTAAAAGGTAGACTAAATGAAATAGAGCAATATCAGTTTGATGGCACCAAAATAAGGTCAAGAGCACAAATGCACACCGAGGGCGAAAAGCCTACACGCTACTTTTGCAATTTGGAAAAAGCAAGAGGTATAGAGAAATTAATGCGCTCACTGAAGACTAATGATGGAGTATCAGTGTGCTCTAATGCAGAAATGATCGAAACAGTATCTGAATTGTATAAATCTGAGGGAAGCGATGAAACTGCAACTAGAGATGTTGTAGCTAATATAACGAAAAGCCTTCCAGATTCATGTCACTAAAGCCGTGACCAATCAATAACAATTGATGATTTGACAAAAGCGCTCAAAGATGAAGTTAGAAAAGTCTCCTGAATGCGAAGGACTTCCAGTTGAATTTTATCAAACATTCGTGCACATATTTGGGCCAGTATTAGAAGAAATAGCAACCAGCATTTTTAAGCAAGGGCATCTCCCTCCATCGATGGTCCAAGCATATGTTCGGCTTATATACAAGAGGGGTGACAGAAATAAAATACAGAATTATAGACCAATCTCTCTACTCTGTGTAGATTATAAGATTATTACTCGGGCACTAACATTAAAACCTGGCGCAGTCCTACGCGAAGTCATTGATGATGATCAAACCTGCTCTGTGCCAGGAAGATCTATATTAAACAAAGCTTTGCTTATTTGGGACCTTATTCAATTAGTTGAAAAGAATTGTATCCCAGCAGCAATAATAGCACTTGATAATGAGAAGGCGTTTGACAGACTAGAATGGGATTTCTTGTTTACGTCTCTTTAGACCATATTGGCTTTGGTTCAAGATTTATTAAATGGATAAATATTTTATATACTGATATAACAAGTTTGCTATTTAGTAAACAATCAGCTATCCGAACCTGTAGTGTTGGAACGAGGGTGTCAGACATGGTTGCTCACTGTCCCCGCTTCTATTCGTCATGCTATGGAATCGGTGGAGGCCACATTGAGGTAATGCAATGACTTTCAAGGAATATGTATACGTGGCATAGAAAGGCCACTACAGGTTTCTCAATATGCAGATGATATGTTTGCGGGTAAAACTACGGATTTTAGAATTTTAAATGGAGTTTTAACAGATTTTCAAAAGGCATCAGGGCTTAAAGTCAATAAAGCCAAATCTAAGGGCTTATTTTGGGGGGGGGGGGATTGGAAGGGCAGAACTGACAATGTGATGGATAATAACTGGTAAAATGATGTCATAAAATTTTTGGGTATTTACTTTAGTAGAGAACAAAATGTATTACTAAACTGGGAAGAAAGGCTATACAAGCTAAAGTGTGCATTATTAAATTGGAAACGACGTCGACTAATTGTCTTTGGCAGGATATTTGTCCTTAATAATTTAATTTTATCTGGACTGTGGTATACCGCTTCTGTAGTTCATATGCCCAAATCAGTAGAGTTAAAGATCAACACGTTACTTGTGTCCTTCTTATGGGAGGACAAAGCCCATTTAGTATCACAGCCAATCCTCACCAATGAAAACCATGCCGGAGGCCTGGATTTGGTTAATGTTTCAGCAAAGTGTGCTTCTTTAAAATTGAAATTCTTGAATAAGTTACTCACTTCAAACTCATCTTGGTCAAGTGTTTCAAGGGCACTTCTCCAAAGGTACGTAGACCTATTTCCAGTAGAATGTTTATTTGTGTGCAATAAACTTCCACCTAATCATCAAAAGATACCAAATGTATATAAAGAACAGCTCAAAGCCTTAAAAATATTTACATGATCAATGCCACAACCCAATTGTTGGGAAGATGCCTTAGAGCAATGTCTTTGGGGCAACGAGTTGATTCGTGATAATGATGATGTATTATATTTGCCCTCTATGGCCAAAAATGGTATTCAATATTTACGTGACTTGGTAAATCCGAAATCACGTAAATGGATTGCAATGCAAGATGTAGCAAGAATAACATCAATGAGATATATTGATGCTCAGCGCTTATTTGTTAGAACAAAGAATGCAATACCTGCCGTGTGGTTCAAATTGCCGAAAGCACTGTGGCAACATTGATATGTTGCAACCAACATTAGTATTTATGTCGGAACATATAAAATACAACATGGCATCTAGAGACTGGTATATAATTCTAATGCAAAGTCGGAAACAGACTCCTATTGTGGTTAGGCATTGGAACAATTTAGGATGCGCGCCAGAGAACTGGGAAAATGCCTGGGAAGCAATACATCTACCTTGTCTATCAGGACATGCATGGGACCTGGCATGGCGATTGCTCCATCGAAGGCTATGGGTCGGCCATCTTACTTATATGTGTAAAATAACAAGTACAGACAGGTGCTTATTATGTAATACTGAGGAGGAAACGATAGACCATCTATTTACTCAGTGTCGCATAACTACAGGCTTTTGGGTATATATCAATATGCTCCTTGCTAAATTTGGAACCAAATATGTGTATTTAGTGGCTGAAACAATTTTGTTCAAAGATTGCTCAACTATCAGACGAATCATTAATAGCAAGGGGAAAGAATTGTTAATAACCCTGTTATCTGTAGGAGTGTGGGCCATCTGGAAGCATCGATGTTAAGAGGCCAGAGATAAAACCGGCAACAACCATCAAAGAGCCATACAAGCCATATTTCGATCATTGTTGATAAACTGCATTCATTGTGAATTTTACAGGCTAGTAGAACATGGGAGAGAAAGTAGATTTAAAGCCGTATGGTGCAAAACTGGCCTAGTATCAATTGATTACGGATATCTAAAAATATCAGAGGCGGAACTTGTATAAGCTAGCACACTCGCTGCTTGCTGTATATTGATAAATGCTATTTTAATTTAATTTAATTGCCTTTATTTTAAAATTGTAATGCCTTAGGAGACTCTAATCTTGACGAATATCCTAACCTTGGGAATCAGTATATATTTAAATATCAAATAAGCATTATGTCAATATTCTGGAGGTGATCCGATTTTCAAGTTAACAGAGTGTGATATCTTACAATTAGCTTCCTGTTATAAATGTTTACTGTAGGTGTATTTGTTCCAGTGTAATTTGCAAAAACTTACAATGAAGTAAATTTAGAATGTGAACCCGAGGCGCCATCTATGTAGTCATAGTTTGTATACTTTCTCTTTGTGCATTATAGTACATAAAGGCTACTACGTCCGCCGGACATTTAAGAATCGGCTAACTGGCGTCAATGAGTGACTTTTTGTTACTTATTGACGAGTCACCTCGCCACTTGTTGGCGAGCTGCACTCGCCATTTGGCCCTACTACTATACGGTGTGCTACGTTAAACTACATATGATCTATTTAGCCTGCCGGTCATGAATCGGCTCAATGGCGTCAATGAGTAGCAGTAGATTACTGCTAATTATTGATGAGTCGCTTTACCACTTGCTGGTTAGCTATGCTCGCCATTTGGGCCTACTACTACACGGTGTGGAAATAGTAATGGCTTTGTTGAATTATGTTATGTTATCAGCTCTTAATTAATTGTGTTTACCATGTTGGTATGCCACGGTTGTGGTATATGATAATAGAGTATTTTAGCTTGCACTGTTTTGATATGTTAGGTATTTATTGTTATTCTGTTAATAAAGCCTGCTATTTCATCCGATTTTTTATGGATGTTTGCAAGCCTTTTTTAAAGGAGTTCCTGCGAGAAGTGTATCCAACACACGTGTCATGCG